>SJXQ01000591.1:0-34952 GCA_006408695.1 Aepyceros melampus
GTGTCAACACTTCCATACAGATAAAAAGAAAGGGAATATTAAAGGTATTGAGAAAGGATTCATTTAGAGGGTTATTCTGATAAAAAGGTTTTCAGAGAAATTTACCACATATTTTCTGAAGGTCACCTGAAAAAAAAGAAAAAAAAGATCCATGTCAATATTATGGCACAGAAAAGGGCGAGGGAATTTAAAAGTGAAAAATTCACATGCAATGGTAAAGATACCAAAATGCAGACAAACACACACATCCCCACACTTGTGCAGACATATGCATATATACTAATAATAGTGTCTGAAAGCTCACAAAATTAAACAAAAATTTAATAGGAGTAAAAGAAATAAACTTATTGCCTGTGCAAGAATTTCAGGACTATTAGTTTTGTCAGTGATCTTTTAAAGTTATTCTTCAATATTATGGCACAGAAAAGGGCGGGAGAATTTAAAAGTGAAAAATTCACATGCAATGGTGAAGATATCAAAATGCAGACAAACACACACATCCCCACACTTGTGCAGACATATGCATATATACTATTAATAATAGTGTCTGAAAGCTCACAAAATTAAACAAAAATTTAATAGGAGTAAAAGAAATAAACTTATTGCCTGTGCAAGAATTTCAGGACTATTAGTTTTGTCAGTGATCTTTTAAAGTTATTCTTCATCTATGTGGACATTACATTGGATACTAGTATTCTGTTGGTTGCCTTTAATAAATTCTTTGGCTGCTAGGAAAAAGAAGTAATCATTCCCCTCATTTTGGAGCTATGCTGTATAAAGTATTCCCAAGCAGTGAAATAGAGAATAATGAACCCACACCTTGAGAGAAAATTCAAGGATTGGTTCTCAGACACCTGTATAAACATTTTCATGAAACAATGATTTATGATCTGTTTTTGGCAAGTTTCTATTTTAACCTATCTCAAAATGAAGTACATCTTATTTTGATGACCTTTTCAGAATAATATGAAAACCCAGACTCATTATGGGCAAGAGTTAGCTTAAAAGAGATGAAAAACCAAATAAAACAGCACTCCTTTGTGCAAAACACTAGCTGTAGCAGCCTTAACATGAAGGCTATTCCCTATCCAACCAGTCCATTCTAAAGGAGATCAGTCCTGGGTGCTCATTGGAAGGACTGATGTTGAAGCTGAACCTCCAATACTTTGGCCACCTCATGAGAAGAGTTGACTCATTGGGAAAGACTCTGATGCTGGGAGGGATTGGGGGCAGGAGGAGAAGGGGACGACAGAGGATGTGATGGTTGGATGGTATCACCAACTCGATGGACATGAGTTTGAGTGAACTCTGGGAGTTGGTGATGGACAGGGAGGCCTGGCGTTCTGCGATTCAGGTGTCGCAAAGAGTCAGACATGACTGAGCGACTGAACTGAACTGAACTCCCTATTTTAAAGAGATATATCTCTAAATTCTATTCCCTCTAAAAGGAAAAATATGATACAAAAAATTCATTTTAAAAGAGGATATTAATCTTTAAATGGATATATTAATGTTTTTTAAGTTACTAAAGCCAGTTTTTATTTTATTTTATTATTATTATTTTTTTATTTTTATTTTTTTCTTTACAGTGCTGTATTGGTTTTGCCATACATGTTTTATGAAATAAACTTTAGGAAACATTGCAGACAATAGTTTCTGGTGCTTTCTGCCTAAAAATTTATCTAAATTCTATTCCCTCTAAAAGCAAAAATATGATACAAAAAATTCATTTTAAAAAAGATATTAATCTTTAAATGGATATATTAATGTTTTTTAAGTTACTAAAGCCAGTTTTTATTTTATTTTATTATTATTATTTTATTATTTTTATTTTTTTCCTTTACAGTGCTGTATTGGTTTTGCCATACATGTTTTATGAAATAAACTTTAGGAAACATTGCAGACAATAGTTTCTGGTGCTTTCTGCCTAAAAATTTAGAACTGAGAGATGTAGAGACATTGGGTTTTCTATAAGAAAGAAAATACTCTTACACATCAGTAAAAGGAATTGCAGTCTCTTAAATTAGCAATTGTGTTCATTAAAAGAGAAAATAGAAATTTATTGGAAATTTTTAAAATTCCAAAAAATTATGTGAAACACATTATACCTGAGACATTTGAAAGAACAAGGAAGAGAGAAAGTAATGGCTTTTCCCTACTTTCTCTCTTCCTTGTTCTTTCAAATGTAAAGTAATTAGCCTCCAATTAAAATAAATAAATTTATATTAAAAAATTCAAGTTAGTATAGTAATCAGGCAGGAAAAGAGTAAGAGAGTGAATGACATATCAGAAGAATGACGGGAAATGTTAAAAACATCAGGAATGTATTTTCAAGTGTTTTGGGTGTAAAGAGATGTCAGAGGTATGTTACCAAATTTGTGCTGAAGTTCTTCTGTAAAATAAAATGGAAAAATCAATGTAAATCTCATGAGGAAAACACAGGAAGAAAATTTAAATTTATTAAAAAAGCATGTATTTAAAATTAAAGCATTTAGGGTACAGACACACACACATAAATGTAAGAACTCACACCAGGAAGACACATACACACTCACAAAAACACACAAATACACAGACAATGTGAACAAATTTGGTTTAAAGTGCATTATTGAAGAAACTAGTATTAATGAAACACAAAGGTGGAAATTAATACATTTTCTGAATCAAGGACACATTTTTTAAAACAGAGATTCTGATAACTACTAATACAATTTTTCCAGATTCCTTTTGTCCTTATTTAGAATTTTGTTGCTCAGTTTTTCTTTAGAGAGTCCTCTGACTGCTGCTTATATCGTCACTTCTGTTGGGGAAGCTATGCATAATCCACAAACACTGACACATATACAAAGTGTTGAGTTCCTAGAGAATGTGCAGGGTGAGGTTCTAGGGGGCCTCTATCACCGTTTCCTTCAACTGAACCATATACAACTGTATTTTATGTGAGTATGGTTTTAACTCATGGTCTCAATAAGGTCACATGACACAAAGGAAAATAAAGTTTTTGTTTGTTTGTTTTTACTTTTAAACTTTTTGTTTTATATTGTGGTATAGCTGATGCCTGGAGAATCCCATGGACAGAGGAGCCTGGTCAGCTGCTGTCCATAGGGACATATACAAAGTGTTGAGTTCCTAGAGAACGTGCAGGGTGAGGTTCTAGGGGGCCTCTATCACCGTTTCCTTCAACTGAACCATGTACAACTGTATTTTATGTGAGTATGGTTTTAACTCATGGTCTCAATAAGGTCACATGACACAAAGGAAAATAAAGTTTTTGTTTGTTTGTTTTTACTTTTAAACTTTTTGTTTTATATTGTGGTATAGCTGATGCCTGGAGAATCCCATGGACAGAGGAGCCTGGTCAGCTGCTGTCCATAGGGTCGCACAGGGTCGGACAAAACTGAAGTGATGCAGCAGCAGCAGCAGCAACAGCAGCTGACTGACAATGTTGTGACGGCTTCAGGTGAACAGCAAAGATGCACAGCCATACACGCACACGTATTAATTCTCCCCCAAACTCCTCTCCCATCCAGGCTGCCACATAACATTGAGTAGAGTTCCATACTGTATAGCTATACAGTAGGTCCTTGTTGGCTATCCATTTTAAACATAGCAGTGTATACATATCCATTCTAAACTTCCCAACTACCCCTTCTCCATTTTCCTCCCACCATCAACCATAGGTTCGTTCTCCAAGTCTGTGAATCTCTTTCTGTTTTGTAAGTTCATGTGTATCAGGCAAATGAAGTATTAATGTCAAGGAAGGAATTTTAAATGAAATGAAATGATGCAAACTATGGGCTTCTCTGGTAGCTCAGAGGGTAAAAGTGTCTGCCTGCAATGCGGGAGATCCGGGTTCGATCCTTGGGTCGGGAAGATCCCCTGGGGAAGGAAATGGCAACCCACTCCAACATTCTTGCCTGGAAAATCCCATGGATGGAAGAACCTGGTAGGCTACAGTCCATGGGGTCGCAAAGAGTCGGACATGACTGAGCAACTTCACTTTCACTTTCATCTTGGAAAAACTTTCAAATCATAAAACTTTTAAATGGCTAACCTTGCTGAAAGATTACTCCTAATACTCCTTGAAGAAGGCAATATATATGTGCATAAATGGCAAGGACAGGACAAACCAAAGAAAAAGTAATGAAGAAACTGAATAACATCTAAGAATGGCAGACTTCAGGAAAAAGCAATAATTGCATGACAAAAAAAGTGATGTAAAGGTCTATGTACATTGGAGTTGAAGGAGGTGATCATGGAGAACTGAAAACCAATGTCAATGAAACACATGAACCTTGAGTAGGCACAGAGTATAATATAATAATAGGACTTGCCTTTGTCATGTTCACACTTATCTGAAAAAATAATATAAAGTCATTGAAACATAATGAAGGCACAATGTTAGGAAGAAGGAGGATAATAATTTGAATTCCTCACATTGCTTATTCTTTTGTTAAAACTGGATGCACCTTTCTAAGAACTGTAACCAAACTTCCAAAGTACATGCAACCCATGAGAGGGAAGATTGTTTTATCTCTGACCAGCCTATTTGTACAAAAGGAATTAATATAGGGAATGGAATCAGGACTAATGTTAGCATAGGACTTCCTCTGAGATAAGACCACCACAGTAGCACAGTAATGGCTTCTTCAACTTGGATAAATGAAAAGATCTTATATAATAGACCAGTCCCAGAAAGAGAGAGTGAAAATCATGGATCTATTAATCTCATTGCTTTCATCTCAAAAAATTAATAATGCATTACAGAAAGTCTCTGGAAGACAGACAAACCCATTGTTATAGGAAAGAAAAGGTATAGGATATAAGAACAACAACAAGAAAAGATGAAATGGTGGGGGAAAAAAAGGAACAACAATGGGAGGAAATTAAGAGAGAAGTTCAAATTCAAGAGTGAACATTCAGGAGGAGAGCTAATGGAGGGCACAGAGAAGAAAGGGTGGGGACTGTTACAGATAACAAAGGAGTAGTCCTTAAAGAGTTAAAGCAGCAAAGATTTCCCAGAGGATCTTACCAAGTTTTTCACAAATATCATCTGAAAAATAAAATGAAAAAAAAAACCTTGTAAATACCATGGAAACATATATGAAAAAAAATAAAATTTTTGAAAAATCTGAATGCAATGGCCAAAGTATGAGATGCAGATAAAAGCATACACACACACACAGACAATATCAAGCACAAATATAAACACACCCACAGTAGTTGAGAGCTTCTCCATTCTATCCAGAGTATGTGCTACAAAAAAGAAAGAAAGAATAATGAACAAAGAGAATTTTCTGAATGGGTAAGACTTTTTTGAATAGTATTTTTGATTGTTAACTTTTCCACATGCTCATAGTGTTGTCTGACATAATTAAGGTTTTAATTATTCAGTATGCTTGCTCTAATAAGTTTATTGGCTGCTATTAAATATATGCTGCTAACTCTCATTTTGTTGTAGCTCCATTGTATAAAATCACCACAAACACTGAATCAGAGTATCCTGAACCAGTCCTCCTTAAGAAACCAGAGGATTTTAATTCCTGGATAATGATTTACAATATTTTTGTCAATAGATGTCACAACATAACGTCATATTTTGTGAATTTTTATTACAATTCATGTTGAAAAGATGCTCATCTTAATTAGATCACGTGAAACAACAAATGAAGCAATGAACACAAGTAATGAGGGGGTTGAAATCAAATATCCAGGGCACATGTTGGACAAAACTTTCACACCAGTCCTTGAATATCCCATCACTTCAAAAGTGTATGATTAATAAAATTTACATGGCAAAAAGTGTCTGTCTGTGCCAGTTGAATGGACAGGACAAAGCCAAGAAATTATGATGGAAGAAACTGAGTGAAAAATAAAGATGACCAATTTCAGTTGGAAAGATTGGATAATGAGACAGAACTATGTAAAAATATGCAAATGTTGGATTTGAGGAAGATGGTCATAGAGACTTGAAGATAAGGGTATGGTAAAAGGATAAGGCTGACATTTTCCTGTTCATATTTCATATAAATTAACAGGAAAAAGAAAATATCCCATCACTTCAAAAGTGTATGATTAATAAAATTTACATGGCAAAAAGTGTCTGTCTGTGCCAGTTGAATGGACAGGACAAAGCCAAGAAATTATGATGGAAGAAACTGAGTGAAAAATAAAGATGACCAATTTCAGTTGGAAAGATTGGATTAATGAGACAGAACTATGTAAAAATATGCAAATGTTGGATTTGAGGAAGATGGTCATAGAGACTTGAAGATAAAGGTATGGTAAAAGGATAAGGCTGACATTTTCCTGTTCATATTTCATATAAATTAACAGGAAAAAGAACTGAAAATTCATTCCAGTTGAGAGTCTGACATGAAGAAGGAACAAGGGCCAAAATTTCAAACTCTTATATATTTTACTCTTTGGCTCAATCTGACTCATATTTCTGAGTATTGACTTCATGTCATCTGGAGATCATATCGCCAATCAGTGAAATTTTATTGATTTCCATTTTCCTACTGGTTCAAAATGTAATCAGAAGGTATATGACACCATGGGAGGCAGTAGCATAGGAATTCCTCTTGGATAAGCAGCATCTGTCACTGATGTTTCATTGAGACTTTTGCTTCTCAGAATCAACTGCATACCCAAAATTATACTTAAGAGACTTACCTAAAATGAGGTGAAGAAATAAAGAGTACAATTACTTCTCTGTCCAAATGACATGTTATGGTAATCAGAGAAATCCTGCTACATACATCGAATAAATATAATCCTAAAAGCATTCCCTTTGAAAGCAAAACCATAATTGAAAAATGTCATCAGAAAAGGAGGAAAATTTTAAGGACTTAATGAAGTATAAAACAAAAGAATAGCCCATGGTTCAAAAATGACCAATATTTTTAGATCTAAAGGCACCAATTTCCAAAGGACATCTTGCCAATTATAGGTAATGTATTTTTTCCCATGGAAATTTTGGTGCAAAATGAACATAGATGGGAGATGATACAAAGAGAGGAATTAAATAGGACATCTCTGAGATAAACAGTGACAATCTTTCATCTTTCCTTGGCCCCTCTTTTTATTTTTAAGAATAGAATGCAGTTCTGCCCATATTCAAGTCATGAGGAAGCTACAATGAAAGTACTCTTCTATCTAAATCTATATCTTTAGCAGTGCTTCTATGAATCCTGGTCTATGTGTGAAAGAGATATATTCCTTAATTCCACTCAGTCTTTAGCAAAAATATAATTGTAAATATCATTAATGAAACAAAGATGTTAAACATTTATTGGCTTTAGCAGTGAGTTATTAACCATCTCTTAGGAATATTCTAAGACTTAGCCTCTCAGGCCATTCACATAAAATTTCAAAATAGACTACTATGTTATAAATGAAATTCCCTTATATAAATACTTAAGGTATTTCAATTTTCCCCATCATATGCAAATAAAGTAGTGAAATTACATCACAATTACTACAGTGTGAAATAATTTAAACTTGGAAAATAATATTTAAAATATATGTATGCCTAGAGAATATGCAAGTAAATAATCTGAACAGGTGAAAGGGAGTCTCAAGCCCAAAGTATTCCAAGAGTTACATTTGCGTTTACACAGTTTGACAGAAAAATGGATGGAGGTGTGTCACTTAGCAAGTTTGTAGACTTAGCTCATTTCATAAGGTTTTGGAGGCATTGACGGTATAGTAGTAATGTCTCTGAACTAGAAATAGATGAGATAGGTAGTAACATAATAGCCATTTTCCAGAAAAAAAAAACATATGATGTAAACCAAGTTCCCATCAAGTGTCATCCCTTTCACATCAAAAAATTCCTAATGAAATTCTAGCAAGGCTCTACTGATAGCTGGAAACAATGTTTGTATAAAGACAATATGTTAAATGAAAAAGAAAAAAAGCAGAATTGGGCAAGGTTTAAGGGCAAGGAAAGAGAATAAGTGAGAACTTCATATGATTGATTTTATAAACTATTTGGGTAAGGATGGGTTGACATCCCATAGTAGGGGGATCAACAGCTCATATATAGTTTAAGAGACTGGCAAGTATAGGTACTGAGAAAGTGACCATCTAGAGGGTTACTGAAGCATAAAGATTGTCAGAGAAATTTACCCCACTTTTTCTGAAGGTCATCTGAAAGATACAATGGAAAAGTTCTTGTCAATACCGTGGCCAGAAACAGTGAAAAAACTTGTAAGCAGAGAAAAATTCATATGCAAAGATGAACATATCAGGATTCATACAAACACAGACATACCCAAACACACCTATGTGCAGGCACACACATATACTAACTGTGTCTGAAAGCTGAGCACCTTGTTCAAAATTTACTAGAAGGAAAAGGAACAATGTACTGCCTTATGCAAGCATTATAGGGTTATTGGTTGTGTCAGTGATCTTTAAAAATTTTTCTTATTTGTACATTACATGGGATACTAGAATTCTGTCTTTGGCTGCTAGGAAAAAGAAATAATCAGTTTCTTTTAGATTGTAGCTATTTCATATAAAGTATCCACAAATAGTGAAGTAGAGAATTCTGAACCCATGCTTCCAGAGAAGATTCAAGGATTGGTGTTCAGATACCAGGATAAACATTTTCATGAAACAGTGATGTCATGACCTGTTTTTGTTGAGTTTCTATTTTAACTTGTGCCAAAATGAACCATATCTTATTTTAAGTCACCTTTTCAGAATAATATGAAAATTCAGACTCATTATGGGTGAGAGTTAGTTTAAAAGAGATGAGAAACCAATGATAAAACAGCACTAGCCATAGCAGCCATTAACCTGTATTAAAGTAATATATTTCTAAATTCTATTCCCTCTGAAAACAAAAATACAGCTGAAACTATAATTTAAAAAGAAGATATTTATCTTAATTGGACAAATTAGTGTTTTATGAAATAAGCTTTAGGAAACATTGCAGGCAATAGGTTCTGGTCTTTTCTGTATAAAAATTCAGAACTGAGAGATGTAGAGAAATTGAACTTTCCATAAGATAGAGAATACTCCTATGTATCAGTAAAAGGAATTGCATTTTCTTAAATCAACAATAGTGCTAATTAAAAGAGAAAATATAATTATTATTGTTGGAAATTTTAAAAATTCCAGAAACTTATATATGAAATCCATGTATGCTCAAGAATATTTGTATAATAAGTTTAACATAAGTGGAAAAATAGCCCTTGATCATTGAATGTTATCAGAATATATATGAATTTTGAAAAGACAAAGAAGAGAGAAAAGAAGAGGAGAAATCCATAACTAAAAATTCAGGTTTGAAGCATAGACATGCAGACGAGTGAGATAACGAATGGCATATTGATAGAATGGTGGAAATGTTTAAAAACATCAGGAAATCAGTCATTTTCAAGCATTTTAGGCATAAATGGATGTCAAAGATATGTTACCAAATTTGTGCTGAAGATCTTCTGAAAATAAAATGGAAAAAATCAATGTTAATCTATGGAAAGACACAGGAAGAAAATTTAAATTTATTGAAAAAATTGTATTTAACATTAAAATCATTAGGATGTAGATACACACAAATTCAAGAAATCATAGGTACTCATTCAGTCACATTCAGATAAATGCTGACAAACTTGAAAAATAAAATGGAAAAAATCAATGTTAATCTATGGAAAGACACAGGAAGAAAATTTAAATTTATTGAAAAAATTGTATTTAACATTAAAATCATTAGGATGTAGATACACACAAATTCAAGAAATCATAGGTACTCATTCAGTCACATTCAGATAAATGCTGACAAACTTGGATCAAAGTGCCCTTTTGAGGATAAAGTAGCTTTTAGTGAAACAAAGCAGAAGGCATGAATACGTTTTGCAATTTAAAGAAACATTTTAAGAAACATAGCTCTGGTAATTACTTGATACAATTTTTAGTAATCTCCTTGATCTTAGTTTTTAATTATTCAGTTTTTTATCTTTAATGAGTTTTATGATTTTGCTAATGATGAATAGTCAATACTTCTATTGAGAAAGCTCTGCTATATATAATCCACAAACACAAAAGTGAACAGTGCTGAATTATTGCTCCTGTAAGACCTGTAGATTACAGATGTATTCACTGTGTTTTCTCAACAGCTTCATGCATAACTGTATTTTATATGAATATAATTTTAACTCATGTTTCAATAAAGTCACATGAAAGAAGGGAAATGAAGTACTAATGCCAAGAAAGAAATTTTTTTGCAAGTCAATCTTTATTGAAAACTGCAGTATTAATACATAACAATTCTTATTACAATAACTATGCTTTTAAGAATTTTAAATCTAAGCTCGTCTGCTTATCAGAATACATACAATTTAAAATAGTATCAATTGACACATAATGGAATTGGCTCAGGGTGGATGTTCCATTCCTTCTTATTGATTGACACCTTAGTTCAATGGAGAGGTGAGGGGTGACTTTAACACTGGAAGACAATGCTGACTTAAGTTTTTTAAATGTGCTGAGGTAATGGTCCAAAAAATCAGTACTCAAAAGCCATTAAAAAAAAAAAGAACCATTTCCTAGTCAGTAACAGTGACCCCAGGGGTCTCTCTTGAGTGTGCATCACAACAATACCACCAGGAACACAGGAAAGCTCACCTTCTACCAACTACGGACTGCACGAGGCCCTACAGGAGACTCCCTCAGGAGGCCAAGATAAGAAACCTGTCATCTCCAAAACACCCATCCTGGGAGCACAGCATGCCCTGATGTTCACTGTAACTTCCCTGAACAGAGATACTCAAGTTTTTTTGATCCTCCTGGCCCAAATGGCTCGAGGTTGATCAACCTAGCTTTGCAGAATAAAAGACAAGCAAGCTTACATTAATGAGACAGGAACTTAAAATGTGATGAAAAGGCTACAGTAAAAGTACTACCCTTGTCAAAAACTGTCTCTATAGCAGTAGTCATAAGAAACATACTACCCATATTAAAGTTAAGTGTTCCCAAATTGCATTCAATCAGTAAACCAAAATATAATTGACATATCATTTGAAAAGGAGGATGTCATTAGCACTAAAACAGACATATAGTTCAGTGGGACAGAATAGAAAGCCCAGAAATAAATCTGCACACTTATGGTCAATTAATCTTCCACAAAAGTGGCAAGCATATACAATGGGGAAAAGACAGTCTCTTTGGCAAGTGGCCTTAGGAAAGGTGGACAGCCATGTAAATCAATGAAGTTAGAATACTTGCTCATACCATACACAAAAATAAACTCAAATGCCTTAAAGACTTAAATATAAGACATAACACCATAAAATTCCTAGAAGAGAACATAGGGAAAACATTCTCTGGTATAACTTATAGCCATATTTTAAGGTCAACTTTCCAAAGTAAAAGAAATAAAAACAAAATTTAACAAATAGGACTTAATCAGTTTTGCTTCTGCTCAGCAAAGGAAACAAAATGAAAATACAACATATGGACTAAGAGAAAATAATTGCAAACAATGTGACTTTCCCAAGAAGGACTTGACTTCTATAATATACAAACAACTCATACAATTTAATAGTAAAAATCCAAAACAACCTAATAAAAAAACAGGGAGGAGACCTAAATAAACATTTTTGCAAAGAAGACACACACAAACACATGAAAAAATACTCAGTGTTGCTAATTATTAGACAAATGCAAATCACAACTAAAATGAGATATCACCTCAATTCAGTCAGAATGGCCATCAAAAAGTCTACAAGTAGTAAATGCTGGAGGGGGTGTGGAGAAAGGGGAACTGTCACACTGTTGGTGGGAATATAAATTGGTATACCACTATGAAGAACGGCATGGAGTTTCCTTAAAAAATAAAAAATCCCCCTCCTAGGCCAAAACTGTAACTCAAAAAGATACATGCACTCCAATGTTCATTAAAGCACTATTTACAATAGCCAAGACAAAGGAGTAAACTAAATGTTCATTGACAGATGAATAGATAAAGAAGAGATTGCATATATATATAATAACTCAGCCATGAGAAAGAAAGAAATAACACCATTTGCAGCAACATGGATATACTTAGAAATTATCATACTTAGTGAAGCAAGTCCAAACAGAGAAAGACAAATATTGCATGATATCACTTTAGAGTCTAAAACATTATACAAAGGAACTTATTTACAAAACAAACAGACTCAGAGATACAGAAAATAAACTTAGGGTTACCAAAAGGGAATGGGAGAGAAGAGATAAATTAGGCATTTGGGATTAGCAGATACAAAAAGGTATTATGTAAAATAAATAAACAATAAGGTCCTACTGTATAGTACAGGGAACTGTATGTAGTAAATATGGTAATAAATATGGTGGAAGAATAATGAATGTATATGTAATACGTCTATCTAAATGTATGTGTGTGTGTGTGTGTGTTAGTTGTTCAGTCACATCTGACTCTTTGCAACCCATGGACTGTAGCCTACCGGACTCCTCTGTCCCTCAGATTTTTAGGCATGAATACTAGAGTGGATAGCCTTTCCCTTCTCCAGGGATCTTCCTGATCCAGGGATTGAATCTGGATCTCCCATGTTGCAAACAGATTCTTTACCATCTGAGCCACCAGGGAAGCACATATAAATAAATATATAACTGCAAATTAACAACACTTAAAGTAAAAAGAAAAGGAAGATCTTAAAATTTTTATGATTTTATTAATGCTTTATTGAAAATATCCTAGAATAAGAGCTTTAACACTTATTCACATAAAAATTTCTGAATTAAAATATGTGTAATATACATTCTTTCATTAAGATTTAAGGTCCTTCTTCACACATTGAAAAGATATTTTAGTGTGAAGAATGAAACTTGTGTGAATAAAAATGCAAAAGTACAGAGAATATTTACTATAGATGGAAAGGTAAAAAGCTAAAAAAAAATTTGGAATGTAGCTGCAGTATAACTGGGAATATGTGGATAAGATAATCAAGGACAGGAAAGAATAAGATCCAAGCATATTTCAAACCAAGGAATTTATAAAATTTTTGATAATACAATAGATGGAGAAATTTCATTCTTGGCTTGTGGAAGTTTTTCATGTCTTAAAGTTGAGTAGTATAGGAATGGTCTTTTCAACTTGGATAAGTGAAAAGATCCGATATAATGAACTTGTCCCAGGAAAGAAAGAGTGGAAATGACCTATTAATCTCATAGGTTTCATCTTAAAAAATTCATAATGTATTATAGAAAAATTTCTGGAAGAGAACCAAACCTATTACTATAGGAAAGAAAAGGTATAGATCCTAAGAACAACAGTAGAAAAAAGATGAAATAAGAACGGTGGAACCAAAGAGAACAATAATAAGAAGACATTAATGAGAGAAGTTCATATCCAAGATTTAACATCCAGGAGAAGGAGCGACAATGGAAGACATAGAGAAGAAAGAGTGTGGACTGTTAACAGACACCAATGGAGTAGTCCTTAAAGAGTTAAAGGAGCAAATATTTTCCAGAGAAGCTTACCAAGTTTTTCACAAATATTATCTGAAAAATGAAATGGAAAATTTATATAAATACCATGGAAACACACATGAAAGAAAATAAAAGGCTGTTCTATACATCTGTGTCTCTTTTGCTGTCTTGTGTACAGGTTTATCATACACAGCCTTTTGGACTCTGTGGGAGAGGGAGAGGGTGGGATGATTTGAGAGAGTGGCAGTGTAACATGTATGATATCATAAGTGAAATGAATCGCCAGTCTAGGTTCGATGCAGGATGCAGGATGCAGGATCCTTGGGACTGATGCATGGGGATAATCCAGAGAGATGCTGTGGGGCGGGAGCGGGGAGGTGGGGGTCGGGATTGGGAGTCCATGTACACTCGTGGCTGATTCATGTCAATGTATAGCAAAACGAACACAGTATTGTAAAGCAAAACAAACTAAAAAATAAAAATTAATTAAAATTAAAAAAATAAAATATTAAGAAAATAAAAATTTTGAAAAACTGTGAACGCAATGGTCAAGGTATTGGGATACACATAAAAACATACACACGCATACGTACACCAACAACACTGAGCACAAAGAAATAAACATACCCACAGTGGCTGAAAAAAGCTGCTCTCTTCTACCCAGAGTATATTCTAAAAAAAGAGAGAGAGAGAGAGAGTAAAAGGAATAAAATAAGAGAATTTTCTGAAGCAATAAAAATTTGTTTTGGATAATATTTCTGGTAGTTAACTTTTCCACATGTTCATAGTGCCACTTGACATGATTCAGGGTTTAATTATTCAGTACGCTTGCTCTAATAGGTTTATTGACGGCTACTAAGTATATTGTCAATTGTCATTTTATTGTCATTCCATTATATAAAGTCACCATATACACTGAATCAGAGTATCCTGAACCACTGCTCCTTGAGAAACCGTAAGCTTTTAATTGCTGGGTAACTATTAACAACAATTTTTGTCAATGGATGCCACAATATAACCTCATATTTTATGAGTTTCTATTACAATTCATGTTGACAAGAAGCTCATCTTAATTAGATCACGTGAACGCTTGCTCTAATAGGTTTATTGACGGCTACTAAGTATATTGTCAATTGTCATTTTATTGTCATTCCATTATATAAAGTCACCATATACACTGAATCAGAGTATCCTGAACCACTGCTCCTTGAGAAACCGTAAGCTTTTAATTGCTGGGTAACTATTAACAACAATTTTTGTCAATGGATGCCACAATATAACCTCATATTTTATGAGTTTCTATTACAATTCATGTTGACAAGAAGCTCATCTTAATTAGATCACGTGAAACAAGAAAATGAAGCAATGAACACAAGTAGTGGGGGGCTGCAATCAAATATTTTGGGCACATGTTGGACAAAACTTTCACAGTTTTCAGTGAATATTCCACCTCTTCAAAAGCATTGCTGTGCTTAGTCACTCAGTCTTGTCAGGTTCTTTGCGACCCCATGAACTGTAGCCCTCCAGGCTCCTCTGTCCATGGGGATTCTCTAGGCAAGAATACTAGAGTGGGTTGCCATGCCCTTCTCCAGGGGATCTTTTGAACCCAGGGAGAGAACCCAGGTCTCCAATATTGGAGTTTGATTCTTTACTGTCTGAGACACCAGGGAAGCCCTTCAAAGCATACCTGAAGACAAAGGTATGAGAAAAGAATGAGACCATAACTAGATTCACAGAGAAATACGTGAATGGGACTTGGCTATTTTCCTCTTCACAATTATTGATAAAATAACAGGAAAAAGAACTCATCCCAAACAGGGGCCAATGTAAGTAAGAGACAATGGCCAAAATTTCAAACACTTCCATACTTTACTCTGTGGCCCAACCTGACATTTCTGAGAATTGACTCCATATCATCCAAAGGCCTTTTCATCCATAGGAAGAACATTTTATTGACTTCAGTTTCCTTGCTGGTGAAAAAGGAACTGAAAACAAAAATTACACAAAAGGAGGAGGTAGAACAGGATTTCCTCTGGGTAAAGAGTATGCATCATTGGTATTGCATTGGTTCTATTGTAGTAGTCCTGTTAATATACCTACATGCATGAAAGAAATATAATCCTGAATATCATTCCCTTTGAAATAATTTGTAACTGGGAAATGTCATTAAAAAGGAAGGATGATAGATTTTTAAGGAGTCTATTTCTTTGGTATAAAATGAAATAAAATTATACAAAGAATTTTACTACTTTATAATGACTATATTTTGGCAACTTGGAGTCTTTTCTTAGTTCATGCCATGGTTCAAAATGATTCATGTTGATGTATGGCAAAACCAATACAATATTGTAAAGTAATTAACCTCCAATTAAAATAAATAAATTTATATTAAAAAAAGACTAATATTTTAAGAATTGGAAGCACTGATTTCCAAAGAATAATTGGTCAACCAGAGGCAATGTCGTATTCCATTCCCACCAACTCTTTGTGCAAAATGAAAAAAAAAAAAAAAAGGGGGCAATGACACAAGCAGAGAAAGATGAACAGACTTCTTTTTGGATTGAATACTAATAATCATTCCTCATTCACTGGCCGCCTTTTTTCTTCTGAATACACTGCAGCCCTGCGCCTATGCATGAGTCAGGTACTTAAGATGTCATGAGGAAACCTTCAATGAAAGCACCCATCTATCTAAATCTGTGGCAGTAGTCTTATGAAGCCTGTTCCCTATATTTAAGAGATACATTTCTTAATTTCATTCAATCTTAACAAAAATATAATTGTGAATTATCAGCAAAAGAAGGATGTCAAACTGTTAATGGCTTTAGTCGAGAGTATTTTAACCATTTTTTAGGAGTTTTCTAAAACTGTAGCCTCTAGTGCCTTTGCATGAAATTTCAAAATGGACTAATATGTTATAGATGAACTCCCCTTAATATGTAAGCTCCTTCTACAAGCACATGAGGTACTTGCAGATTTTCCTAATTGTGTGCAAATAATCCAATGAAAAGACATCACAGTTACTGTGGTATGGAATAATTAAAACTCAGGAAACAGTATCCAAAATATATGTGTTGCTATTGCTGTTGCTCAGTAGCTTCAGTCGTGTCTGACTCTTAGCGACCCCATGGACAGCAGCCTACCAGGCTCCTCCATCCATGGGATTTCTAGGCAAGAGTACTGGAGTGGCTTGCCATTGCCTTCTCTGATATATATGTGTACCTAGAGAATATGTTAGTAAATGATCAGAGCAGTGGAAGGTGAGCCTAAAGCCCCAAATTATTCACTGAATTACATTTGAATTTAGAGTCTTTGAAAGGAAAATGGATGGTAATGTGTCACGCAGCAAGTTTGTAGAATAGATCATCTGATATGGTTCACAGAGCTATCAATTGCGTGGTAATGGCTCCTGAACTAGAAACACATGAGAGATTTAGTTAGTTAATGGCCATTTCCCAGAATATATATACGTGTGTGTGTTAGTTCTCAGTTGTGTCCCACTCTATGGACTGTAGCCCGCCAGGTTCCTCTGCCCATAGAATTCTCCAGGCAAGAATACTGGAGTGGGTAGCCTTTCTCTTCTCCAGGGACTTTCCCAAACCAGGGATCAAACCCAGGTCTCCTGCATCTCAGGCTGTTTCCTTACTGTCTGAGCCATCAGGGAAGCCCATATATATATATATGTAATATACATATATATTATAAAACCAAGTCCCCATCAGTCTCATTCTCTTCACCTCAAAAATTCATATGAAACTTTGGCAAGATTTTGAATAATAGAAGCAGACTATGTTTATAGAGAAATAATATATGAAATGAACCAAAAGTTAGATTGGGCAAGATTTAATTGTAGGTGAAGTGAAGAGGAGATAATTTCATATGGGAGATTTTATAAACAAATAATTGGCAGAGAAATGCTGACATCCAAGATAAGGGGGTGCTAACACTGGCATATAGATAACAGGAGAGGAAGTGTGAAAGGCTTAAAGAAAGGGATCCTTTAGAGGTTTGTGTGTGTGTGAGTACTAAGTCACTTCAGTTGTGTCTGACTCTTTGTGACTCTACAGACAGTAGCCCACCAGGCCCTCTGTCCAGGGGATTCTGCAGGCAAGAAAACTGGAGTGGGTTGCCATGCCCTCTTCCAGGGAATTTTCCAGAATCAGGGATTGAACCGAGATCCAGGGATCGCATTTCAGGTAGATTATCACTGAGCCCCCTTTAGAGGTTTATAGGAGTATAAAGATTATCAGGGAAATTTACCACAGTTTTTCTGAAGATCATCTGAAAAATACAATGGGAAGATCCATATCAATTCATGGGACAGAAACAGGGGAAATGTAGTTAGTGAAAATTTCACATGCATCCTTAAAGGAACCAGGATGTAGATAAACACATACACACACACACACTTCTGTGTACCAACAGAGTTTGGCAGCTGAGAATATTTGTTAAAATTAATAGAAGAAAAGGAGTAAACTCTGTCTTATGCAAAATTTCTGACTATTAGTTGTGTCTGTGATCTATTAAAAACATTCTTGATCTTTTGGACATTCCTTGGGGTACCAGTATTCAGCTGATTGCTTTTAATAAGTTCTTTGGCTGCTACATAAAAGAAATAATTCCCTCAATGTTATAGCTATGTTTTACAAAGCATCCACAGTGAAGTAGAGAATACCAAACACATGCTTCCACAGAAAATTCAGAGGTCGATTCTCAGACACCTATAGCCACATTTTCCTCAAACGGTGATGCTATGACCTGTTTTTGGTGAGTTTCTATTTTAACTCATGCCAAAAACCCCCCACATTTTACTTTGATCACCTTTTCAGAGTAAAATGGAAACACAGACTCATTATAGACAACAATTAGTTAAAAAGATATGAGAAACCAAAGATAAAACAACACCCTTTGTACAAAACACTAGTTGTAGCAGCCATTACATGAAGGCTGAAACCATTGCATAAATTAAAGAGATATATCCTTAAATTCTGTTTCCTTTTAAATAAAAAATATAACTAAAATGTCATTTAAAAAGAGGATATTAATCTTTAAATGGATATATTAGTGTTTTATGAAACAAACTTTAAGAAACTTAAAGAAAGAAACTTAAACAATAAGTTCTGATGCTTTCTGCATAAAAATTCAGAACTAAGAGATGTGGAGACATTGAAATTTCCATAAGATAGAGAACCCCTCTACATGCTGTTAAAGAATTTGCAGTTTCTCAAATTTAGAATTGTGTCAATGAAAAGAAAGAAAAATAAAATTACTATTGTTGGGGAAAAAAAGAGTGAACATAGGGGAGAAGTCATAAGCAATTCAGGTTAGAAGAGTAGAAAAGTGAGGCAATCAATGGCATATCAGAGGGGAGGTGGGAAATTTTAAAAACATCAGTAATGCAGTCATTTTCAAGTGTTTTGGGCATGCAAGGATGTTAAGGATATATTACCAAATTTGTGCTGAAGTTCTTCTGTAAAATAAAATGGAAAGAGTGTAAATCTCATGAAAAACACAGGAAGAAAATTAAAATTTATTAAAATTTATTTGAAATTAAAACATTCAGCATACAGACACACACACATAAACATAAGAACTGACACCAGGCACACGCATGCACACACACACACACACACACACAAATACACAGATGAATACAAACAAATTTGGCTTAAAGTGCACTATTGAGGAAGTTAGTATTTAATGAAATGCAAAGGAAGAAATGAAAAAATTTTCTCAATTGAAGACATTTTAAATGTAGACATTCTGGTAATCACCTAATACAATGTTCCCAGATTCCTTTTGTCCTTCTTTAGAATTTTATTGCTGTTTTTCATATTTAGAGTCTGCTGAGTACTGCTGATGCATATGGTCAGTTCTTCTACTGGGGAAGCTATCTATGTATGCTCAGTCACTCAGTCATGTCCGACTCTTTGTGATCCCAAGAACAGTAGCCCACTAGGCTCCTCTGTCCATGGGACTTCTGAGGCAAGAATACAATTTCCTATTTCCTATTGCAGGAAATCTATTTCATTCAGGGATTGAACCCATGTCTCTTGAATCAGCTGCATTGGCAGGCAGATTCTTTACCATTTTGCCACCTGGGAAGCCTGGAGAAGCAATACCCTATATAGTCCATAAACAATGAAGTTGAGAACGCTGTGTTCCTGCAGAATGTGCAGGGCTAGGTTCTCTGATGCCTATATTCACCACCCTTTCTCAACTGAATCATATTAATTGTATTTTATGTAAATGTGATTTAAATTTATGCCTCAATAAAGTCACATGAAAGAAAGCAAAATCAAGGATTAATGTCAGTGCATGCATGCTCAGTTGTGTCTGACTCTTTGTGACCCCATGGACTACAACCCACCAGGCTCCTCTGTCCATGGGATTTTCCCTACAAGAATACTGAAGTGGGCAGCCACTTCCTTTCCAGGGGATCTTCCTGACCCAGGAATTTAACCTGTATCTCTTGCATTGCAGGCCAATTCTTTACCCCTTGAGCCATCAGGAAAACCCATTAACATCAAGGAAGGGATTTTAAGTAATTGACAAAATGCTATCTTGGAAAAAACTTCCAAATCAGAAATTCTAAAACTACAAGACTGTGCTAGAAATTACAACAAACTTCTCTGTGGTAGAGAGGAAATATATATGTGCATAAATTGCAGGGACAGGACAAGCCAAAAAAAAAAAATAGTAATGAGGTAACTGCATAACACCTGAAAACTGCAGAATTCATTTATGATAAGAACACCATTAAAAAAGGATGTAACATTTGATGACTTTAGAGTTGACAAGATTGATCATGGAGAGTTGAAGACCAATATCAAAGAAAGAGATGAAAGTTGAGTGGGTACAAAGAACAATACACTAATGGAACTTGCCTTTTTCCTCTTCATACTTATCTGAAAAAAATTTTTAAAAAATTATTCAAACATAGTGAAGGCACAATGTCAGGAAGAGAGAAATACAATAACTTGAATTTCCCATATTGCTTATTCTTTTGGAAAGGTTGAGATTTTTGGAATATGGTTGTGGTTATCTAGGAACACATGGGTAATGTGACAGTGAAAGAGTGAGACTCAAGCACACTTTGGACCCTGGACATAGAATGTATACATTCTTTGACTGAACAATAGACAGAGAAATTTCATTTATCATGTTAGGGATTTTCTCATGTCTTAAAATCTTTTTTTTGTCTATGCATGCTCAGTTTTGTCTGACTCTTTGTGACCTCGTGGTCTATAGCCGCCAGGCTCCTCTGTCCATGGAATTTTCCAGGCAAGACTACAGGAATGGGTTGCCATTTCCTACTCCAGGGGATCTTCTTGACCCAAGGATTGAACACACATCTGTTGTGTCACCTGAATTGACAGGAAGATTCATCTTAGGCAGAGACAATAGCATAGTAATTGCCTTTAAACTTGGATGAATGAAAAAATCATACATAATGGACCAGTTCCAGTAAAGAGAGTGAAAACTATGGGCCTGTTAACCTTATTACTTTGTCTCAAAAAATTCATAATGAATTACATTTGGAAGGCAGATAAGCCCATTATTATAGGAAAGAAAAGGTATGAATCCATGAGAATAAAGAAGGATGAAATGAGAAATGGTGGAACAAAAAGGAACAACAATGGGAGGAAATAAATAAGAGAGAAGTTAATATTCAAGATTGAACATCCAGGAGAAAGAGCATGGAGAAATGGAGCATAGAGAAAACAGGGTGGGAACTGTTATAGACACCAAAGAGCAGTCCTTAAAGAGTTAAAGGAACACAGATTTCTTACCAAATTTTTCACAAATATCATCTGAAAATGAAATGGAAAAACTCATGTAAATACCATGGAAACACACATTAAAAAAATAAAATTTTTGAAAAATCTGAATGTAATGTTTGAGATATTGGGATGCAGGTAAAAACATATACACAAACACAAACACACAAACAATATTGGGTACATAAAATAAACACACCCACAGTGGCTGGAAGATGCTCACTTCTATCCAGAGTATGTGCTACAAAAAAGAAAGAAACAAAGAAAAAAGAATAAAATAAGAGAATTTTCTGAGTGGATAAAATTTTTTTAGAACAGTTTTTCTGGTAGTTGACTTTTCCACGTGTTCATAGTGCCATTTGACTTGGTTTAGGCTTTAATTACTCAGCATGCTAGCTGTAATAGATTTATTTGGGTGTTACCAAATACATATTGTCAATTTTCATTTTGTTGCAGCTCCAATATATATAGTCACCACAGACACTAAATCAGAGTATTCTGAACCACTGCTCCTTGAAAAAAATGGTAATTATTTGCAACATTTTTGTCAATTGATGTCACAGCATAACCTTATATTTTGTGAATTTTTATTACAATTCATGTTGATAAGAGGCTCATCTTAATTAGATCACATGAAACGAAAAATGAAGCAATGAGCACATGTAGTGGAAGGCCGAACTTAAATATCCTGGGCACATGTTAGACAAAACCTTCACATGAATCTTGAACATTCCACCACTTCAAAAGCATATGATAAATAAAATTTACATAGCAGAAAGCATCTGTTTGTGCCAGTTGAATGGAAAGGACAAATCCAAGAAAAGAGACAGCACTAAATCAGAGTATTCTGAACCACTGCTCCTTGAAAAAAATGGTAATTATTTGCAACATTTTTGTCAATTGATGTCACAGCATAACCTTATATTTTGTGAATTTTTATTACAATTCATGTTGATAAGAGGCTCATCTTAATTAGATCACATGAAACGAAAAATGAAGCAATGAGCACATGTAGTGGAAGGCCGAACTTAAATATCCTGGGCACATGTTAGACAAAACCTTCACATGAATCTTGAACATTCCACCACTTCAAAAGCATATGATAAATAAAATTTACATAGCAGAAAGCATCTGTTTGTGCCAGTTGAATGGAAAGGACAAATCCAAGAAGTTATGATGGAGGAAAATGAGTGAGAAATAAAGATGAAGAATTTCAGTTGGAAAGATTGAATAATGAGACAGAACTATGTAAAAATATGCAAATATTGGACTTGAGGAAGATGATATGAGAAGAGAAAAGTATGAGATTGTATGGTATAAGAATGTATGAGATAAGGATGGTGTAAGAAGATAAAGGTATGAGAAAAGTATAATTAGGTTCATAGGGAAATACATGAATGAGACTTGCTGTTTTCTTCTTCATATTTCATGTAAAATATAAGGAAAAAAACTGAAAATTCATTTCAATTGAGGGAGGGCCTGATGTGAAGAAAGAACAAGGGCCAAAATTTCAAACACTCTCATCTTCTGGGAAGTGCAATGGACTGTAGCCTACTAGGCTCCTCTGTCCATGGGATTCTCCAGACCAGAATACTAGAGTGGACTGCCATGCCCTCTTCCAGGGAATCTTCCAGGTATATTACCACTGTAATTGCTCTTTTGTGTGTGTGTGTGTGTGTGTGCACAGAATTTGGGAATAATTAGGGAAAAAAAGAAATTACTTCTAAGTAATTGTTCACAGTAAGACTTTATATATAATAAGGGAGCTTCGAGAACATTCCTACTGCTAAGTCATTTCAGTGATGTCCGACTAAATGGACTGTAGCCTACTAGGCTCCTCTGTCCATGGGATTCTCCAGACCAGAATACTAGAGTGGACTGCCATGCCCTCTTCCAGGGAATCTTCCAGGTATATTACCACTGTAATTGCTCTTTTGTGTGTGTGTGTGTGTGTGTGCACAGAATTTGGGAATAATTAGGGAAAAAAAGAAATTACTTCTAAGTAATTGTTCACAGTAAGACTTTATATATAATAAGGGAGCTTCGAGAACATTCCTACTGCTAAGTCATTTCAGTGATGTCCGACTCTGTGTGACCCCATAGAGGGAAGCCCACCAGGCTACCCCGTCCCTGGGACTCTCCAGGAAGAACACTGGAGTGGGTTTCCATTTCCTTATCCAATGCATGAAAGTGAAAAGTGAAAGTGAAGTCGCTCAGTCGTGTTTGACTCTTAGCGACTCCATGGACTGCAGCCTACCAGGCTCCTCCATCCATGGGAATTGGGTTGCCATTTCCTTCTCCACAAGAACACCCCTAGGAGATTGCTAATAACACATTTCTAAAACCATTAAAAGTTTAACTTTCTTTTTCACTAATAATATTTATCAATCATTTATTTTACAGATGGAAAAGAATTAAGGAGTATACTACAAGAAAATACTGTAACCTCTTTTGCCATTCACATAAAAAATGTTAAGATTGAGAAATATGTTACATGTGAATTTCCCTCATTATATAAAGTTATACTATGGAGGTATCAATTAATGACTTCTATACTTGAAACACAAGAGAAATATGCTAACTTAATGGATGTTTTCTAGGAAAATAAATATGTGTATATATAAGTTATGTATGATCCATGTTAATCTCATGGTGCATAAACAGGGGTGAAATTTAAATTTAGTGAAATATTTGCACACAATGTACCAGGATGGCAACCAACACACACACATTCATGGATGTGTAGCCACTGCACATGTGCCAACAATGTCTAAAAACTCATAGTGTTGGTCAAAAGTTAATGGAGCAAGTGAAATAAATTTGCTAAATTGAGCAAAAATTTCAGGAACATTAATAGTGTCAATAATCATGGTGTTGGAGAAGATTCTTGAGAGTCCCTTGGACTGCAAGGAGGTACAACCAGTCCATCCTAAAGGAGATCAGTCCTGAGTGTTCATTGGAAGGACTGATGCTGAAGCTGAAACTCCAATACTTTGGCCACCTCATGCAAAAAGTTGACTCATTTGAAAAGACCCTGATGCTAGGAAAGACTGAAGAAGGGAGGAGAAGGGGACGACAGAGGATGAGATGGCTGGATGGCATCACCAACTCAATGAATGAGTTTGAGTAAACTCTGGGAGTTAGTGATGGACAGGGAGGCCTGGCGTCTGCTGTCTATGGGGTCACAAAGAGTTGGACACGACTGAGTGACTGAACTGAACTGAATCTTTTCAAAATATTTATTTTGATATTTAGTGGGATACTATTATTATATTGGTTGTCTTTAATAAGTTTGTTGAATACTGCTTGTAAGAAATCGTCAATTACCATCACTATGTTGTCTAAAATGTCTATAAGCTGTCAATTAGAGAATATAGAACCATTGCTTTTGGAGAAAATACAGGCATTCTTCTTAGATGCCTGTATTTTCATTTTCAACCAGCAATGTTGTTAACCTCTACTTTTGGTGAGTTTCTATTTTTGACATGTCAAAATGAAACTCATTTTATCTCAGTTAACTTTTTGGAATAAAATAGAAATGCATACCCATACATGAAAGAGTTAATTAGAAAGAGATGAGGAAGTAAAGAGAAAATATCACTCTTTTGTGCAGAAGAGCAGCTAGAGCAGACATTACATGAAGCCTGTCATATGCATTAAAGAGATACTTTTCTAAATTCTGAAAAATGTAGTTTAAGAAAAAATATTAAACTTTTAATGAATATATTGGTGTTTTTATGAAAAAATCTTTAGGAAACATTGCAGGAAAAATAGGTTCTAGTGTAATTTACATAAAAAATTCAGAAATGAGATATATATTATTATTAAACTTTTGTTAAGAAATAGAACCCTCTCAGTTCAGGTCAGTTGCTCAGTAGAACCCTCTATACATATTTAAAAGAGACTGAAGTTCCCCAAATTGATAAATATGTCAATAAAGATAAGGAAGGTGAAGTAAAATTACTATTGTCAGAAATTTAAAAAATTTTGGGATATACTTTCATGCCGATGAACATGAATTATAAACTCAAGGTTGTTAGAAAAATAACCCTCAACTTTACCCTTGACCATGGAATAATGTCAGAATATAAGCGAGCCTTGAAATAACAAAGAAGAGAGAAAATAGGGGATAAGTCACAACTAAAAATTCAGTTAGAAGAGTAGACAAGCAGGAGAAGAGTAAGGTAAGGAATGACAAGTGGGTAAAATTATGGGAAATGTTAAAAACATCAGGAATGCAGTAATTTTCTAGTGTTTTAGGAATAAAAGATATAAGAGATATGTTACCAAGCTTGTGCTGAAGTTCTTCTGTAAAATAAAATGGAAAAATCAGTCATGTAAAAAACAAAGGGGAAAATTCAAATTTATTGAAAAGCATGTATTTAAAATTAAAATATTTAGTATACAGATACACTGACAGACACACATAACTGTAAGCAGGCATACACATATGCACACAAACAAATGCAGAGATGAGTGCAAACAAATTTGGCTTAAAGTGCACTTTTGAGAAAACAAGAATACTTAATGAACCACAAGGAGGGAAATGTATAAATTTTCTGAATTGAGGACACATTTTAAAAATAGGTTCTGGTAATTACCTGACACAATTTTCCAAGATACTTTTTGTCATATTTAGAGTTTTATTATTCAGTTTTTAATCTTTAATTAGTCCTCTGGCTACTGCTAATGATATATGGTCAGTTCTCCTGTTGGGAAAGCTATACTCTATATACTCCACAAAGTTTGAAGTACAGAATGCTGAACTCCTGTAGAATGTGCAAGGTTAGGGTGTTGGTTGCCTGTGTTCACCACCTTTTCTCAACTGATTCATACGTAAATGTATTTTGTGTGAGTATGATTTTAACTCTTATCCTAAGGAAACTTACCTTAAACAGAATCAGATGAAAAAGGGATAAAGAAAGTATTAACTGGAAGGAAAGGGGGTTCTAAATGAAATGACCTGAAACTACCTTGGAAAAAACTTTCAGGTCAGAAAGTTTTAAAATGGCAAAAACTTACAGGTAAATTATTACAAATACTCCCGTGGCAGAATGGAAAGATGTACAAAAACTACAAGGTCAGAATAAATGAAAGAAAACATTACTGAAGAAATTAAATATCATCAGAAGATGGCAAATTTCAGTTGTAATAATAATGTGGGAGAAAATGACATAAAGTTCTATGCATGCTGGAGTTAACAAAGATAATTACAAAGAGATGAAAAACAATGTCATAGAAACAGATGAAACTTGAGTAGTTAAAAAGAATAATACATAAATGGACTTGCCTTTTTCCTGTTCATACTTCTCTGAAGAGAAAAAAAGAAAAAAAAAACATTCAAGCATTATAAAAATACAATTTTAGGAAGAGAAAAAATAATTTGAAACCCTTAAATTGCTTACTCTTTCTTTAAAATGGACACAATTTAACAAGACAAGGCTGCCCACCCTCTCCACTTCTTTTCAGCATACTTTTGGACGTCATAGCCATGGCAATCAGAGAAGAAGAAGTAAAAAGAATCCAAAATAGGAAAGAAGAAGTAAAACTGTCACTGCTTGCAGATGACCTGATACTATACATAGGAAATCCTAGGGATGCTACCAGAAAACTACTAGAGCTCATCAATGAATTAATAAAGTTGCAGGATACAAATTAAAAGACAGAAATCTCTTGCATTTTTATTCTCTAACAATAAAAAATTAAAAAAAAATTTCAGAAAACAATCACATTTACCATTGCATCAAAAAGAATAAAATACCTAGGAATAAACCTACCTAGGAGGCAAAAGACCTGTATGCAGAAAATTATGATACTAATGAGAGAAATCCAAGATGACAAACAGATGGAAAGATATGGCATGTTCTTTGATTGGAAGATTGGTATAGTATGCACTAGCTCAAAAACAGACATATCAAAGGAGTAGAATTGAAGGCCCCAAAATAAACTCATGCACCTATGGTCAATCTATAACACAGATGACAAGAATATACAATGGAGAAAAAATAGTTTCTTCAATAAGCTGGGAAAACAGGCAAAAGACCTGTATGCAGAAAATTATGATACTAATGAGAGAAATCCAAGATGACAAACAGATGGAAAGATATGGCATGTTCTTTGATTGGAAGATTGGTATAGTATGCACTAGCTCAAAAACAGACATATCAAAGGAGTAGAATTGAAGGCCCCAAAATAAACTCATGCACCTATGGTCAATCTATAACACAGATGACAAGAATATACAATGGAGAAAAAATAGTTTCTTCAATAAGCTGGGAAAACTGGATAGCTACATATAAAAGGATGAAATTATAACATTCTCTGACATCATATACAAAAATGAACTAAAAATGAATTAAAGACCTAAATGCAATATCTGATACTATAAAACTCTTAGAGAAAATCATAGGCAGAACACTCTTTGACATAAGTCACGGCAGTGACTTTTTGTATCCACATCACACAGTAATGATAATTAAAAAAAAAAAAGTTACCAAAATAAACTTAAAAGCTTTTGTACAGCAAAGGGAACCATAAACAAAACAAAAAGCCCATAGAATGGGAGAAAATATTTGCAAAAGATGGGGACAACAAGGAGTTAGTCTCCAAAATATTAGTACACACAGCTCAATATCAACAAAAAACAAACAATCTAATCAGAAAATGAGCAGAAGATCTAAATAGATATTTCTCCAAAGAAAGCATACAGATGGCCAAAAAGTACATGAAAAGATGATCAGTATCATTAATTATTAAAGAAATGCAGATCAAAACTGTTATGAGGTATCACCTCACACAGGTCAGAATAGCCATTGCCAAAAAAATCTACAAACAATAAATGTTGGCGAGGGTATGGAGAAAAGGAAACCTTCCTACCCTGTTGGTAAGAATGTAAATTTGTACAACCACTGTAGAGAATGGTATGGAGAGATCTTAAGAAAAAATAGAGCTTCTATATGGTTAGGCAATTTCACTCCTGGGCATATATCTAGAGAAAACCATAATTCATAAAGATATATGTACCCCAATGTTTATTGCAGCTCTGTTTACAATAGGGCTTTCATGGTGGCTCAGCTGGTAAAGAATCTCCCTGCAATGTGGGAGACCTGGGTTCAATCCATGGATTGGGAATATGCCTTGGAGAAAATAGGCTTTGCTGGTGGCACGGTGGCAAAGGACCCGCTTGCCAGTGCAGGAGACATAAGAGATGCAGGTTTGATCCCTGGGTCAGGAAGATCCCCTGGAAAATGGCATGGAAACCCACTCTAGTATTCTTGCCTGAAGAATCCTCATGGACAGAAAAGCCTGGTGTGTAACAGTCTGTCAAAAAGAGTCAGACATGGCTGAAGCAACTTAGCACACATGTATTTACAATAGCCAGGATGTGGAAACAATGTGAAAGTCCATTGATTGAGGAATGGATAAAGAATATGTGGTACATTTATATACTGGAATATTACTCACTCATAAAAAGAATGAAATAATGCCATTTGCTGCAGCATGGATATACCTAGAGACTGTCATACTGAGTGAAGTAAGACAGAAGGTAAGACAAATATAAAATGATATTGCTTATTGTTGTTTACTTGCTAAGTTGTGTCTGACTCTTTTGCAACCCCATGGACTGTAGCCTTCCAGGATCCTCTGTCCATGGGATTTTCCAGGCAAGAATACTGGAGTGGGTTGCCATTTCTTTCTCTGGAGATCTTCCTGACCCAGGGATCAAACCCATGTTTCCTGCATCTCCTCCTTTGGCAGATGGATTCTTTACCACAGAGCAATCTGGAAAGCTCTATATTCCTAATATGTGGAATCTAAAAAAATGATATAAATGAACCTATTTACAAAACAGAAATAGTGTCAAAGATGTAGAAAACAAACTTATGGTTATCAAGGGGGAAAAGAAGGGATAAATTGTGAGACTGGGATTGACATATGTGAAAGTGAAATGGTTAGTCGCTCAGTTGTGTTCAACTCTTTGTGAGTCTATGGACTGTAGTTCACCAGGCTCCTCTGTCCAAGGAATTCTCCAGGCAAGAATACTGGAGTGGGTAGCCAAATTGGAACCAAAGGCCATGTAACACATGAAAATCAATGTTGTTTACTTCTTCCCAGACATTTTTGCTAGAGGAATTAATATACAGAATGAAATACCATGATAGATGGTAGAGTCATTCTTCCTGGGGATAACCCTACCAATCACAGTCCTGCAGTGGGCTTTTCAAATTTTTCAGAATAAGAAAATTACATTGACATTCATAAGATAGGAACTTAAAATATGATGAAAAACCATACAGTAAAAGTAAGCAACTTTCAGAAACTTTATATATATAGCAATAGTCACATGAACCCTGATACACATGTTAATTTGTGTTCTTGAATTCCATTCAATATGTAAATCAAAATATAATTGAAAATACCATTCAAAATGGAGGATGTTAATCTTTTAATGATTTTATTAGTCCTTTATTAAAAAATTAAGAAAAGAACAATAACAAATTATTCACATGAAAATTTCTGAACTGAGAGCTGTATTATACATGTTCTTCCCTTAAGATTCTTCTTCACACATTGAAAAATTATTGCAGTGTAAAGAATTAATAATCATGTGAAAAAATGCAAAAGGACACAGAACATTTACTACAAATGTAAAGGAAAGAAATCCAGGAAGACTTTTGAGGGTGATTGTAAGGAATCATACATGGTAATATGAATGGTAGCACATGCTTAATATGATCAAGGACAGTGAAATATAAGACTTAAGCTACTCTGTGCCTAGTATGAATGACATCAGAATTTACAGAGGGTTTGGCAGGACTATAGTGGGAATAATTTAATTTTTCTTGTTTGGGATCTTGTATTCTGTTAAAATTTGGGGAATTATCATTAGCATAGCAAGAGTCCCTTCAACTTGGATACCTGAAAATGTTCTTTGTTAATGGACCTATCTCATAAAAGAGAGAGTAGAAACCATGGGAATGCTATCTCATCACCTTCAAGACACAAAATTTAAGGAAAGTATGAAAGTCTTTGGAAGACAGAAAAAAAATTAATATTAAAGGGGAAAAGAGGTAAGGAACAACAACAAAGAAGCTGCTATGAGAAAAGTGGGAACATAAGGAAACAACAGTGGAAAAAAAGTTAATAAGAGAGAAGTTCATAACTGAAAACTGTGAAAGGAAAGAAACTATCAGTAGCACTAGTAGTATGAGCATGCTGCACACCTGAAGAGATGTATTCCCTAGTTACATTCAATCTGTAAACAAAAATATAAGTGAAAAATATCACTATGAAAAGAAGGATGTTAAACTTTTAATGGTTATATTAGTTTTATTAAAAGACATTAGGAGTATCCCAAGACTCCAGCCTCTTACATCATTCACATAAAATTACAAAATTGAGAAATATAAGCAATTTTTGTTCAATATACATATTCCTTCCAAAAACATTTTAAAATTATTGTAGTTTTCCAAGCTAAACATTATATCAATAAAATTTAAGAAAAATACAGATTTACAATGGCATGAGATAAAATAAACCCAGGAAATGATACAAATGAAAGGGATCCCTAGAAAACGGTTAAGAACATTTAAAGAGAGAACCTAAAGTCCACACTGAAGCTTTGAATTACACCTGAACTTAAGAGTCATTGAAGAATAAGAATTGGAGAAACTTCTGTCAGCAATTTGGAGTTTTATCTCATAAGGTTTGAGGAGGTATCAATGGAATATTAATAGCCCCATGAATGTTGAATATGTGATGGAAATCCTAAGTTACTGAAACTGTATCAGAAAATAAATAGAGAATGTAAACCATGTGCCCACCAGTCTCATCCTTTTCATCTCGCAGAATTCATTTTGAAGTTGACAAGACCCTTAACGGTAGCATAAGACAATGTTTATAGGGAAGGAGCACAGGAGATGAAACAGGAAGCACTGACAAAGAATCAGGTCTATGGTAATAGGAATGGGAGAACATAGTGTGAGAGAAGTCCATAAACAAAATTACTGAGGAGAGAAGAGTTGACATTGAGATAAACTGTGAGTCAAAATATGGCATATAGATAAAAAGAGAGGGGATAGCAAAAGAAGCAAGAAATTGATTGTTGAAGATTAGTGGAAAAAAATATTGTAAGGGACACTTACCTAATTTTTTCCTAAGATCATCTGAAAAATTAAAAAGAAACACACAGGTAAGCATAATGAGATTCAAGCACATGCATGCAATTTAAATTAGTGAAAAATTCACATACAAAGTTTCATTTAATGGGATTCAAACACACACACACACACACACACACACACACAAAGATGTTCAAGCACACACAATGTACCAAAGTTGCTGACATATTCCTTTAGTCCAAATCAAAAATTAAAGGAACAAAAAGGATTAATCCTACGGACTTGAGAAAAAACTTCAGGTATATTAGTCATGATAGTTACTTTTTAAAAATGCTCTTGTCGGGGGGGGTGGTCCTAAGATGGCAGAGGGATAGGACAGGGAGACCACTTTCTCCCCCACAAATTCATCAAAAGAACATTTCAATGCTGAATAAATTCCACAAAACAACTTCTGAATGCTGGCAGAAGACATCAGGCATCCAGAAAAGCAGATCATTGTCTTAAAAAACAGGAAGGAAAAAATATAAAAGACAAAAAAAGAGACAAAAGAGGTAGGGAGGGAGCTCCATCCTGGAAAGGGAGTCTTAAAAAGAGAAAAGTTTCCAAACATCAGGAAACACTGTCACTGCCGAGTCTGTGGCGAGCCTTGGAAGCACAGAGGGCAACATAACAGGGAGGAAAAATAAATAAATATTAAAACCTACAGATTATGAGCCCAATGGTAACTCCCCCAGCGGAGAAGCAGTGCAGACGCCTGCATCCGCCACTAGCAAGCAGGGGCGGGGCAGGGAGGCGCAGGCTGCATTGATTTTTAAGGATCGGCCCAAATGCCCCAAATGTCCCAGGGGTAGCCAGAGTGAACTAACTTGGGCTAGCAAACCAAACTGTGGGATAGCTACCACGGGAAAAGCTCTAACATAAGACACTTCCAAGACCACGCACAGAACAAAGGATGGAACAGAATTAGCCGGCTGCCAACCATCCCCCTCCGGTGACAGGCAGCCAGAGTTGGAAGGGCTGGAAAGGGGCAATCGCAACCCCAGAGAGACATTACCTACCAAACTGCAAGCAGGCTTCTTTGCTAACTGACTTCTTGGGATTCTGGACAGTCATCATTTGCCCGAGGAGGGGTGCAGTTGTACACCCAGAAAACTGAGCAGCAGGGACGGGAGAGGTGATAAGTCGCAGCAACCATGCTCACCAAACACCTGAGCTACTCGGACCTAGGAAGGGCACAAAACGCAGGCCCAACCGAGTCTGCGCCTCTGAGGACTACTCGAGTGCCTGAGCCTGAGTGGCTTAGACCAGGGAGGTGCATGCAGCCCAGAGCCGGCCTCAGATGGTTCCCGGTGGAGCAACCTAGATTCTGAGCTGTGTGCACCATGAGCAGAGGCAGGCCCAGCATGGCTGAGACACTGCGAGCACACACCTGTGTTATTTGTTTACAGCATCCCTCCCTCCCCACAGCGTGACTGAACAAGTGAGCCTAAAAAAAGTGTCCACCACCACCCCCCTTGTGTCAGGGCGGAAATCAGACACTGAAGAGACCACCAAACAGAAGAAGCTAAAACAGAGGGAATCGCCTTGGAAGTGACAGGTGCAATAGATTAAAACCCTGCTGTTTGTACCAACTACATAGGAAGGGGCCTACAGATTTTAAGAAATATAAGCCGGACCAAGGAACTGTCCGAAAATGAACTGACCCCACGCTGCCCACAACAACACCAGAGAAAGTCCTAGATATATCTTTACTATTTTTACAATCATTCTTTTTTGTTTGTTTTTCTTCTTTTCTTTTTATTCTTTTTTTTTAATTTTTAAAATTTTAAGTCCTCTTTTTCTCCTTTAATTTTTATATTTCTCCTACTATTTCTTTAAAAAAAAAGACCCTATTTTAAAAGCAAACTTCATATATATATATGTCAATAATTCTTGTGACTTTGTTTTTCTTCTTCTTTTTCTTTTCTTTAATATTGTATTTTGGAAAATCAAACTTCTACTCTAGATTTTTGATCTTTGCTTTTTGGTATTTGTTATCAATTTTGTACCTTCAAAAACCCAATCTTCAATACCCACTTTTACTTGAAAGCGAGATTACTGGCTTGACTGCTCTCTCCTCCATTGGACTCACTCTCCTTTTTCTCCACCAGGTTGCCTCCATCTCTTCCCTCCACCTTCTCTTCTCTACCCAAATCTGTGACTCTCTGTGTGTTCCAGATGGTGGAGAACACTTAGGGAACTGATTACTGGCTGGATCTGTCTTTCTCCTTTTCATTCCCCTCTTTTATCCTCCTGGCCACCTCTGTCTCCTACCTCCCTCTCCTCTTCTCTGTATAACTCCATGAACATCTCTGAGTGGTCCAGACTGTGGAGCACACATAAGGAAGTGATTACTGGCTAGTTTGCTCTCTCTTCTTTTGATTCTACCTCATCTCATTCCAGTCACCTCTAACTCCCCCCTCCCTCTTCTCTTCTCCATGTAACTCAGTGAACCTCTCTGGGTGTCCCTCACTGTGGAGAAACTTTTCATCTTTAACCTAGATGTTTCATCATTGGTGCTGTATAGATGGAGAAGTCTTGAGGCTACTGTAAAAATAAAACTGAAAACCAGAAGCAGGAGGCTTAAGTCCAAATCCTGAGAACATCAGAGAACTCCTGACTCCAAGGAACATTAATCGATAGGAACTCATCAAACGCCTCCATACCTACACTGAAACCAAGCACCACCTAAGGGACAAAAAGTTCCAGAGCAAGACATACCATGCAAATTCTCCAGCAACACAAGAGCTTCAATATACAGGCAGCTCAAAGTTACTCCAAAACCATTGACATCTCTTAACTCATTACTGGACACTTCATTGCACTCCAGGGAGAAGAAATCCAGCTTTACCCACCAGAACACGGACACAAGCTTCCCTAACCAGGAAACATTGATAAGCCACCCATACAATCCCACTCACAGAGAGGAAAATCTGTAATAAAGAGAACTCCACAAACTGCCAGAATAAAGAAAGGCCACCTCAAACGCAGCAATATAACCAAGATGAAGAGATAGAGGAATACCGAACAGGTAAAGGAACAGGAGAAATGCCCACCAAACCAAACAAAAGAGGAAGACATAGGGAATCTACCTGATAAAGAATTCCAAATAATGATAGTGAAAATGATCCAAAATCTTGAAATCAAAATGGAATCACAGATAAATAGCCTGGAGACAAGGATTGAGAAGGTGCATGAAAGGTTTAACAAGGACCTAGAAGAAATAAAAAAGAGTCAATATATATGAATAATGCAATAAATGAGATCGGAAACACTCTGGAGGCTACAAATAGTAGAATAATGGAGGCAGAAGATAGGATTAGTGAAATAGAAGATAGAATGGTAGAAATAAATAAATCAGAGAGGAAAAAAGAAAAACTAATTTAAAGAAATGAGGACAGTCTCAGAGACCTCCAGGACAATATGAAACGCTCCAACATTTGAATTATAGGAGTCCCAGAAGAAGACAAAAAGAAAGACCATGAGAAAATACTTGAGGAGATAATAGTTGAAAACTTCCCTAAAACGGGGAAGGAAATAATCACCCAAGTCCAAAAAACCCAGAGAGTCC
>SJXQ01000591.1:36047-47515 GCA_006408695.1 Aepyceros melampus
AAGCTCAACATTCAGAAAACGAAGATCATGGCATCTGGCCCCATCACTTCATGGGAAATAGATGGGGAAACAGTAGAAACAGTGTCAGACTTTGTTTTTTTGGGCTCCAAAATCACTGCAGATGGTGACTGCAGCCATGAAATTAAAAGGCGCTTACTCCTTGGAAGAAAAGTTATGACCAACCTAGATAGTATATTCAAAAGCAGAGACATTACTTTGCCGACTAAGGTCCATCTAGTCAAGGCTATGGTTTTTCCTGTGGTCATGTATGGATGTGAGAGTTGGACTGTGAAGAAGGCTGAGCGCAGAAGAATTGATGCTTTTGAACTGTGGTGTTGGAGAAGACTCTTGAGAGTCCCTTGGACTGCAAGGAGATCCAACCAGTCCATTCTGAAGGAGATCAACCCTGGGATTTCTTTGGAAGGAATGATACTAAAACTGAAGCTCCAGTACTTTGGCCACCTTATGCGAAGAGTTGACTCATTGGTAAAAACCCTGATGCTGGGAGGGATTGTGGGCAGGAGGAGAAGGGGACGACCGAGGATGAGATGGCTGGATGGCATCACAGACTCAATGGTCGTGAGTCTGATTGAACTCTGGGAGATGGTGATGGACAGGGAGGCCTGACGTGCTGTGATTCATGGGGTGGCAAAGAGTCGGACACGAGTGAGCAACTGAACTGAACTGTTGGATTTACAAGGATTGGTTTCAGTTGATCATTTCCAAATCATAAGAGATTGACCATATCATGATACACAGTACTTGACTGATAAACATCTATGTGATAAATTATTCACAATAAATCATCAATGACTTGGGCTTTTTGGAGACTTTTCCTTTAAAGCATTGGTTCAGTGTGATACAGTGATGAAAAGGCATATTAATCTTCAGGATTAATTATAATCGTAGTGGAAATGATTATAATTTTATAGAAGCCACATATATACATATGTAAAAACTGCACAAATATGCATGCACACACACTGCATATAAAAATGCTGTGTAATAGTACCTGGGATATCACAAGCTTATTGACTTATTAAATGTTTTGGACACTGAATCTTCTGTTATCCATTCTGTGCTTACAAAGAAATTTACAAGGCAAAAATTTACAATGTAATTCCATTTATAATGGAAATAATTTATTTCCATTTGTACTATGAGAAAAACTAGAATGGTTACATAAATAGCTCAGTCATCTAGTAAGCCCCAGTTCCTGGATTTGAATCCAGAAATCTGACTCTGAGGACTGAGTTTTTAACAATGCCATTGTATTAGTTTTAATTCTTTATAACCTATATTAAGAATTTAGAGAATCTCTTACAGGAGCAACATATCAGCTATTCTCAGATGTTTTTGGGCTTTCAATCAGTTCTGCAAAATAAGACATGTGTACAAAAATGTGTACATGCTGTAGGCTTAGAGTTCAAAGTTTTCAGAAACTTAAAAATGTGTGGAACTTCAGCTCAGGGTCAAATAGCAACATTTCCCCCCAGGAGACCTTCATGAGCTCTTCTTTGAGTCTTAAATAGCAACTCAAGAGTAAACATTCTCCTGCCTCCCAGCAGCACTGGTGGACCTGGCCTGTTTTGGCACATCCTACACATGGTGAAACATAGATTTTGTGCTTGTGTTTCTGGCCCCTGTCACTCAAGGTTGTGCTGGTGTTGTGTACATGTGTTCACTGTCATTCACTCAAAGTTGTGTAGATGTTGTATGAACAGGCATTCGTTGTCATTCACTCAAGGTTGTGCTGGTGTTGTGTATATGTGTGTTCGTTGTCATTCACTCAAGGCTGTGCTGGTGTTGTGTATATGTGTGTTTGTTGTCATTGCAGCAAGGCATTCTGTTTTGTGACTATGCCATAATTTATGCATCTCTTCTGATGGGCATCAGGGTGATTTCTTGTCCCTCATGTTATGAACTGTGTCATTTTGGACCTTCTAGCATGTGTCTTAGGTGAAGAAATGGACATGCACCCACTGAACACTGGCCAAGGAATAATGTGAATTCCATACATTCAGAGTATGAGTGTGTTCAGCTTGCAGTCTGACAGTTGTAGAAAAAAGCCCTTATTATAGTTCTGAGCAGTGAAGAGGGGTCCCAGCCTACCCAGTGTTTGGTGTGTCCCATCTTTTTGAGTCATTCTGGTCTGGCTGTGGAGCTGTCTTCTCACTGAGGCTTTCCTTGTCATTTCTTTGACTCACCATTTTGATCACTTTTCATATTTGTTGTTTTGGCTCATCTAATATCTTTCTCTGAGAAGTGTCCGCTTAAGCTAATGACCATTTTCCCCCCTGTGGGTTGTCCTTTTCTTTCTGAGAGCCTTCTTTATACTTTCTGTAAGTAAATCTTTGATAATGTGATGACCATCTTTTCTCACCCTGGACTGTAACGTCTTTTGATGAATAGAGTTTCTCAAATTTGATATGACCTAACCTATTGCCTTTTCTTTCACTATTAACACCTTTTATGTTTGAAAAGCCTTTGCCTCCTCAGAGGTTATGAATGAGTTCCCTGCTGTGTGACTTCAGCACAATTCATTTTGTGTCTCTCTGAAGCTGTCTCTCTAACTGCACAAACTGCATCTGAATTTAAATTCATCCCTCACACTCACGTTTTAATATGTAGTCACCGTAATAGTCTTGAGCGCTGGCAGCGTAAGACCCTGAGCTCTGCTCCTCAGAGTAAATCTTTATATACTTTGTGCTTTTGTTCAGTTGCTTAGTCGCCTCTGACTTTTTGTGACCCCATGGACTGCAGCACACCAGCCTTCCCTGTCCTTCACCATCTCCTGGAGTTTACTCAAACTCATGTCCATTGAGTCTGTGATGCTATCCACCCATCTCATCCTCTGTCATCCCCTTTTCCTCCTGCCTTCAATCTTTCCCAGCATCAGGGTCTTTTCCAATGTGTTGGCTCTTTGCATCAAGTGACCAATACTGAAGCTTCCACTTCAGCATCAATCCTTCCAGTAAATATTCAGGGTTGACTTCCTTTAAGATTGACTGGTTCGATCTCCTTGCTACCCAAGGGACTCTCAAGAGTCTTCTCCAATGCCATAGTTCAAAAGCATCAATTCTTCCATGCTCAGCCATCTTTCATGGTCCAACTCTCACATCGGTACATAACTACTGAAGAACTATAGATGGGCGTTTAACTAGATAGGCGTTTGACTAGATGGGCGTTTGTTGGCAAAGTGATGTCTTTACTTTTTAATATGCTGTTTAGGTTTGTCATAGCTTTCCTTTCAAGGAGCAAGTATCTTCTAATTTCATGACTGAAGTCACTGAAGTGATTTCTGGAGCCCAAGAAAATAAAATATGTCACTGCTTCCACTTTTTCCTCTTTGATTTGCCATGAAGTAATGGGACCAGATGCCATGATCTTACTTTTTTGGATGTTGAGTTTTAACCTAACTTTTTCACTCTCCTCTTTCTCTTTCATCAGGATGCTCTTTGGCTGCTCTTTTCTTTCTGCCATTAGGGTGATGTTATCTGCATGTCTGAGGTTTGTTGATATTTCTACTGGCAATCCTAATTTCAGCTAGGGTTTCATCTAGCCTGGCATTTCACATGATGTACTCTGCATATGTTAAATAAACAGAGTGACAATATACAGTCTTATCATATTTCTTTCACAATTTAGAATCAGTCTGTTTTTCCATGTCAGTTCTAACTGTTGCTTCTTGACCCACATTCAGGTTTCTCAGGAGACAGATCTTTAAGAATTTTCAAAAGATTTTTGTGAGCCACACAGTCAAAGGCTAAGCATAGTCAATGAAGCAGAAGTAGATGGGTTTTTTCTCTGAAATTCTCTTTCTTTCTCCATAATCCAACAAATGGACTTCCCTGGTGGCTCAGACGGTAAAGCGTCTGTCTACAACGCGAGAGACCTGGGTTCAATCCCTGGGTCGGGAAGATCCCCTGGAGAAAGAAATGGCAATCCACTCCAGTACTCTGCCTGGAGAATCCCATGGACAGAGGAGCCTGGTAGGACCCCATGAGTCCATGGGGTCTCAAAGAGTCGGACACGACTGAGCGACTTCACTCACTCACTCACTCAATCCAACAAATGTTGGCAGTTTTATCTCTGGTTCCTCTGCATTTTCTGAACCCATCTTGTACGTCTGGAAGTTTTCAGTTCATGCACTGTGGAACCTAACTTGAAGGATTTTGAGCGTTACCTCGCTAGCATGTGAAATGAGTGCAATTGTGTGGTAGTTTGAGCATCTTTGGCATTGCCCTTTTTTGGGATTGGAATGAAACTGACCTTTTCTAGTCCTGTGGCCACTGCTGAGTTTTCCAGATTTGCTGGCATATTGAGTGTAACACTTTCACAGCTTCATCTTTTAGGATTTGACAAAGGTCAACTGGAATTCGATCACCTTCACTAGCTTTGTTCATAGTAATGCTTCCTCAGGCCCACTTGACTTTCTACTCCAGGATGTCTGGCCCTAGGTGAGTGACCACACCATCATGGTTATCTGGGTCATTAACACCTTTTTGGCACAGTTCTTCTGTGTATTCTCGCCACCTCTTCCTAATCTCTTTTGCTTCTGTTAGGTCCTTATGGTTCCTGTCCTTTATCATGTCCATCCTTGAATGAAACATTCCCTTGATATTTCCAGTTTTCTTGAAGAAATCTCAAGTCTTTCCCATTCTATTGTTTCTTAGCTCTTGTTGCTATTCTCTGGAACACTGCATTCAGTTGGGTATATCTTTTCCTTTCTCCCTTCCTTTATATATCTAGCATTCCACATTTCTGTATAAATTTCAGAATTGGCTTGTCAGCTTGTTACAAGAAAGAAGTTCTGCTGATATTGGGCTAAGATTGGATTCAGCCCATTGATTTGTAGAGAATTGCTAGATTCAGAGACCATATTGTGTCTTTCTGTACATGAACATGATGTCTATGTACACATCTTAGGTCTTCTTTAATCTCACTCAGTAATGTTCTAACAAGTCATTTCTTAAATTTACTATAGAGATTTGAAGTTATGCTGAGGTTTTTTGGCACTGTTAAAAATTCCATTTTTCTGTTGCTAATATTTAAGAATACAAATGATTTTTGTTTATTGGCTTTGTATCCAATGTGAATATTTGCTAAATAAAATGGTGTTTGCATTTAATGAGACACAAAGGACTGGAAAACTTGTTAGAAATATAGAGAAATGCAAACACATACTAGTCATTAGGAGAATTATTCTGCTTATAATCAACCATCTAAAGGATACTGTTCTTCCTAAGGTTTTATTTTAGGATAAAGTGTCTTCAGGAAATGCTGTTTTCCCACTTATGTTGCTATCTGGAGCTGAGGATTTGCAAATCAAATCTTTGTGTGCAAAGCCTTCTTCCTCTTTGGTTTTTATATGACAGGTTAAGAAGTGTACGTGCTGTTGACTTGTAAGGTGAGATCTCAAAATATAGTACCTTTTGGGATGATAATTGGCTATATATGACCCTACTCAGAAGTATTGAATGAAATCAGCTTGCCTGTGTAGCTCTGCAAAGTCAAGGTTCATCCATAACTATAAGGAACGTCGACTAAATAGTGAGATATCTGGAAAATTTACATAGAAAATAATACTCATACTGCAAACCTAAACTTCTTTGATCATATGGTACTTCATTTATATAGTAATTTGGAATATTTTCACTCAACTAACACTTAATAAAGAACTAAGGCTCAAGATTTTTGGAAGACTTTGAAAGCTTTAACCTAATGTCTATACATAGGGCAAGTGAATTTGATCTCTGATGCATGCAAATAGAAGGCAGTTCATATAGAACTGCACTTAAATTACATTATTTCCCTTGACTGCTCCTCTTGGTCTCTTGAATCCAATTTCCTCTGTACCTTGATCAAATGTATTAAAAGTCATAGTTGAAATGCATGGCAGTAAATGAATTTAAGTAATAAGCTTGTTAGGTTATAGATATGCAGACGTAGAGAATGTGTGTGTGGACACGGTGGGGGCTGGGTGGTGGGTGAACTGGGAAATTGGATTGACGTTCATACTCTACCATGTGTAAAACAGAACTGGTGGGAACCTGCCATATACTCACCAGCACATGGAGCTCAGCGTGGTGCTCTGCAGTGACCTAGAGGGATGAAATGGGGGTTGGGAGGAAGGTCCAAAAGGGAGGGGATGTATGCATACACAGACCTGATTTACCTCTTTGTAAGTAGGAACTAGCACAACGTTGTAAAGCAATTCAGTTCAGTTCAGTTCGGTTGCTTATTTGTATCTGACTCATTGAGACCCCTTGAATCGCAGCACACCAGGCCTCCCTGTCCATCACCAGCTCCTGGAGTTCATCCAAACTCATGTGCATCAAGTCGGTGATGCCATCCAGCCATCTCATCCTCTGTTATCCCCTTCTCCCCCTGCCCTCAATCGCTCCCAGCATCAGAGTCTTTTCCAATGAGTCTATTCTTCACATCAGGTGGCCAAAGAGTCTCAGCCTCAGCATCAGTCCTTCCAATGAACACCCAGGACTGGTCTCATTTAGGATGGACTAGTTGGATCTCCTTGCAGTCCAGGGGACTTGCAAGAGTCTTCTCCAGCATCACAGTTCAAAAGCATCCATTCTTAAGTGCTCAGCTCTCTTCACAGTCCAACTCTCACATCCATACATGACCACTGGAAAAAACATAGCCTTGACTAGACGGAACTTTGGTGGCAAAGTAATATCTCTGCTTTTGAATATGCTATCTAGGTTGGTCATAACTTTCCTTCCAAGGAGTAACCATCTTTTAATTTCATGGCTGCAGTCACCATCTGCAGTGATTTCTGAGCCCAAAAAAATAAAGTCAGCCACTGTTTCCACTGTTTCTCCATCTATTTGCCATGAAGTGATGGGACCAGATGCCATGATCTTCGTTTTCTGCACATTGAGCTTTAAGCCAACTTTTTCACTCTCCTCTTTGACTTCCATGAAGAGGCTTTTTAGTTCCTCTTCACTTTCTGCCATAAGGGTGGTATCATCTGCATATCTGAGGTAACTGATATTTCTCCCAGCAAAGCAAAGTAATATCTCTGCTTTTGAATATGCTATCTAGGTTGGTCATAACTTTCCTTCCAAGGAGTAACCATCTTTTAATTTCATGGCTGCAGTCACCATCTGCAGTGATTTCTGAGCCCAAAAAAATAAAGTCAGCCACTGTTTCCCTGTTTCTCCATCTATTTGCCATGAAGTGATGGGACCAGATGCCATGATCTTCGTTTTCTGCACATTGAGCTTTAAGCCAACTTTTTCACTCTCCTCTTTGACTTCCATGAAGAGGCTTTTTAGTTCCTCTTCACTTTCTGCCATAAGGGTGGTATCATCTGCATATCTGAGGTAACTGATATTTCTCCCAGCAATCTTGATTCCAGCTTGTGCTTCTTCCAGCCCAGCGTTTCTCATAATGTACTCTGCATATAAGTTAAACAAGCAGGGTGACAATATACAGCCTTGATGTACTCCTTTTCCTATTAGAGCCAGACATCCTGGAATGTTAAGTCAGGTGGGCCTTAGAAAGCATCACTACAAACAAAGCTTGTGGAGGTGATGGAATTCCAGTTGAGCTGTTTCAAATCCTGAAAGATGATGCTGTGAAAATCCTGCACTCAATATGCCAGCAAATTTGGAAAACTCAGTAGTGGCCACAGGACTGGAAAAGTAGGCCTGTGGTTTTCATTCCAATCCCAAAGAAAGGCAATGACAAAGAATGCTCAAACTGCCACACAATTGCACTCACCTCACACATTAGCAAAGTAATGCTCAAAATTCTCCAAGCCAGGCTTCAGTAATACGTGAACCGTGAACTTCCAGATGTTCAAGCTGGTTTTAGGAAAGGCAGAGGAACCAGAGATCAAATTGCCAACATCTGCTGGATCATTGAAAAAGCAAGAGAGTTCCAGACAGACATCTATTTCTGCATTATTGACTATGCCAAAGCCTTTGACTGTGTGGATCACAGTAAACTGTGGAAAATTCTGAGAGAGATGGGAATACCAGACCACCTATTCTGCCTCTTGAGAAACCTATATGCAGGTCAGGAAGCAACAGTTAAAATTGGACATGGAACAAAAGACTGGTTCCAAATAGGAAAAGGAATATGTCAAGGCTGTAAAGCAATTATACCTCAATAAAAAATCTTATAATCTTACAGATATCACACATTACAGTGGTCAGTGATTTTAATATAAATCAACCTACCTATCCATCTTCAGTAAAAGTCTAATTCATTGAACAAATACATTAAGTTGTACTATGTACTTAGCTCTATGTCACTGATAAGGATGTGAAGGTAAATAGACCACTGCCTGCCATGAGATTCTCACCCTCACCTCTAACGAAATAAGCCATAAATATCTGAATTTGAAGGCAGGGCTAATTCAGAGTAAAATGTGCCCTGTTCCACAGGCTACATTCTTTTCTTTGTAGCATAGGAACTAGCCATTCATAACCTCCTACAATCCATGTGATCTCTAAAAATTTGGATTTCTACCCAGAAAGTCTGTGCTTTGTCACTCATGAAAACAGTGCTTGGAAATGGATACATTTCTAATGCCTGTGTGATTTTTTAAAGGGGCATCAATAGAAAATAACAAAACAGACTATAGACAGTGGGGGCCAGCTTCTTCCTCATCCTTACCTATCCTGCTCTGTCACTTGAATACACGCAGAGTCTACCTGGGAAACTGCCCTCAGTGACACAGTAACCAATTTCTTCCACATGTGTGGGCATTTGCTCCAGTGGATGGACACTTTTATATATACAGACTATCATTATTTTATCCAGACACATCTGATGTCATCTGAATTTAGATTTGACCACACAGTAACTTTTTTGAAGTGGTCAGTTAGATATATATTTCATAATAAAGAATCTCATCTTTGGTCATAATAGTGGATAGGCCTAGAAGCTGACTTTTTATAAAATTTATTTTTAATTGAAGAATAATTGCTTAACATAATTTTGTTGCTTTCTGCAAACATCAACATGAATCAGCCATCAGTTCAGTCAGTTCAGTTCAGTCACTCAGTGGTGTCTGACTCTTTGTGACCCCATGAATCACAACATGCCACGCCTCCCTGTCCATCACCTTCTCCCGGAGTTCACTCAAACTCACGTCCATCGAATCAGGGATGCCATCCAGCCATCTCATCCTCTATCGTCCCCTTCTCCTCCTGCCCCCAATCCCTCCCAGCATCAGAGTCTTTTCCAATGAGAACTCTTCACATGAGGTGGCCAAAGTACTGGAGTTTCAGCTTTAGCATCATTCCTTCCAAAGAAATCCCAGGGTTGATCTCCTTCAGAATGGACTGGTTGGATCTCCTTGCAGTCCAAGGGACTCTCAAGAGTCTTCTCCAACACCACAGTTCAAAAGCATCAATTCTTCAGTGCTCAGCTTTCTTCACAGTCCAACTCTCAGATCCATATACAACCACTGGAAAAACCATAGCCTTGACTAGATGGACCTTAGTCGGCAAAATAATGTCTCTGCTTTTGAATATGCTATCTAGGTTGGTCATAAATTTTCTTCCAAGGAGGAAGCGTATTTTAATTTCATGGCTGCAGTCACCATCTGCAGTGATTTTTAAACCGCCAAAAATAACGTCTGACACTGTTTCTACTGTTTCCCCATCTATTTTCCATGAAGTGATGGGACCAGATACCATGATCTTCGTTTTCTGAATGTTGAGCTTTAAGTCAGCCTTTCACTATCCTCTTTCACTTTCATCAAGAGGCTTTTTAGTTTCTCTTCACTTTCTGCCATAAGGGTGATGTCATCTGCGTATCTGAGGTTATTGATATTTCTCCTGGCAATCTTGGTTCCAGCTGTGCTTCTTCCAGCCCAATGTTTCTCATGATGTATTCTGCATATAAGTTAAATAAGCAGGGTGACAATATACAACCTTGACGTACTCCTTTTCCTATTTGGAACCAGTCTGTTGTTCCATGTCCAGTTCTACCTGTTGCTTCCTGACCTGCATATAGGTTTCTCAAGATGCAGGTCAGGTGATCTGGTATTCCCATCTCTTTCAGAATTTTCCACAGTTTATTGTGATCCACACAGTCAAAGGCTTTGGCATAGTCAATAAAGCAGAAATAGATATTCTTATGGAACTCTCTTGCTTTTTCCATGAGCCAGCGGATGTTGGCAATTTGATCTCTGGTTCCTCTGACTTTTCTAAAACAAGCTTGACATCTGGAAGTTCATGGTTCACATATTGCTGAAGCCTGGCTTGGAGAATTTTGAGTATTACTTTACTAGCATAGATATACATATATCCCCTCCCCTTTGAACCTTCCTCCCATCTCCAACAGACCCCCTGTTTGAGTCCCTTGAGTCATACCACAAATTCCCATTGGCTCTCTACTTTATGTCTGGTAATGTAAATTTCTTCGGTAAAGTGTCTGTCTACAATGTGAGAGACCTGGGTTCAATCCCTGGGTTGGGAAGATTCCCTGGAGAAGGAAATGGCAACCCACTCCAGTACTCTTGCCTTGAAAATCCCATGGATAGAGGAGCTTGCTCTAGGCTACTATCCATGGGGTCACAAAGAGTCGGGCACGACTGAGTGACCACTTTCACTCCATATATCTCACCCTCTCCTCCCCGCAACCATGTCCATATGTCTGTTCTCTATGTCTGTGACTACACAGTATTTTTGATATATTGACAAAAAATGTACGATAGACATGTAACTCACATGTACACAGGTGCATGTATGCATTTTTCCATGCAAAGAGAGTTATAATTTTGCCACCGAGAAGACATTAAGTAACTTATTAAACAGTAAATCATGACCTACAACACCTCTATATTAAGAATACAACTAAATGCTGAGATATTCAAGGATCAGAAAAGATGATATTCCCATGGCTGGAGAGCTAGTAAAGGTAGCATTCTAGAAAAATAATGGCACAAAAGTGTATATAATTTCCAGGACAGGTACATGGTATTCCCACATTATACTAGTCAAGCAGATTTTATTTAAGTGCCTGAATCAAATTTCACAATTTGTATGGAAACACAAAAAACCTCGAATACCCAAAGCCATCTTGAGAAAGAAGAATGGAACTGGAGGAATCAACCTGCCTGACTTCAGGCTCTACTACAAAGCCACACTCATCAAGACAGTATTGTACTGGCACAAAGACAGAAATATAGATCAATGGAACAAAATAGAAAGCCCAGAGATAAATCCACACACCTATGGACAGCTTATCTTCGACAAAGGAGGCAAGAATATACAGTGGATTAAAGACAATCTTTTTAACAAGTGGTGCTGGGAAAACTGGTCAACCACTTGTAAAAGAATGAAATTAGATCACTTTCTAACACCATACACAAAAATAAACTCAAAATGGATTAAAGATCTAAATGTAAGACAAGAAACTATAAAACTCTTAGAGGAGAACATAGGCAAAACACTCTCTGACATAAATCACAGCAGGATCCTCTATGA
>SJXQ01000591.1:48109-100023 GCA_006408695.1 Aepyceros melampus
CCAGTCTAGGTTTGATGCAGGATGCAGGATGCTTGGGACTGATGCACGGTGATAATCCAGAGAGAAGGTGTGGGGCAGGAGGGGGGAGGTGGGGGTCGGGATTGGGAGTTCATGTACACTCATGGCTGATCCATGTCGATGTGTAGCAAAACGAATACAGTATTGTAAAGCAAAACAAACTAAAAAAATAAAAATTAATTTAAAAAAATTGGAATTTATTTCCAAAGTTGTGTTAGTTTCTGCTGTACAAGAAAGTGAATCAGTTATACATACACACACATCCCCTCTTTTTTGGATTCTTTCCTCCCTAAAGAGTATTACAGAGTACTGAGTAGAGTTCTCTGTGCTATAGAGTAGGGAGCTCTACCAATATTCTATAATGACCTATATGAGGAAAGAATCTAAAAAAATAAAATAAAATAAAAAAATAGGGGATATATGTGTATATATAACTGATTCACTTTCCTGTACTATACTATTCACTTTTCCTGGACTATAGCGTAGAAGGATTCCCTGGTGGCTCACATAAAAAAGAATCTGCCTACAGTGATGACAATCCTATATGCAAGGCAGCAAAAGAGACACAGATGTAAAGAACAGACTTTTGGACTCTGTGGGAGAAGACGAAGGTGGGATGATTTGAGAGAACAGCATTAAACATGTAAAATAGATGACCAATGCAAGTTTGATGCATGAAGCAGGGCACTCAAAGCTGGTACCCTGGGACAACCCAGTGGGAGCGGGTGAGGAAGGAGCTGACAGAGGGGTTCAGGATGGGGGACCCATGATGTACATCCATGGCTGATTCATGGTGAGGTATGGCAAAAATCATCTCAACATTGTAAAGTAATTATCCTCCAATTGAAGTAAATTACTTAAAAAGAAGAAGAAGAGAAAAGCTGTCCTAAAAAAATAAAAATCTGCCTGCAATGCAAGAGAACTGAGTTCAGTCCCTGGGTTGTGAAGATCCCCTGGAGAAGGGAATGGTTACCCTCTCCACTATTCTTGCCTAGAGAATTCCATGGACAGAGGAACCTGCCAGGGCTTCCCTGGAGGCTCAGATAGTAAAGAATCCACCTGCAATGTGAGAGACCTGGGTTTGATCCCTGGGTCAGGAAGATCCCCTTGAAGAAGGCATGGCAACCCACTCCAGTATTCTTTCCTGGAAAATCCCATGGAGAGAGGAGCCTGGTGGGCTATACAGTCACTGGGGTCTCAAAGAGCGGACATGACTGAGCAACTAAGCGCGCGTGAGCACACACACACACACGAGTAGTCCCTTGCTCATTATCTGTGTTATATACAGTAGTGTGTACACATCAATCCCAGTTTCCCAATTTATCCCTCCCCACTCTTTCCCCTGGTAACCGTCAGTTAGTTTTCTATATCCATGAGTCTATTTCTGTTTCATAAATACGTTCATTTGTACCACTTTTCAGATTCCACTTATAAGTGATATCATAGGGTATTTGCTTTCTCTTTCTGACTTACTTCACTTAGTATGACAGTCTCTAGGTTCATCCATGTTGCTGCATACAGCTTTATTTCATTTTGCATGGCTGGGTAATATTCCACTTTATATAAGTACCACAACTTCTTCATCCATTCAACTGTCAATAGACAAATAGGTTGCTTCAGTGTCTTGGCTATTGTAAACAGAGCTTCAGTGAACATTGGGGTGCACATATCCTTTTGAATTATGTTTTTCTCCAAATATATGCCCAGGAGTGGGATTGCTGGATCATATGTTAGCTTTGTATTCAGTTTTTTTTTTAATGCAACTTCCATGCTGTTCTGCATTATGAATCATTTTTAAAACCATAGATGAATTTACTTTCCTTTTGGATCCTCTCTCTCTGATCTGATAGCCCTTCTGATATCAGGGAAGATTTAAGTTCAGGTGACTTATCATCCTTTGTGTCTGGCCACAAGTAGCAAAACATGAAAAAGGGAATTTGGCACAGTGACTATATCAATAGTTACTATGTCAGCTCAAAGTTGGAAGGGAGATGAACACCTAAACCACTGGAGCCACTCCATGTAACAACTGGGACCCACTGAACCTGGGTCTTTTAAATGTTTTGCTCAGTAGGAATTATAGAGATACGGATATTTGAACAAATTCAAGCATTGATTATATATTTTCTTGCTTATTTCATTTTCCATTTTTTAAAAGTAAACCAAGCTAAAACAAAATAATCTTATGTTTTACTTAGCTTATATTTAAGTTTCTATTTGTCTTTCAGCTCCTCACATTTATAAATGCTGTAGCATTTTTCTTATTGCTACATTGAAAGAGTTCTCATTTGTGGGGAAACTTATAGAAGCAATACAGGGTTTTCTCTGTGTCAAATGGAGAATATACACATGCAGGAAAGTGAAGAAATAGTGTGTAGTACATTACATGCCTTGGGGGAGGTATAGAGTCCTCTTTTACTCCCATTCCTGGCAACTGTGTGTAAGCTAGGAAATTATCATCTCCCTATTTCACCACCTGGTATTTGTTCTATGTTTGAACTATCCAATCTGAAGTTGTCTACTTGAATCTTCCACACAAAGAACATCCAGGGGCAAAGGGAGTGTGAACAGTGAGGGGAGAGAAGAGATTAGTCGAGAGGTAACAATGCATGCTTCAGACACAGCAATCTAGTGTGAATTAACTATTATATATGATAATGAATCATCATCTCTGATAGAGGTTATTGTTTTCATTCAGTTTAATTTGAAGACTTTTATCAGCTATGGTATAGTTTAAGCTTTAGATCCTATCCAGGTTCTATAGCATTTTTTTTTTGCTTCTAATACTTTCCTTATGAATAATTTAATTATGTATATTTGTGGTTGTTAGACAAAATTGAAATATTTCCTATGACTATATACTCTCCATGTGTTCTTGGTTACTTTAACATATCATGTTAAATCTAAGTCTCAAACTGAGTTATTAAGCTGGCTGAGTCAGCTGACTGAGTCTTTGCATCACTAGATGTGAAAGTTATATAAAATATACAAACATGTGCTTGGAGCCCTTGTCAAGAGACAACAGAGGCTCCATTTGGGGGCATATGAACTAGAGCGGAAGACATGGGCTCTCATCCTGGATGTAAGAGCGGAACCCCAAGGAACTTGCTTTACATCTCTAAGTGGAGGGCTTGCCAGTTGACTCAGCAGGTAAAGAGACCACCTGCAATGCAGCAGACCCAGGTCTGATCCCTGGGTTGGAAAGATCCCCTGGATGAGGAAATGGGAAACCACTCCAGTGTTCTTGTCAGAGAATCCCTTGGACAGAGGAGCCTGGTAGGCTAAAGTCCATGGGGCCAGAAGAGTTGGACACCCATTTTTAGGTGAAATCCGAACTTCTGAAGTCTGAAATGGGGAGTATTCAGGGTTGAGCTCATCTATAAATAAACCTCTCTCTTTTCTATCCCAGTTACAACGCATGAAGAGAAAAGTAGGGTCCACAGTGTTGCTCTAACGCACCTTGAATACCATCCCCTCTGATGCTTACAGCTGGGGTGTGGGTTGGGTCCACAGCTAACGTGACTGTGTTGCCATGACAGACCCCTTGTCACTCCATCCCTGACACAACTGGGCGTGCACAGGACTCCCCACACAGGGCAGGAGCCTGTGGCCATTTGGAAAGGGCGCAGCAGAGCACCCTCTCCCACGGGCAGGCAGATCCAAGCAGGCGATGGAGGCGCTGAGGGTGCACCCAGCTCTCAAGTCCAAATGTCACCTTTTCTCCCACAGGGAAGAAGGAGGAAGGGCGGGAGGGAAGGAGTTGGGTTTAACTAGCTCTCTTCACAGGGAACTGAGTTGCATGGGGCTAAAGACCCTTTTAGAGGACCCCAGGACTTTTAGGAGAGGAAAGCATGCTATTTCAATTAACAAGTCAAATAGAAGTGCTCACATTTCACATGAAATTGTGCTATTGATTAAGACCCATGTTATGAATTCTGGATTATTTGTTATACTTCTAATAACTTGTGGGGTAAAAAAGAAATGGGCATATTTAAAACATATTGCCTCTTTTTGGAATTAGTATTTTTCTAGAAATAAGCAAAAGGGTAATTTGTGAATTAAATTGTATCAATGATTAAATTATATCAATGTTTATATAACCCATAAATTCTGTTAGAGCCCTCCAGCAAGACATAGTAATAAAGAGTGGTGTCTTTAAGCCTCTAAGTACAAAACTTCTTATCACCAAAAAAAAAAAAAAGTAATGGATACCCAAGGACAATGATAAACAAAAGTAATAGAACAGTCATGTTGGGCTTTGAAATATGCCTACTTTTTCCCAGGTTACTTCAGAAAATTCAAAGGGAATAAAATACTGCCTGAATGGATTTGATTTATAGCAAGTGTGACTTATGTGGTGTGAGATCAGGGCTTGGAAAAGAGCTTCCCCTCTGTTCAAATGTGGCCCTCACGAAAGAAAACTTCTGCCAATGGTTTTCCAGTGGGGAACTGCTGTTTTCTTGGAACTATTAAATATTCTCTCAAGGAATAAAGTAAAGGTATAGAAGATAGAAAGATATAAAATTAAAATTCAAGGTCAAAGAATTAAAACAAAACACCCTAAAATTAGAGCTATGGTTTGGGGTGAAGATATAAGACATTCAGCCCTTCATGCTTTCATGACTAAACCAAACATTTGCTTCTGAGTCTTGTGTTCCTTGCGCTCAGGAAAAGAAACGCGACATTTGCTTGGCCACCCCGACAGTGGACAGTGCCGGCACGCCTGGCCGGTCCGCAGAGACCCGCCTCTGATCTCCGCAGGCCTTCCTGCAGCCTCTGGTCTCCGCACGCCCTCGGCCGCCTCTGCTCTGTGCTGAACCCTTCCCCGGAAGCGTGTCCCGTGCCGTGCTGTCCTCCCTTCCTCGGCCCCGTTTCCCCCTCGTCCCTCCGTCAAGCTCGGGTCCCAGGACCCCGGCTGCCCACCCTTCCCGGCCCGGGCGTGCGCTCCTGCAGCCGAGGCCCGGTGCCCCGGCCGCGCCGCTCTCAGAGCCAGGCTGACCCTCTGAAACACGCCTCTCTCGCAGGCCTCGCCCCGCACACGGGCTGCTTCTCCTCTGCTCGGCCTCCCGCCGAGCCTCGGCGCTCAGGTCTGGACACTCTGCCCTGCCCGGCTCCCTCACGCCCTCCCGGTGGCCTCATCCAGAGACCTCCTAGCTTCAGAGGACCCTCCGTGGCTCTGGGACCTGATTCCCAGCCCCTCATCCAGGGTATCAGCGGGTCCAGTGAGCCAAGAATCCCGAGGAGAGGACAACCGTCCATCTCCCCTCCTCAGCTCCTTCTGAGTCCAAGCCACGGGATGCCGGCTCAGCCGCAGTCCTTTCCCCAGGGCTGGGCGCCAGCCTGGCGCACTCCCCCAGCCCCTCACTGCGGGCTGCAAGTCGCTACAGGATTTGGTCCCTATGAACTTCTCTGTCCTCCACACTTGGCTTTCAGGTGGCCCTGGCTCGCATCAGACTCCATTCCCCTGCACAGTTCCTCAAGCCGCCATGCCCTGGAGCCAGCTCCTCTCCTGCGGCTCCTCACGGTGGAAACTCTTGGCTTAAATGCCCCTTCTCCGGGTCCTCGTCCCCAGGTCCCATCAAAACCACTGGTGCCACCACCTGTCTGTCATTTTCTTAGTGGTTTTTTTCATTCCGAAATGATCACTTTCTTTGATTTGTTTCTTGTCAACATCCCCACCAAAACCTCTCCTTCACAACAGCAGACAAGCTGTTCTAACTTCTATCATCAGGGACCATGCCTGCTGCTTGCTTGCTGGGGGCTGAGTAACATTTGTTGTGTGAAGAAATGGCACAGTGCTTGTTATCTACAGGGAGAAACATGGTTCTTTTGGAAACCTAATTTTTTTCTTTTTTTTCTGAGCTAAGCCGATAATAAATTGCACAAGTGGGAATTAATGTATTGAACAAAGTCTCTAACCACATCTCTGGAGCAGATGTCATGGCGACTTCATAAGGCGCTGCTTGTCCCTGCTCAGTGGAGGTGGGAGTAGGGGCTCTGGGAAACCTTGGACAGGAAACTGCAGGAGGCCAGGTGGCAGAGGCTGAGCTCTCTGGGATCCCATCGCTCTGCCTGATGTGAGGGAGACACCTAGAGGGACTGTAGGAAGTACTGGAGGTGTGTCTTCAAACAGCTCCCTGAAGCATGATTTCTCCAAACTGCTTTTGACAAATGTTAGGCAGCTTGTTGTCACATCATATAGGACTTAACTCCCCTGCCCATGTAAATGTCTGGGGTACAGGGACCATAAGCCTTGTAACTGTAAAGTGAGCATACTCACCTTCCCATTAAAATCGTAGGGCAGGGAGGATGCATTCCATGGTGATGAGATGCTAAATATTTTATACCTAAGGGATAGAGGGGTAGCTTACTGCGTCATCTTGAGGGCAGGGCTGGGCTTCATTGAGCGGGTGATTAGGGGCCTGGTGGTAGACCATGCAGAGAGACTCCTAAATGGCAGAGATGTGGAGAAATGTGATATTTTGATTTATAAGAAATATTTTTGGGTCATATGAGCAACACATACTTATTTCTCATAGTTATTTGGTGTCCTTTCATTGCTCTTGCTTTCTGACTCAAGAGCAGCCCAAACCTTTGGAATTTCCTAAGTGAAGTGAACAACAAAGGTGCTTACCATGTTAATGAGGCTACTTTTGCACCCCAGCAAAGGTTGGGGATTGGTTGCCATGGGAACCAACCACCTGATTAGAAGGTTAAACCTTTCAGTCTTACCCCTGATCCCTAGAGAGGGGAGAGAGACCATGGAGGTTGGATCAGCCACCAATGGCCAATGGTTTAATCAACCATGCCTGTGTGATGAAACCTTCATAGAAATTCCAAAGGACGGTTCAGGGAGCTTCTAGGGTAGTGAGCAGGTGGAGATTTGGAGAGATTGGTGGGCCTGGAGAGGGCATTGGAGCTCTGTGCCCTTTCCCTACACCTGGTCCCATGCAGGTTTTCCATAGGGCCGTTTCTGAGTTATAGCCTTTCATGACAAACCAGGGATCTCATAAGGAAAATGTTTCTCTGAATTCTGTGAGCTACTTGAGCAAATTAATCAATTTACGACCAATTGGTCAGGCATGCAGGTGACAGTCTGAACTTGCTCTTGGCATCTGAAGCAGAGGGTAGTCATGTAGGACTGAGCCTGTGGGATCTGACGCTCTCTGTGGGTAGACAGCGTCAGAACTGAGTTCAGGACACCTGGCTGGTGTCTGGAGAATCCCTTAGTGTGGGAAACCCACCTCCCAACACACGCTCATGAAAATCAGGTCAAGAACCCTCATGAAAAGCCGTGCAGATGGCGAACCAAGAGACCATGTGGTGTATCAGAACACCTTGACGTACCAACCCAGGCCCTGGGAGCACCACTCTGCTCGTGCCAGACTCCAACACACACCCATAGGCACACACACAGACATACATGCGCCCCGTAGCCAGTACATTGTAAAGGAACTTCTGTCTTCCTAACATCAGGAACCTACAAAGTAGCAAAGTAGATTCCAGCCCTGATGGACAGCATGCCCCCAGAGGTCACCTAACAGTCACCACTTACATGTTAATTTCTTACCTCTTAATAAATCACGCCTCTTCTTCCATGCACCAGGGGTCACTCTGATTGGTACTTTTTTTTCTTTTCTGTATCCATACTGCTGAGAATAAGTCATTACATATAATAAGAGAAGCTGAATGAATAAAGAGCTGGAGGAATAGATGTTCAGGTAGATGAAGAGCCGATGAATAGATGCAGGAAATTGAATTATGAAATGAGTGCTTTTCCACGGGCACTCGTCAGGACATTCTGAAATAGCAAACCTCAATTCTTAAAAGCCATCGACTAAGTGACCTGGCAAAGTATTACCTAGTTAAGGCACCTAGGAACACATTTTCCCTCACTTTTCCCATAGCTGCTTCATTTGCAAAATGGGTTTGGAATAATGCTTGTTAACTAGTCAATTCAGTGCAGGGTGTGATGAATAGAGCAGGAATAACTGAAGCATAAACATCTTGCCAACATAGTGTCTGGCTTCCGGCCAGAGGGAACGCTGGTAGAATTGAAAATGAGTACAACACAGTTACTGAGTGACCTAGACACAACATGTTCAGTTCACAGCTGGGCTCTCTTACCTAAAAAAAGCAGAGTAAAATATGAGATCTCAGAATGACATTAACCATTTTAATTTAGCTGAGCATCCGCTGTGCATTGCAATGGCATGGAATGAGGGAAGCAATACATTTTTCTTTTAAAGACAAAAACAGAGTTGACCTTTAGCAAGTTTTACTCTAAAGTACCAATATAATTTTTTTCTAAGGTAAGGTATTGACCACCCAAGTGATTGCATTCACATTTTACAGAATGAGCCCAGGTTTGTGGATAGAAGAGTATAAATCTTAGGCTTCATTTTTTTCAGAAACTGTCATAGACTGTTTCTTTATTTTTAAGTGTTTTGGTTGTTGTTGTTGCTGCTGTTCTTTTTAAGTAGGAAGCTCATGGCTAGTAAAATAATCATGAACTTCACACTTCACATCAATAACACTCATGCATAATACCTATGCAATCTACCATTGGACCAAATATATCTGATATTAAAGAGTAGACTTTGCAAGCAAATAACATAAATTATGAGTTTGCCCAAAGGAAAATGATTGACCTTTATATGAATAGGATGCAAAATTATGAGGAAAATGATAAGGTAAGAAATATTTACATCATATAAAATATGAATCTGAAGACTGATACCCCCAATAGGTAAAGAGCTTCTACAAATCAGTAATAGTCTATGAGCCTAAGAACAAATCAGACACTCCTAGAGAGGGGGTTATAAATGGATAAATAAATAAAGGACATTCAACCTAACTAGTAAGCTGAGAAAATGCAAACTAAGAGAATGGTAAGACATGCTTTTTTTTTTTTTTTGACAAGTTCTTAAAGAGGGCTAATATTTACATCAACTGAAAACCATGTGTTTCAAATAACACTAGTAGTTTAAATTGGTGCAACTATTTTGGAAGGTTTTTTTTTTTTTTTTTTTTACTTTATTTTACTTTACATTACTGTATTGGTTTTGCCATACGTTGACATGAATCCATCTCAGGTGTACATGAGTTCCCAATCCTGAATCCCCCCCAACCTCCCACCCCATATCAACTCTCTGGATCATCCCCGTGCACCAGTCCCAAGCAACCTATATCCTGTATCAAACGTAGACTGGCGATTCGTTTCTTACATGATAGTATACATGTTTCAGTGCCATTCTTCCAAATCATACCCTCTCCCTCTCCCTCAGAGTCCAAAAGTCTGTTCTATACATTTGTGTCTCTTTTGCTGTCTTGCATACAGGGTTATCATTACCATGTTTCTAAATTCCATATATATGTGTTGTATACTGTATTGGTGTTTTTCTTTCTGGCTTACTTCACTCTGTATATCGGCTCCAGTTTCATCCATCTCATTAGTACTGATTCAAATGTATTCTTTTTAATGACTGAGTAATACTCCATTGTGTATATGTACCACAGCTTTCTTATCCATTCCTGCTGATGGACATCTAGGTTGTTTCCATATCCTGGCTATTATAAACAGTGCTGCAATGAACACTGGGGTATATGTGGAAGGTATTTTTTTAAGTGTTAAAGTGTTTATCTCCTATTATTCATTAATTTAGTTTCCTTGGTATTTATTCTTGAAAAACAGTTATCTATTTGCATTGAAGGCAAATATAAAGATACACAGAGAAGCATCATTTGTTAAAATAAAAATTTGAAGCATTTTAAATATTAATTGGACAATTATTATGTTAGCCCATACATATGCATTGGAGAAGGCAATGGCAACTCACTCCAGTACTCTTGCCTGGCAAATCCCATGGACAGAGGAGCCTGGTAGGCTGCAGTCCATGGGGTCGCTAGGAGTCGGACACGACTGAGTGACTTCACTTTCACTTTTCACTTTCATATCATGAAATATTGCACATTAATGTAAAAAAATATAATTTGTATGGATTAAATAGAAAACTTACATTCAAGAAGAAAATTTGTTTAAAAATGCAAAGTGATGATTGACATTTTATAGATCTATATAAAGTATTAATGCATGCATTAAAATATGCAAACAATGAGGTGTATGGAGAAGCATTGGAATAAGAAGAATAAAATAATTTTGATAATTTTTCTTCTGTTTTACAATACAAATGTAAACCTACCTTACTTGCATCATTTAAATTACTATGTAAATAATTAGATGGTCAAAGATTGGGAATAGGATATTAGCAGAGATGGAAATGTGTATGATCTACATGTTAAATAATCATTAACATCTTGCTACTATCCAGGTAATAAAACTATATACATAGAATTTTAATGAGTTTTACAGATGAAATAGTATCTATTTTTAAATTTTTATTTAACATTTTTTTAGCTGATTTATTTTAATTTATACACACATGCACATCTAATTTATGTATAAATTTTGGAATATATTTCAAGAAAGATGTGCTCTTATAAGGTGCTGAGAAATTGACATAGATTTTCTAGAGGGTCAGCTGGCAGTGTCTATATGAAAATATAAATTTCCCTCAGATATCAGCCCATTAATTACAACTGTAATAATTTATTCTGCAAAAATAAACATGCAAAGGCATGTTTATGACTATCCTCTACCATTTCGGGTATACAGATGAGAAATGGGAGGTGTCCATGAGGAGGAGGTCATTCTGTCTCCACATGGCGGGTCACTACAGAGCCAATCAGAAGGTTTAGGATGTATAAACACAGAAAGACTAATTCATGGTATCCTACTTTGAGAAAAATGTATATATAACAGATTTTTTCTGACCTTCAGGAAGAGTCCAAGGTTCAATTTGTGAAAAAATGAGTATAGTCTTCTGTTTTGATAAACACATTATAAAGTATGTGTTCTTTGGAAGAATTACAACTCTTAAGTCAGTGTGTTTAGGCAGAAGCTCATAGTTGAATAATGAGACTTCCACTGGTCTGACCAAGGGTGATGGGGGCATGAAATACACATGCAATGCCAAATCCAGGAGGGGCGGGGGCACGTGACCTGAGAATTGTGGGCTGCCTTCAATGACATCAATAACGGACATGAAAAGACAGGGTCTAAGTCTCCAGGCAAAAAGTGGCGCGGATGCAGTGAGCTCTGGTGATTGGGCTGGGGGAGATCAGCCACTGGTCCAGTGTCCAATTCCAGAGCAGAAGTCTGTACCCTGCGGGTGGAGGTGGAAGTCAGTTCTGTTGTGTCTGTACAGGCTGCTTACTGGCTCTTGGTGGAGGAAGGTTCCTCTGTTTATATAAGATGGTGCTAGTAATGACCGGGTGAAATAAGTGTAGACTATGCTCCAGGTTTCTGTAAGGATGAATCTAGTTAGTGTACATAAAGAGCTTTGTAAGGGTCCCAGGTCTCAAACATCTCACTGGAGGTGTCTTGCCAGGCTCGCGTTCTCATGGACACTTTAGAACACTCCTGTCCTATTCTGCCACCATATTTAGCAGGCCACTGGCATCTTTCAGTTAGTGTTCTAACCCACAGCTCAGGAGGATGCACAGGTAAACCACTCCTAATGAGAACCCTGAAATGATAGGAGTGGAGAGAGAGGCAGTGTGTCTGGTTCACCAGAAGTGTCTAGTGCAGCTCTAAGGGTGCCTGCTGTCTGTAGTATTAGGAGATTGATCATGGTTTCCCTCATGCTCAAGTTCTGAAGCTTTTAACTGTATAGTCTTGATTCTTAGGCTAGCTAGTTATTCGTTTGTTCATAAATCATTTCACTTTTTCATCCATGGATCCATTGGCACCAATCAGCTATCCTGTTGAGGTCACTAATTGATTGGGGGGAAAAAAGGTACCAAAAAAAGAGAATTTTAAAAGAATGAAATCAAAATGGTTGCAGTAATTTACTAGGGAAAAAAAAGTTGGTAAAATGAAAACTAAATGGCAATTCTACAAACATATTGATCCACTCAGTTGAAAAGGTTGGCGGACTCGCAACTATAGTGCTTTCAAATCTCCATGTGGGCATATGCCTGTGAGAGCATCATAGCATTGCCACATATTTCCTGAGAGCAAGTTCTTGGAGCAGAATTCAGGATTAGAGTCCTCTCCCATAATTCTGGTAGCATGGAACTTTTAATTTGTCAACAACAAATTGGAGGAACTGCTTAAAGCTTAGGAAGGGTTACCTGCTAGAAACCAAGTGCTTAACATGAAACAAAAGCCTTCTGCAGTTGGAGACATAACAGAAGCAAAAATCTTCACTTTAGGTAAGTTTGCAGCCATTGGCAGGAGAGGGGGTTCCCTTTGACTTCATGATACCAAAGGTCATTCTTACAAAACAGCTTTGAGAAGACCTATACCCACACTGCTCCTGCAAGTTTATTTTGCCCTGTTGTTCGGTCACCCAGTCATGTCCGAATCTTTGTGACGCCGTGGACGTAGCCCACCAGGCTCCTCTGTCCCTGGGATTTCCCAGGCAATAATACTGGAGTGGGTTGCCATTTCCTTCTCCAGGGAATCTTCCCGACCCAGAGGTCAAATCACTGTCTCCTGCATTGGCACCCAGATTCTTTAGCACCAGGGAAGGCCCAGCATTCTTTCCAAACACTGACTTGCAGATAAAGACTGTGTGATTTTCTCAGTGGCTTATGTCCTCCCCATATCTAAAGGGTCATTTAAAGTCTGGGAACACACCCATTAGCAAGTGCTGCTCTGCCACCGTGGTACTCAGAGGAAAACCTGTAACAGGTTAACAGCGCATGCAATTTCAAGAAGTCAGTTAAATTCCATATATATGTGTAAGTATGGGGCAGGAGGGGAGAGGGAGGGTCTGGATTGGGACTTCATGTACATTCATGGCTGATTCATGTCAATGTATAGCAAAACGAATACAATATTGTAAAGCAAAACAAACTAAAAAATAAAAGTTAATAAAAAATACAAAAAATAAGTCAGTTAAATAAAATTGAAAATGCCTGTTTACTAAAGAATCATACCAACTGAGCAACATAAGGAGAAACAAACATGTGATTCTGTATTCTATTAAAAGAACAGAATGTCAATCCTCAGGGCTCACTCAGCCTTTTTCAACAGTTCCCTTTTAAAATGCATTCATCAAAAATGTTTATAGGTAATTGCAAATGATGTTCAAAAACTGTGGCTAAAGATTTGAATTAGGAATAATGGCTTACTCATTTAGGATTAAATGGGCATGCAGTCAGAAAGTGAAGGCTTAATGTAATAGCTTCCGTGTATTCATAAACATTTATCTATGGAATAGTATAATCCTTATTTGGCAGAACACTCATGAATTGAATTTTAAAATTTTTTCTTGTTTTTCAAAAGTATTACTAGATTATTTGGGGGAGATTTGTCTCACAAATGTGACTATAGATGATTCAAAAATTCCTCTTTTTTATTGTTTTTATTATGTTTCAAGATATGAGAGAGTCATGAGGGGAGCATTGATGTCACTCGTAAGTATTTTTGCAGTTTGATTTTAGTGTTCCATATATTTCCAGTTCATATTTATTATGATAAAGGGATAGTTATACAGAAATTTAAGAATGGAGACATATTGTAAGGAAACATGAGGGGAACTTAGTTATCAGCATCCATCCATCTGCATGTGAGCTCTGTGAATGGAAATCTTATCTGCTTTGTTTCCATGGAACCTAGAACAGTGCCTGGCACACAGTGGGGGCTCGCGGTCTTTTGTCAGTGATGCCAAGAAATGTGACCAATTCACAATGTGATTGTGACCTGTCCATTGAGTGGATCTAAATTTCTTTCCCATTTCCCATTTTCCCCTCATTTTCTATCCTTTCCTTCACTGCCTGCCTTTCTTGCCTCTACTGTTCCTCTTTTCTGGTTTCCCAGATCTTCTCTCAGATCTGTTAGCAGCATTTATGATTCTACCTCTTAGCCCAGCCCTGCACAGGGCAAGGTACCCAGTGACTTGACAGGACCGTGTGCACTGGCTTCCTCTGTGCACCCAGTGTTAGCCCAGCAAGAGCGTTTTGGAGCTTTGCTGTTGTTGCCGTTCAGTTGCTAAGCCATGTCCAACTCTTTGTGACCCCATGGACTGTGGCACACCAGGCTCCTCTGTCCTCCACTATCTCCTGGAGTTTGCTCAAATTCACATCCATTGAGCTAGTTATGCTCTCTAACCATCTCATCTTCTACCACCCTCTTCTCTATTTGCCTTCAATCTTTCTCAGCATCAGGGTCTTTTCTAATGAGTCAGCTCTTTGCATCAGGTGGCCAAAATATTAGAGCTTCAGCATCAGTCCTTCCAATGAATATTGAGGGTTTATTTCCTATTTAGAATTGGCTGGTTTCATTTCCTTGCAGTCCAAGGGACTTTCAAGAGCCTTCTCCAGCACCAAAATTTGAAACCATCAATTCTTTGATGCTCAGCCCTCTTTATGGTCCACGTCTCACATCCATACATGACTACTGGAAAAACCATAGCTTCGATTATCTGATCTTTGTCAGTTAAGTGATGTCTCTACTTTTTATTATGCTATCTATGTTTGTCATAGCTTTCCTTCCAAGGAGCAAGTGTCTTTTAATTTCATGGCTGCAGTCACCATCCACAGTGATTTTGGAGCACAAGAAAATAAAATCTGTCACTGCTTCCACTTTTCCCCCTTCTATTTGCCAGAAATTGATGGAACTGGATGCCATGATCTTAGCATTTTGAATGTTGAATTTCAATCCATCTTTTTCAGTCTGCTCCTTTACCCTTATCAAGAACCTCTTTAGTTCTTCCCGTTCTGCCATTAGGGTGGTGTCATGTGTATATCTGAGGTTGTTAATACTTCTCCCAGCAATCTTGATTCTAGCCTGACATTTTGTATGATGTATCTGCATATAATTTCTCTTGCAGAAATTTATATATCTGCAACTTTCTAAGGTTATTAATGCACTGTCTTTATCCAACCCCAACACCACTCTCAGAGTGACAGCTTAACAAACACTTGTGGAATTATCAAATCATTATTCTCATCAAATTTGATTTTAATTGGGCAAATTATGGTGAACTCTTGTGGACAAGAAATCTGAGTCATCATTTTTATTATGTAGCAGATTTCTTCCTTTTTTTTTAATAAAATAATGCATTTATTAAGAAATTCTTACCTTCTTTCTGTAAAGCCATTATCCTTCAATTTAAAATAAATTAATTAAAAAAGAAAATTCTGATCAAATTTTAAAAAATCAAGAGCTTTAAAAATGAGGTAAAAATGGCATGTAATTAACTGAAAAAGAAATTGAGCCTTTTTCATATCTCCTCTCATTGAGTAACTTCTGAGATTTGCAAACCTGTTTTTTTTTTTATTCCATATGCATTTACTACCTGCTTAGAATGCAGCTACTGAAAAAATAAAATAAAATCAGATCTAAACCTCTGGAGATCTATAGATTTTTCTTTGAAGTTCTAAAGGGCATATGTCAGTTTTACAATCATTATATCAATCTCTCAAACTAAAAGTCATGTGGAAGTTAAACTTTTTTTTCTGATTGATTGAATTGCTGCTTTGTTTTTTTAAATTTTGAACACTCAGCATTAAAAGTAGATATTATGGGGTTTTACAGTGGAAAACTAGTAGTGGTAAACTCTTCTGGGTAGATTTTGACCTTCTATGTGAAAGATTTCTTAATCAGAGACTATGCACATAATTCAGTTTTTCATTCAGTACATGGGGTCGCTAAGAGTCGGACACGACTGAGCGACTTCACTTTCACTTTTCCCTTTCATGCATTGGAGAAGGAAATGGCAACACACTCCAGGGACGGGGGAGCTTGGTGGGCTGCCGTCTGTGGGGTCACACAGAGTCGGACACGACTGAAGTGACTTAGCAGCAGCAGCAGCAGCACATAGAAACAAGTACATGTGGTTTATGATGTTGAAATGTAAAATATATCCACAAGGTATGGCATCAACCTTAGAGAATATGCTTCCAAAAGAACATATGGTAGTAAAAGTCTGAAATTCACAACCAAAATATCTGGGTATTAATGCTAATTCTGCTACTAATGAAGGTGATGCTGCTGTGATAAGAAATTCAATTCTCTGGAACGTAACATCCTCATATGTAAAACGGGAAATGCTATTCCCGCCTCAGTTCCCATTTTCAGTTTTGGAACTCACACGCGTCCCTACACAAGAAAAGGCTTTTAATCAAAACCAAGCAGTGGATGATTTGGCTTACATAATAACTTGAGTGCATTTGGAAGGTGATGCAGAAGCTAATACTTATTCTGGGAAAATGCACTGCAAACACAGGTGCTGAAAATTTCATGAGCAGGGTGAGTTTTATGACGCTCAGAAGTTGTAAGCTTTGAGAAAAGTGACCTGTGAGTTGTGGAGAAAGTCTCACATTGGAGTTACGAGAACGAGAAGAGGCAGGTCTTGCAGGAGAGGACAGTGAAAGACAAGTGAGAGGAATTCAGGGGTGGGGGGAAGAGGAAGGGCTACAGTGAAGGATAAATCTGGGGAAGCAAATCGAGGTCCTTAGGTGAGGTCATTCTGCAAATGCAGCCCTACAAGTGTGGACATAGCCTGAAATGCAAATGTAAGTCATCCCAGTCTCTTAAGTGATATTAGATGGCAGCACGTGGAAAAGTTAGAAAAACCCAATATGATATGGTGCAGGTCCAAGGCCGTGGAGAACTGGATTGAAGTCAAAGCAAGGGGAGCTGAAATGTTGAACGTGATAGTACACTGTAACCAGTGGCTCACAATGAGTCTGGGTAGGAGAACATAGATGTGGCGAGTGGGGAGTGTGGGGTTTAAATATGCAATGTGGCACACACAGATCAACCCTCAGTGCCCAGAAGGACTGGAGATGCAGGCATGTCGGGTGTGGAGACTGCCATTGTGAATCTGAGCCCCAGCTAGACACTTATATATTTCTTTTATTGGGATATAGTTGCTGGGCTTCCTAGGGGATACAGTGGTAAAGAACCTGCCTGCCAGTGCAGGAGACTCGGGTTCAGTCTCGGGTTGGGAAGATCCTCTGGAGAAGGAAATGGCAATCCACTCTAGTACTCTTGCCTGGAAAATTCCATGACAGAGGAACCTGGCACATAGGGTTGCATGGGGTCGCAAAGAGTTGGACATGACTGAGCAGACACATACACACAATTGATTTACAATGTTAATTTCAGGAATAAGCAAAATAAGGAATAAGGATTCACTTACATACAGACACACATACACATACATTTTCAGATTCTTTTCCCTTTTAGTTTACTACAAAATATTGAGTATAGTTTTCTGTGCCATATACTCTATATAATATATGTGCTATATACTATAACTATATATAATTGGTTGTCTATTTTATATATACTACTGTGTGTATGTTAATCCCAATCTTCTAATTTAATCTTCTGCCTGCTTTTCCCCTTTGGTAACCATAAGTTCTTCTATGTCTGTGGGTCTATTTCTGTTTTGTATATAATTTCACTGGTTTTTTTTTAAACTCCACATAAAGATGATATCATTTGATACTTGTCTTTGTCTGACTTATTTCATTTAGTTGATAATCTCGTGTTCATCCATGTTGCTACAAATGGTGTTATTTTTTATAGCTGAGTAACAATTCATTACCCAACTAAACATTTAGAAGCCCATACATTTGTCATTTGGAGAAGGAAATGGCAACTCACTCCAGTGTTCTTGCCTGGAGAATCCCATGGACAGAGGAGCCTGGTGGGCTGCAGTCCATGGGGTGGCCAAGAGTCAGAGACGATGGAAGCGACTTGGCGCGTGTTTGTCGTTACGTTCACTTAGACGGGTGGGAGACAGGATCCTGAGTGCAGCAGACAGGGGACTACTTCCTGCTCACCAGTGAGCAGAGGGCTGTGGGCATACCCAAGGGGACGCAGTTCACACATGTGGACGGGAAGTCACTTTGTCTTTTAAACCAGTGCCCCAGAGTAGCCCTCCCCGTGTGTTACCTGCATAGGATGGAACCTCAGCCTAAAGGGACAGCCCTCAGAGAATCCCCAGCTGTGACTTCCCAACAAGCTTTGACGGACTCTTCCAGGTGACTGCAGTCAGGGGTTACATGCTTGGCCTTATCAAGTAGTAGGTGAGGAGCTGGGAAGGAACCAAGCCTGAAGTGGTCAAGAGTGGTGGCCTCTTCCTCTTGGGGCAGCATCTTGGAAGCTGGCATGAGAACGATACTGTAAAATGAGGAAGCGTGCTAAGAACATCAGGTATTGCTTGGAGAACTCAGACACCTGTCATGCCTTTTAGAATCTGCCTTCAGTTAATGAAACCTCACTTCATTTTGTACAAATTGAATCAAATAAAATATATTAGAAAAAAAAAATGTTGGTATAGAGTAGATTTCTGGGGCTAACCTAAATTATAGTTACAGTAAACTTCATCCTCTTAAGAAACAGTTTCCTTTCTTAAGGGATGCATGATTATTAATCAGGAAACTGTGTGTTAGCCATTGTAGGGTGAGATGGAGCTGGTCTCCATCATGCTGACCTGGGTTCAGATTTGGACTTTGCTATTAAGAAGTATTACATTTAGCCCAGCTTTGAAAGTCACCAATCCTAACTTTTTAGCTCACTTTTTGTATGAATAAACTGCCTTCAGTTAATGAAACCTCACTTCATTTTGTACAAATTGAATCAAATAAAATATATTAGAAAAAAAAATGTTGGTATAGAGTAGATTTCTGGGGCTAACCTAAGTTATAGTTACAGTAAACTTCATCCTCTTAAGAAACAGTTTCCTTTCTTAAGGGATGCATGATTATTAATCGGGAAACTGTGTGTTAGCCATTGTAGGGTGAGATGGAGCTGGTCTCCATCATGCTGACCTGGGTTCAGATTTGGACTTTGCTATTAAGAAGTATTACATTTAGCCCAGCTTTGAAAGTCACCAATCCTAACTTTTTAGCTCACTTTTTGTATGAATAAATACTTTACTCCTATGTTCTCTGAATTGTAATTACAGTTCTATAGTTGACTTTTATTTTTATCCATCAATAAAATGACTTTCAATTGATCATCATTCACACGGCATTCACACTGTTAATAACGTATAAGAAAAAAAAGTATGGATGATGTATGATATAATTAGTAAATCCAGTTAACCAGTATATTTTACGTACAAGATACCTTGTGTGGAAAGACTTCAATATGGTCTCTTTTTATGGCCTACATTCAAATTGGGAGTGTTTTATTACTTTAGTGATCTGTATCACTGAATTAGCTTAAACAGATATGGATTTTTCATATCATAGTATAAACATTATTCTGAATTACCTCCTACTTAGGGGTTTCCCTAAGTAGAGGGTTGTTCTTTGGAAAGAATGAAGCTAAAGCTGAAATTCCAGTACTTTGGCTATCTCATGCGAAGAGTTGACTCATTGGAAAAGACTCTGATGCTGGGAGGGATTGGGGGCAGGAGGAGAAGGGGACGACAGAGGATGAGATGGGTGGATGGCATCACAGACTCGATGGATGTGAGTTTGAGTGAACTCTGAGAATTGGTGATGGACAGGGAGGCCTGGCGTGCTACAATTCATGGGGTCGCAAAGAATTGGACATGACTGAGCAACTGAACTGAACTGAACTAGGGGTTTCCTAGATGGCACAGTGGTAAAGAACTCACCTTCCAATGCAGGAGATGCAAGAGACAAGGCTCGATCCCTGGGTCGGGAAGATCCCCTGGATGAGGGCATGGCAACCCACTCCAGCATCCTTGCCTGGGGCATCCCATGGGCAGAGGAGCCTGGTGGACTCTGAAGAGCCTGGCAGCCGCTCAATCAAAGCATCTTAGAATGTGCACCTTAAACTTACTGGGTGTGGGACAATTTTGAAAGACCTTTGTGTTTCTTGACATTGCTCCAGAGCACAGCGTTCTCAGGATAGATCATGAACATTCAAATGGTCTGGCAGTAATGGAGAGTAGGTAGCTGGGACCATGTCCTGATGCTGTCACTGTTCCGAGAAATCTCAGCTGAATCACTCAGCTTGCCAAGAGCGTGTAGCAAGTTCTAAGATTCAAATGGGATTCATGGGAATGTTGTCTGCACGAGTTTATCTGTCACCCAGAGTGAACCAAACCGCCCCATCCAAGGGCACGGTCCTCCCTGAGCCCATCCTCACCTCCGACCCCATCTGCAGGTGGGGTCGCCCTCAACCACACTCAGAGTTGACCGTTCACTACAGGAGCTCACACTGAATGTGTTGATCTCAGTTATGATTTATGACAGAGAACAGACACAGATTAAAACCCACCAAAGGGAGAGAACGAGAGGCCCTGGAGGGCCCCGCATGAAACTTCTCCTGAGCCCCCTGTGGAGTCAGCCTGCGCTACTGTCCTGGTACCTGTGAGTCACCATTTGCACTAGAGTTCCCAGGCAAGAAAGCTTGTCTGAGCCGGTGTCCAGGGTTCTGGCTGGGGGTTCATTTCATGGGCGTGACTGATTGATGCATTATTCAAATGACAGCTCAGTCTATGGGCCTACAGATCCCGTGGGACACAAAGCCCCCACCACAAGTCACAATGTTCCTCTTTCTGCAGACTGTCAGGTGTGGCCATCACCCCAGAAAACAGAATACTTCCCTCAGCTCTGAAGAAGGTGACCTCCCAGAAACTAAGGGCAAGTGCCAGAGGTTTCTTCGGGCAAGATCAGATTTTTAAAAAATAATACACCTAAAATAAAACATGATATTCCCAAAGATACATACAAGAATCTTATTTCTGGGTCTAAAGTTTTGTAGACAAAAGGAACTGTATAAATGATGAGAATGAATATAGGATGTCACAGAGGGATGCTGAAGGAAATGTAGAATGATTCAAATCCAAACCAGAATAATTTCTGTAAGTTGAAAAGTGGCTTTTGTTCCTTTACTCTTGAATTCAACACACATTTTGAAAGGCTATTACATGTCAAGGACTGTGCTGTGGATTTGTTGAGTAAGATGGGTGTGATCACTGTGTGCCTGGCACTGATGGTGGTGTGTGCAAATGAGAGGATAGAAATCAGTTCAGTAATGACACAGACTGCACACAAGTTCACTTGCTATGAGATCATGAAGAAGGCTTACAGCCCTCTAAAGGTGTTGCATAGAAGGGGTTTGCTTAGCCCTTATTTCTGCTTGCACTATCCAGACGGGCACCAACCCACTCTCAATCCAATGGTGAAATAGACAGACTTGAGCAGGGCTTCCCTGGTGGCTCGGTTGGTAAAGAATCTTCCTGTAATGTGGGAGACATGTGTTCGATCCCTGGGTTGAGAAGATCCCCTGGAGAAGGGAATAGCTGCTCACTCCAGTATTCTTGTCTGGAGAATTCCATGGACAGAGGAGCCTGGTGGGCTATAGTCCTTTGGGTCACAAAGAGTCAGACCCAGTTGAGCAACTTTCACGTACTTGAGATGAAGCTGCTCCACTAAAAAGTTCTACAGAAGAGGATGTGCACGGACCTCGTGTTGATTTCCAGTCACATAAGCAGGAATGCTTCACTCATTTCAGTCTTTCAGAAGATCTGTGCGTGACTGTAACTTACAAAGTAATGGTGAAAATCTGTAACTTAGAAACTATTTAGCATGTAGCAAACTAGTCCCTTCTATGGCTATCAGAACAGCATTGAAAGCACGGGAAAAGTTAATGTTTAAAAACAGCTGTGGGCATTTTGAAGGCATTGACGTACTCTTTCTTATAGTTCATTTATGTTTATTAACACCTCACTCTGTGAATTATTATTCCTAATTTCTACCAATGGTTAGAATTACATAAAGATTTGTATTCTGAGATGAAGTGCAAGATCAAACTGTTGAGAAAGAAAGAAGGTGATGGTATAGGTGCGTTTTAAGTTATTGTTGTAAAATTGAGATCAAGCAAGGAACAGTTTTAAGTGCTTTCCTAAAAATAACCTTTAAAGTTTTTATTCATATTAATGAAATCTCTAGGGTTTGATAAAAATCCACCCTGATTCTGTAGATGTATATTGGAGAAAAATATTGTTTAACTTTCAGTTTGAATTATGATTTTAAATGGAGATATTTAGGCTGTTTAAAAAACTTTACTCCACTGGCAAAAACCTGCTTCCATTTGTAATGAAAGATAGCTACCTAAAATTGAAGTGATTTGACTGTTACTAAAATTCAATTTGACAGTCATAAATTACATCTTCATAGAGGTAAGTATATTCTTTATATTTTAAATATCAAAATACAACTACACATTTCTGCAGGAACAAAAATGCAAAGCGATTTCATTCAGATAACACATGTTTTAAAATGTAGTTTAGGCTTTAGTTGATTGCAAGAACTGGCCAGTTTTAAAGACTGAGGAAATCTGTTTTATACCCTCTCAGTCAATGAATGAGAATAGATATCTTATCAGAGAAGAAGCTCTTTCTTCCTGAGTTCTAATTTTGAGTTGGGATCAATGCTGAATTATTTTCCCCATGTGTCATCTCAACATTTTTGCCCTTAGATATTGGAAACTGTCTCTGTAAATCCCTCCCCACACATGGTACCTGCAGATTATGAAGAATCTAAGGAACGTGTTAAAGTTCACTCGGGCTCGTCACCATCTCAGTCCCACGATTTATGCTATCTTTGCCTGTCTCCTCTGTGCACCTCGCTTGTGCACCAGATGGACTCAGATCGTCAGGTGTAATTCATGTCTGCCTTGCCCAGTGATGCAAGCTTGAAAGTCACCCGCCTCCTCTGGACCCGGGAGACCTCACGCAAGAAGTGGGATATCTGACTCAGGTTCTCCGAGGTCCTTACCTACTCTGATTTGTCTTCATGCTTGTATGCACTTGCAGCTCCAAATACAGACCAGTCTGTGTAAAAGCTATTGTCTTTTGCTTTGTGTGTGTGTGTGTGTGTGTGTGTGTGTGTGTGTGTGTGGTTTAAATTGTCATGCTCTTTTCACCTCCCTGATTAAAGCAATCCTCCTGATATTAATGGCCCAGGTTAATCATCATTTTGAGTGTGAATATTCCCTCCTCCTCGGGCACTCAGGTTGATCAGTCACTCCTTCCTGTACAATTTATCTTTAACTTTTTATTTTTATTGGACTATAGCAGATTAACAATGTGATAGATTCAGATGGACAGCAAAGGGACTCAGCCATACGTATACATGTATCCATTTTCCTTCAAAGCCCCCTCCTATCCAGGCTGCCACATAACACTGAGCAGAGTGCATTTGGACTCTAAAAAAAATGATGCAAATGAACTTATGTTCAAAACAGAAATAGACTCATAGACTTAGAGAAAGAACTTATGGTTGCCAGGGGGCAAATAGATAGATTGGAATCAACATGTACAAGCTGCTGTATTTAAAATGGATAACCAACAAGGTCCTATTGTACACCTCTGGTATGATTTTGGCACAGTGTTTGCCAAGTTTATGTAATGATCTTGGTGGTTCATGGTGAATGGTGTCGGATCCATGATCTCCGAAAGAGAAGATTTAGCTTCAGGACCAGGGACCAGGCTTGATTGCTCAAGAGCTTTTGCATAGCAGAGTTTTATTAAAGTGAAAAAGGGACAGAGAATGCTTCTGAGATAGGCATCAGAAGGGGGCAGAGAGTGCCCCCTTGCTAGTGTTAGCAAGGAAGTTATATACTTTTTAAATTCATTATTGCAATAAATCAAAAGAATGTCTCAAGGTTGTAAAGATTTTACTAGACCCACTCCCACAATTTACATTTTAAGATGACAGGATTAGAACTAACCATAGAAAGATCTTACTAGACCCACTCCATAAAATACATTTTAAGATAACAAGATTAAGTCCCTCACTCAGTCCTGTCCAACTCTTTGCAGAATACTGGACTGGGTTGCCCTTTCCTTCTCCAAGGGATCATCCCTGATCCAGGGATCGAACCCAGATCTCCCACATTGCAGGCAGATGCTTTAACCTCTGAGCCACCAGGTTTACTCATAACTCAAAGTCAGAATGTTTTCAAGAAGGAGAAACTGTCCTCAAGCAGGATACACTGTTGTTATATAATCCTTAGTACAGAGATTAAGCTGAATTGTGTTGTTGCCTAATGAGTTATGTGACTAAGACTAAGGCATGTAGAAAAAAAAAGACACTTGTCCTTTGCTCCTCCTTCAGAATTCCAGACCTCTATCTCCTCCTCAGTGACCTTGGACTTCTTATCAACCTGCCTAGGAATTAACTCTCTCAATCCCATAGTTTGACATTTTGACAACCCTGAGGCAGGGACTATGTCTTTGTCATTTAATTTTTTTCCTGTAGGAAGGGAACGCAGGGAGCTCTGCATATACTTTTCTAATCATTACCATGGAAGCCGAGAGTGCCAGGCTGCAGCAGCACAGGAGCAGCCTAGAGGAGCTACCCCCCCGGCTCGAGGCCGGGGTGGCAGCTGGGAGGAGCTACCCTACCAGATGGTCAACATGGAAATCAGATTGATGATATTCTTTGCAGCCAAAGATGGAACAGCTCTATAGAGTCAGCAAAAACAAGACCAGGAACTGACTGTGGCTCAGATCATGAGCTCCTTATTGCCAAATTCAGACTTAAATTGAAGAAAGTGGGGAAAACCACTAGACCATTCAGGTATGACCTAAATCAAATCCCTTATGATTATATAGTGGAAGTGAGAAATAGATTTAAGGGGCTAGATCTGATAGGTAAGAGTGCCTGATGAACTATGGACTGAGGTTCATGACATTGTAGAGGAGACATTGATCAAGACCATCCCCATTGGAAAAAAATGCAAAAAAGCAAAATGGCTGTCTGGGGAGGCCTTACAAATAGCTGTGAAAAGAAGAGAAGTGTAAAGCAAAGGAGAAAAGGAAAGATATAAGCATCTGAATCCAGAGTTCCAAAGAATAGCAAGGAGCGAAGAAAGCCTTTTTCAGCGATCAATGCAAAGAAACAGAGGAAAACAACAGAATGGGAAAGACTAGAGATCTCGTCAAGAAAATTAGAGATACCAAGGGAACATTTCATGCAAAGATGGGCTCGATAAAGGACAGAAATGGTACAGACCTAACAGGCTATGGTTTTTCCTGTGGTCATGTATGGATGTGAGAGTTGGACTGTGAAGAAGGCTGAGGACCAAAGAATTGATGCTTTTGAACTGTGGTATTGGAGAAGACTCTTGAGAGTCCCTTGGACTGCAAGGAGATTCAACCAGTCCATTCTGAAGGAGATCAGCCCTGGGATTTCTTTGGAAGGAATGATGCTAAAGCTGAAACTCCAGTACTCTGGCCACCTCATGAGAAGAGTTGACTCATTGGAAAAGACTCTGATGCTGGTAGGGATTGGGGGCAGGAGGAGAAGGGGACGACAGAGGGTGAGATGGCTGGATGGCATCACTGACTCGATGGACATGAGTCTGAGTGAACTCTGAGTTGGTGATGGACAGGGAGGCCTTGTGTGCTGCGATTCATGGGGTCGCAATGAGTCGGACACGATTGAGCGACTGAACTGAACTAAGGCTAAATTGCTTCCTGGCTCAGTGGCAGCTGAGTTACAAACCCTCTTGAGAGATGCTCTCCTGCACTGAAGGGACCCAGACTGAAGTATAGCCAGGAAAGCTGAGTCTGAGAGGTACAGTGGATCAGACTAAATCAAAAGAGAACACACCCAGATGCATCAGGCAACTTGGGAGTACAACCAGAGAATCAGGCACGTCTGGCAAATTGTCCAGGAAGCACTTATGTGGCAGTTTTCAAAAGTTTAAGGGTGTGAAAGATAACAAGGAATTTTAGTCATTCCATCACGACCCCATGGACTATAGTTAGCCAGGCTCCTCTGTCCATGTGATTCTCCAGGCAAAAATACTGGAGTGGGTTGCCATTTCCTTCTCCAGGGGATATTCCGGATCCAGGGATCATATCTGGGTCTTCTGTGTTGCAGGCAGATTCTTTACCGCCTGAGCCACCAACTCTCATCATTTAGCATTATTTGTTTCTTTTGGAACACATTTTATTGGCGATTATCATTTTCCCTTACACTATACACTGTTTAAGTCTTATAATCCAGGCTCTATTTGCTTTAATATTTTTCTAGCAATCCCATCAATCTGTCAGCTTTTTTTAAGTTGTGGTTAATGAAATCCCTCAGATCCTTTCCTGATGCTTTCTTGCCATTTAAATATTATTTTCTCAGAAAGCAACTTTTAGCTTAAATAAATACAGAAGTGTGATTGCTCCAGTTACATTAACTTTTTAAAATTTACTTATCATATCCTTCTGTGATGACTGCTGTTACAGATTGAACTGTGTTTCCCCAATATTTATATGTTGAAGACCTAGCCCCCACTACCTTAGAATGTGACCCGATGTGGGAATAGGGTCATTGTGGATGTAATTAAAGTTAATATGAGGTCATACTAGAATAGGGTCAGCTCCTAGTTCAGTATGACTGGGGTGCCTTTCAAAAATGGGGAGATTTGGATGCAGAGAACACACAGAGGAAATGCTACGTGCAGACGAAGGCAGAGTTTGGAGTGATGCTTCTACAAGCAAAAAAAAAAAGCCATAATGGCCAACAAACCACCAAAACTAGGGGAGCGGCATGAACAGATTCCTGCACTCCAATCTGCCAGTGCCTTGACCTTAGACATCCAGGATTCAGAATTGTGAGAAAATAAATTCCTGTTGTTTAAGTCAGTCATTTGGTGGTACCTGGTTGCATCAGATTTAGCAAACGAATATCATGGCTCATACTTCTGAATCTATCATTTATTGTGAACCATCTCATAGGATTTCTACTCAATTCATTCTAGACATAGTTTACAAGGATAAAAGAGGAATTTTAAAGTCTTATTTTCCATGCCTCTCTATGTGGGCCTTTTTTCACCAGCACACTCCACCTTTACTCCACCATTATCACTTATTCTTGCCTGTTCTGAAGCTGAAGTTTTAATATTTAACAGGTCATGAAATAAAAAATAACTGATAAACCATGCTCTTAGAAAGAATTTCCAGCCTTGGTCTCAAGATTCCAGGAGTCCTAAGATTATGTTTTGTATGTTAAAAGCTCAGGTTCATATACACAAACTCATGCTAAAAACGCACAAGCAAATTCAAAACATTAGGTACTTCCCCTGAGCTAAATTACTACTAATTTTATACCTGTAATAATATAAACACATTTTGAGAATTTAAAACTTTCCAGGCATAACACTAAAAAGCTTGCATATATTATCCCATTTAAACCTCATGACTACATCCCAGGGGGCGATACTGTTATTATCCCCTTTTAGAAATGAATTCACCAAGGGTTAGGAAAGTAAATTAAGTATCTTATGCAAGGCTGCAGAGTCAGTAAGTGATGGAGTAAGAATTCAAATCTAAATGTGTCTGACTCCAGTATGTAAACTGTTAACTACACATATGCTTCTATTATACAAACTGATAAAGAAAAAGACTCATTGTTTCAGCCACTTAACAGTAGCACAATGTTGGGCAAATTAATTAACCTTCATTTTCTCCTTTATAAAAAACAGTAGTGACATTAACCTTCTAAGATTACTGTATGGATTAAATGAAAAAAAAAACCTGTTATTTATGTTACTTAGCAATGCAGTTGATTCAGCAGTTAAACTCTTTCATAACATCAGGAAAATAACAGATGAAAATGTCTGAAAAAACTCAGTTCTTGAATGCAGTTTAGCTTCTTATACCTACTTCTATACTCAGACATACATACTTCATTGAAAAAGGAAGTATGATAAATTTCTGTTATCAAATTTAATATGGGGAGGATGTATATATAATACATGTATGTATATGGACATACAGTAACTTTTAAAGTGGACAAGACAGTTCATGATACAGCGTATTTACAGTGGGTTGAGCCAGTACAACAGAAAGCACCTGAGAAGATTCAGTTTTGGTCCATGGAGGAGAGAGAGGATGAGGAACCATATCTTCTTCACACATCAATCCTCCCGCATGAAAGACACCACAATCACCAAATCTTAAACAAATTCAAATTTCCTTGACAATGTATACTTACACTTTGTTAAAGTGACAACTCTGTCAAACTGACATTTCAGAAAAGGATCAGTTCAGTTCAGTTCAGTCGCTCAGTCGTGTCCGACTCTTTGTGACCCCATGAATCGCAGCACGCCAGGCCTCCCTGTCCATCACCAACTCCCGGAGTTCACTCAGACTCACACCCATCGAGTCAGTAATGCCATCCAGCCATCTCATTCTCGGTCGTCCCTTTCTCCTCCTGCCCCCAATCCCTCCCAGCATCAGGGTCTTTTCCAATGAGTCAACTCCTCATGAGGTGGCCAAAGTACTGGAGCTTCAGTTTTAGCATCAGTCCTTCCAAAGAAATCCCAGGGCTGATCTCCTTCAGAATGGACTGGTTGGATCTCCTTGCAGTCCAAGGGACTCTCAAGAGTCTTCTCCAACACCACAGTTCAAAAGCATCAATTCTTCGGTGCTCAGCCTTCTTCACAGTCCAACTCTCACATGCATACGTGACTACTGGAAAACCCACAGCCTTGACAGAAAAGGATAGTACTTTGCATTTCACAGAGAAACTGAAATTGTTGTGTGTGCGTTCTCCACTCATTTACACCACCCAGGGCTTTCAGAATCTCAACCTCATTCAACCATCCTAAGAATCAAAGTGACAAGATTAATCACCTTCTGATTCAGACATTAGGGATGGTTTAACAATCAGATGGAATTTTTTGTGTGTGACAGACCAAACGATTCATCAGTAATTAACCTGAAAGTAATCAATCTGGCCAAAACAGTCAACTTTCCCAGGAGTTCATCTGTTTTCTTTTCTACGTCCTGACTACTCCTTCAACTCAACAAGCAGCACACAAAAATACGCTTCTCTTCCATTCTTTACTTCACTGTTTATAAAAGAGAGGGAGGAGTGTCCCTGGTGGATCCAGGGAATTCGAAGGGGAGATGGCGTTGGCAAGGAAAACTTATTTATTACTAATATAAGATTAGATTAGGAAATAATAGTATAGTAGGAAAATTTAGATGGAGCAAAGAAGGCTGAATAACTTGGTTTATGTGGAAAGCCAATAAAGTTCCAGACAAGGAGCTTGCACCATCTACGTTAGGCCATCGGCATCCGTTTGAATATCAGAGAGTGCCCCGCCCTGGACCCTCTTACAGATCTTAGCAGCCGGGACAGGTAAGTAGACATGGCGAGCCTCCACTCCCCAGATGGGAATTCAGCCTGAAATTAGAGAAAATAAGAGACACGAGGGAAGCCCAGCATCGGTGCAAGACTCCCAAAACTTTATTTTTCAAAATCAGCTTATATACCCCAGGTTGTACATAATGGGATATTCAGAGTTATGCAGGGGCAGCAGTCCTGACCCTTATTGAGATAAGGCTTTCTTTTTTACATACCCTCCCGTTTACAAAAGGTCTCAGGTGGTTTGCATTATCTTCTGGCCAAGAGGCCTGTTAACATTTTTATGGCTCTCTCCCTGGGTAATTGTCTATCAACCAGAAAACTCCTTTTCCGTAGAAGTGTTTTTTCTTTACTCTGCATCACCTTCAAAGTACTAAATAAAGTTACATTCCTGTAGAAAAAAGGTGCAGTGGGTTATAACAAAGAAAGTACTTAACTCAAAGATCTAAATTGCTAATACCAGGTCTACTATCTGTCTTTCTATATACCAACTATATAAGATATGAAAATTTGGCAGCAAGTATTGACTCAACAAATGAAACCTTTAATCAGTCCTATTCTAATGATTTTGACTCCTCAGAAGCCCCTACATTCCTAAAATGTTTTAAGCTTCCTGTGCCTCCTGCAGTCGGGAGGCCTCAAACAATCACATGTGCAGCCTGCAGGCAGGCTAGAAAGCCATCAGAGAGGTTTTTGGATTGAAACACTCTTTCAAATGCAGAAGACTAAAGCCCTGAGTTTTACTTTTTCCAGAGAATATCAGAAGAGTGGAAAAGCAGGCAGATTCTTATTTTGGGGGCTCAAGAAATGCCAGGGAAAAAACCTGAGATCTGACTTGTCCTTGCTCATCAAATCTCTGCCACATGACCCTGTCATGGGTGGGATTCCTCACGCTGGCTTCCGGCAAGGAGACTCTCTTAAAAGCTCTGAGATATATATTTTAGATCTACTTTTTAACACTGTATTCCCTATGAAAGAAAGTATAGTTGAAATCACTGTTTGAAAAGTGTCTTGGAAACTTCTTCCCCCTCCCTGCCCCAGTGGGTGAAGATGAGAGAATCAAACCCACGAGGCACATTAAAATTTTAGAACAAATTTAAAGAATGAATCTATTTTCTCCAGGTTAGTGTTCTCAGTAACTGCACTTAGTAGATGCTGGGATAGCCTAGTTGCACTTTCATTTTTGCCCATGCAATTATCTTAACTGAACTCAAATCTGGTATGTTTATAGTCCCAGCATCATCATTAAGCTAAAAATTGAACATTCTATCTTACCCTGAAAAATTCCAATTAAGCCCATTTGGAGCTTTCCACTGAATGCCAGCACTAATTTCTTTCCATAAAAGATCAAGGGTGCCAGGATGTCACACCAGAGAAAGGCCAATAGTCAGCTCATTAACAAGATGGATGAAGTATTCTAGGAGCTTCTACTGATGTGAGCATCTCATCTCGGACCAAAATTGCATCCTATAGGCTGTATGGACGATCTGGGAGGTCATCCCTCATTAAGAAAAAGTGTATGTAGACAGTTCAAAATGGAGTCATCTAAAGAACTGAACTCCAGAGGGATGTCAAATGTTAACAAATAGACAAATGGAATTAGGTGCTGTTTTTGTTTAAATAGATGAACTGCTGGTGTAAGCAGCACCACTAAAACTCCTCTAATCTCTTGGTTTCACCTCAGTGGAAAATGCAACATGAAAGTTGATGTTTTCACTTGATTTCTGGCTCTCTATCATTAAAACATAATTCTGTTCTCTCTAAAGTCACAGTCAAACAGAACACAGATCAGTCTACCTGCTCATGTTTTCATCAATGGCACCAGAAGCACTAACGGGTAGCTTCCAGTTTCGTTTTGCTTTGTTTTTTTGTTGTGTTTCTTCAGTGAATTTAGAATATGGGCCTTTTAAGCAAATAAAATGGCAGAAAGTGAAGCAAAACTAAAGAGCTTCTTGATGAGGGTCAAAGAGGATAGTGGAAAAGCTGGCTTGAAACTAAACATTAAAAAAATTAATATCATGGCATCGGGTCCCATAACTTCATGGCAAATAGATGCGGGGGAAAATTGGAAGCAGTGACAGATTTTGTTTTCTTTCCAAAATCACTCCAGACGGTGATTGCGGCCATGAAATTAGAAGACACTTACTCCTTGGAAGAAAGCACAAACCGAGACAGTGTATTAAAAAGCAGAGACATCACCTTGCTGACAAAGGTCCGTCTAGTCAAAGCTATGGCTTTTCCAGTAGTCATGTACAGATGTGAGATTTGGACCATAAAGAAGACTAAGTGCTGAAGAATTGATACTTTCAAACTGTAGTGTTTAAGAAGACTCTTGAAAGTCCTTTGGAGAGAAAGAAAATCAAACCAGTCAATCTTAAAGGAAATCAACCCTGAATATTTTTGGAAAGGACTGATGCTAAAGCTGAAGCTCCAATACTTTGGCCACATGATTTGAGGAGCCAACTCATAGGATAAGACCCTGATGCTGGGAAAATTGAAGGCAAAAGGAGAAGCGGGTGGCAGAGGATGAGATGGTTGGATAGCAAATGGACATGAGTTTGAGCAAACCCCATGAGCTAGTAAAAGACAGGGAAGCCTGGAGTGCCACAGTTCATGGGGTCGCAAACAACAAAAACAAGCAAATAAATTGGCCAGCAGTATGGTCAATGGTTAAACATGGTTACACAAAAGAGCTAAATGAACAAGAAAGCAAAGTATCATAAAATAAATGGTTGAGACCACAAAGTTGTCAAGCAGGGACAACTCCTTGTCAATCCTGTCAGGGCCTTCCACCCTTCCAGGCCGGACTTTCCTTTCTCATCACAGATTAGAGGCTGGGCTGAAAACGAAATACTTTTCAGGGAACACAGCACTGAGTGAACTCAGTAAGACAGGCTAACACTTATGAGTTACTAGAATCAAGTGAGGATGCACATTTATCTATTTTCAGTTACTTCAACACTAACGAGCAAGCTCCCTTGTAACCAATGTACTGTGAAAATGAAATTAATCTTCAATAATTTTATTGGTCAACTTGGGTCCAAGCAAATGAAAGAAGATAGTGTTGAGGAATATTTTAGTTTACATGATGGTGAAATTTGAAATTTAAAAATATCTTTCCACACAACTAAGGATACAGCTCTGCTGAAAATAATGTATTTTTTTCCTAAGAATTGTATGCCCATTCTAAACAGAAATAAATTCAGTTCAGTTCAGTTGCTCAGTCATGTCTGACTCTTTACGACCCCATGAATTGCAGCACGCCAGGCCTCCCTGTCCATCACCAACTCCCGGAGTTCACTCAAACTCACGCCCATCAAGTCGGTGATGCCATCCAGCCATCTCATCCTCGGTCGTCCCCTTCTCCTCCTGCCCCCAATCTCTCCCAGCATCAGAGTCTTTTCCAATGAGTCAACTCTTCGCATGAGGTGGCCAAAGTACCAGAGTTTCAGCTTTAGCATCATTCCTTCCAAAGAAATATATTAATCCTTCCTAAATCTGTGCTTTAATCTTTCTTTTCCACATAAACAGTGTGTCTTTGATTAAAAGTTTTTATCCTTAGGGAAGTTTACAGTGAACTTGGCAGAGTAACAAACTATTTTTTTAAGTTTGCTCATATTTTCATAAGACACTGCCTTAAAAAACTTAACTGTAATTAGATATTTGCAATTAGTCAAAGATGATGGATCTCTTAAAATAAGTCACACTTCAGATGCTAATCCCATCCATTTCATGTTGTTTCCTCCTCTTTTAACTTTACTTCCAAAATTCTAGAGACATCTTGACTCATCTTTACATAATGGCTAGAAGAAGCATTATACATTAAAGCCTTTCAGGGCAACAAAGGGAGATACATAACCGTCCCCTACCTCTTCAGTCAATGGCATAATTACATGTCATAAACATTGTTAAAGATAGAAGAGGGTCAGGGGAAGGATGGGAGGAAAGGATGGTTAGGGAATTTAGGATGGACATACATACTGTTACATTTAAAACGGATAACCAACAAGGACCTACTCAGAGCATGGAGAACTCTGCGCAATGTTGTGTGGCAGCCTGGATGGGAGGAGAGCCTGTGAGAGAATAGATACATGTATATGTATGCCTGAGTCTCTTCCCTGTTCACCTGAAACGATTATTAATCGGCTATACTTCAAAGCGACTGAACGACAACAAACACTCCAATACAAAATAAAAGGTTTAAAAAAAGAAGGGGACATACAGCATTAACCACAATGCTGATGGAGAGCATAAGGGGTGAGAAGTACGGTACTCAAATATCCTTTATTCTAAACAAGGAGAAAAAGATATCTATTAGCATGCAGTGAAAGTCGCTCAGTTGTGTCCAACTCTTTGTGACCCCGTGGACTATACAGTCCATGGAATTCTCCAGGCCAGAATACTGGAGTAGGTAGCCTTTCCCTTCTCAAGGAGATCTTTCCAACCCAGGGATTGAACCCAAGTCTCGAACCCAACCCAGGGATCAAACCTAGCCACAAGGGAAGCCCATTAGCATTTAGATATTCACCAATGAGCCGTTTCCTCTTGCCTGATAGCTTAGATGGTAAAGAATCCGCCTGCAATGCAGGAGACCTGGTTTGATTCCTGGGTCAGGAAGACTCACTGGAGAAGGGATAGGCTGCCCACTCCAGTATTCTTGGGCTTCCCTTGTGGCTTAGCTGGTAAAGAATCCGTCTGCAATGCAGGAGACCTGGGTTCGATCCCTGGGTTGGGAAGATCCCCTGGAGAAGGGAAAGGCTACCCACTCCAATATTCTGGCCTGGAGAATTCCATGGACTGTGTATAGTCCATGGGGTTGCAAAGAGTCAGACACAACTGAGCAACTTGCACTCTCACTTTCCAGGTAAACCCTAGAATAACCTGGAATTTAAGACAATGACAGAGTGCCCACAGTAGTTTTCCAGCTTGATTTCCTACCATTCTTATCCACGCGTCTTTAACTCGGTCATATTAAAACACTCACCATTCCATAATTTTCATACAAGCTATTATAATATCGGGGCACAAAGTGTTCTGCATTTATTTTTGCTTTTTATTGATTTTATAATGGCAAACTAGTCTTAAATCCCTTTTTCTATCACTTACTACTTCATACAACTAAGTCAGATTTTCATAATCTCTGTGAGTCATATATTCCTGTGTTCTTATCTAAAACTGGATTCAGTAATACTGAACTTGGATGTACCAGAAGAGAAATTTCACACCTAGCTATTTAGAACATGTGAAAAATTAAATTTAAGAAATAATGAACAAAGAAGAATCATTATAAACATTTAGATGGAAAAATTAGGATATGGATTCAAATCATACTCTGAAATCCACTTCTTCCTCATCTTCTCCACCTTGTGAGGACTGACTGTGGACAGACAACTACAGAGCACAAGAGGTGAGCTCTTCTGCCACAATTACAGTTTCACTGGGAAGGAAAGAACATCCCAAGTCCCTCATGCTGCCGTCAGTATACATTAATCCAAATGAATTAATCTCAACATCTCTTTTCACATACGGATGTCAAAAATCATCCTAATGAAATCACACTGACCACTACTAGCCTACTAATTAAATAATAATAATACATATATTGTCAGATGCTGGTGTGATTACAATGCTTATGAAACACCTACCCAGTATAGCCAGAGGGACTTTGAATAAAACAAACTTGAGTTGAATCCTGAAGACAGTGCTGTTTAGCTATGTGCCTTGGATGAGCTAGCTACGTAACCATTTTAAAATCTCAGTTTCTTCATCTATAAAACTTGATTAATTATTATTAATCTGCCTGAAAGGGGCGCTTTGAGTATTTAATGATGTAATCACATAAACGGCTTAGTACAACACTTGCCTCATGTTGCAAGTAAACAGGAAATGATATTAATTGTTCACTAAAGGGTGGTCACTGTCATTATCATTATTTCATCACCCCACACCTTCACATGTTCCTTCCTCCTAAAACATCCTCCTCCTTTCCTCTTCATGCTAGACTTCTGGTAATTCTAATTTTTTTCTCCTTTTAACCCCAGGACCCAGAACAGTGGTTGATACTAAGGAGGAACCTAGTAAATTTATGATGGAAAAATAGATGAAGAAACAAGTGAAGAAATGTAAGAGAGACTGAACAGATTCTTGGTAAAGAAGAGTGCCCCTTAGGACCATTTTCATAAAGCTTGGGTCAGCAAACTTTTTCTGTTAAAAAAAAAATAAAAAGAGAAAGTAAATATTCTAAGCTTTCTGAGCCACAAGGTCTCCGCAAGAACTATCCAACGTGGCTTCTGTAGCACATAAGCAACCACTGAACATACATGAGTGAGTAAGCATGGCTGTGTTCCAATAAGGCTGCACTTAAAGGACTGAAACTTGAATTTCACACAGTTTTCATGTGTCATAAAATGTATTCTTTGCAAATTTCTTTTCAAGTATTTAAAAATGTAAAACTCAGTCCTAGTTCATAGGCCACAGGAAAATAGGCAGCAGGCTGGGTTTGACCTGCAGAGATTATTTGCCCATCACTGAGCTAGAAAAACAAAATAATCAAAATTTAGAGGAAATTCTGGCTTAGTAGTATTTTGCATTCAGTTCAGTTCAGTCGCTCAGTCGTGTCCGACTCTTTGCGACCCCATGAATCGCAGCACGCCAGGCCTCCCTGTCCATCACCAACTCCCGGAGTTCACTCAGACTCATGTCCATCGAGTCAGTGATGCCATCCAGCCATCTCATCCTCTGTCGCCCCCTTCTCCTCCTGCCTCCAATCCCTCCCAGCATCAGGGTCTTTTCCAATGAGTCAACTCTTCACATGAGGTGGCCAAAGTATTGCAGTTTCAGCCTCAGCATCAGTCCTTCCAGTGAACACCCAGGACTGGTCTCCTTTAGGATGGACTGGTTGGATCTCCTTACAGTCCAAGGGACTCTCAAGAGTCTTCTCCAACACCACAGTTCAAAAGCATCAATTCTTCGGCACTCAGCTATTAGGCCCATCATAATGGTTTGAGAAGGATGTCTTTGGAACTCCTGCATTTTCACAGAGATGTGAGAGAGCCTCTCTCATGATATGATGCCCATAAACTCAGATTAATTATTGTAAAATTCTTTAGTTTCTTCCCTGAGGCAGTACTAGAAAAGAATCCAAGTTTTAGAGATTGAAGTTCTACGTATACTAGGTATCTAGCTTTGAGCAAGCCTCTCTCTTAATTCTATCATGTGGGAAATTAGCACAATAATTCCTATTCATCAGCACTGCCATTATTATTAGAGAGTATATATAAAGCCCTGTCATCTAATAGATGCTCAATAAATTTGAGTGGCAATTGCACCCCTATATTTCATTTTTAAAAGATATTATTTCTCAAACGAGTTCTACTTTCTCCTGCTAGTTTCAAGCCCTATGGGAGTTTTACCACTCTAGCAGTGTCCCTGTAGTCACAGATAACAAGATTACCTATGGACTTTTCTTGTTCTCACTGCTAGAATAGGAAACTGGGAATGATGAAAAGATAACAGCCAGTCAGCATCACCATCTTTCCATGGCATCCCCAGTACCCTTGTTATTGTATGAAAATATCTAAAAGAGAAATCCGACAGTGGTGGAGTCTCACTGCCTTGTTCCATGCCACATCCTTGGCCCCTAGAACAGAACTCTACAAAAAACTGATGCCAGATTTCTTTTGTTCAGTGAGAGGAGGATCTAAGCCAGAGACTATACATTGCCTATAACCTGAAGATTTCTTTTGTTTAGCTCACAGAGCAATTCCAAAGTAATAATAATGAGCTAAAAACAAACAAAACACCCATGAGATATGTATGTCTCTTTTATGTAAAAGTGATTTAGATTTATTTACAGAATTAGGATCTTCATATTCATACGACATGTTTTGAAATATGTTATTGTTGTTTAGTCGCTATGTCATGTCCACTCTTTTGCAAATGTATGCATGCACTGTAGCCCTCCAGGCTCCTCCGTCCACGAGACTTCCCAGGCAAGAATATTAGAGTGGGTTGCCATTTCCTTCTCCAGAGGACCTTTCTGACCCAGAGATTGAACCCATATCTCCTACGTTGACAGGCGGATTCTTCATCTCTGAGCCACCAGGGACACCAACTGCAATGTTTCTGATTAGAAGCGTCATGCTTAAGACTGCGAGAAAATCACATCAAGCCTTTGTTCGAACTAGAGGGAGCACAGAGGCTGGTGCTTTATAAGCGTAAAAGAGTGGCCTGACTCAAGGAAATGAAAAGTGAAAAGACAGACACACTACCGTTCTCCTAAATGCTGAGACCTGTGTGTCACGCCCATGAAGTGTTATGGAAGGTGGCAGGATCTTGGAAGGGAAAGGCATGTCCATGCCTTACAACCTGGAACTGATCTCGGTGCTCAGCCTTGAAGGCAGCCATTGAATAAATGATGCAACTGAGGCCCCTGAGACAGCTTTCAACTCACCCAGAATAGACACGCCTGCCAGGTAGCTAACAACTATATTAATAGAAGCAATGCTGCTATGCTAACAAATTCCAATATGTATCCAACATAAATATATATATGTATGTATGTGTATTCCTATATTTCAAACACATTTATTTCCTATACACTCAAACACAAGAATAGTTTATTTCTATTCACATTGAGTGCAAAACAATGCTTATGGAACTTCTCTCTTGGTCCAGTGGTTAGGACTCTGTGCTTCCACTGCAGAGGGCACTGGTTCAATCTCTGGTAGGAGAACTAAGATCCTGCATGCCGTAAGGTACAGCCAAAAAAAGAGAAAAGAAGAACATTTAGAAAAAGCAAATCAATGTTTGTGACTGAGGAACTGGCTCTTCTTCAAGATTCCATATTCCTTCCTCTTTGGCCTCTATCATCTCCTACTAGGTCTTCTAAACTTTCATTTAAAGCAAGCAAGTGGATGGCAAAGTGTCTGCAGAATTACACATGAGAAGTCTTTTAGGGTGGGTTCCCCAGTCGACAGACCTACTGGTGAAGATCTGCATACAAGTGGTGTTCTGAGCAGCTCTCTCAGTAACACTTGAAAAGAAAGTAAGTCGGTCAGGGAGAAAGTGAACTGCAGTGCAGTTGCCAAGACACCTCACTTGATCTATAGGGAAGTCAGCAGCTAGGACGGTTCACCTGAACAACCCCAACCTGGACTTACACTGTCAGCCAAAGTGGAGTAATGGGACTGAACTTACTTTCCCTCCTTAAATGGCCAGAAAATTAGTCAAAATACATACATCATGAGAGTGGACAATAATCATTTTTTCAGTCATAATGATTTATGGCATTGGACCATAGCAGAAGACAATGGGGAAATGTCACCTAGAAAATGTACAAAAAAGCTGGGAAATTTTCACCTCAGTTCAGTTCAGTTCAGTCGCGCAGTCGTGTCCGACTCTTTGCGACCTCATGAATCGCAGTACGTCAGGCCTCCCTGTCCATCACCAACTCCCGGAGTTCACTCAGACTCACGTCCGTTGAGTCTGTGATGCCATCCAGCCAACTCATCCTCGGTCGTCCCCTTCTCCTCCTGCCCCCAATTCCTCCCAGCATCAGGGTCTTTTCCAATGAGTCAACTCTTCGCATAAGGTGCCCAAAGTACTGGAGCTTCAGTTTTAGCATCATTCCTTCCAAAGAAATCCCAGGTTGATCTCCTTCAGAATGGGACTGGTTGGATCTCCTTGCAGTCCAAGGGACTCTCAAGAGTCTTCTCCAACCCCCCAGCAATCTTGATTCCAGCTTGTGTTTCTTCCAGTCCAGCATTTCTCATGATGTACTCTGCATATAAGTTAAATAAGCAGGGTGACAATATACAGCCTTGACGTACTCCTTTTCCTATTTGGAACCAGTCTGTTGTTCCATGTCCAGTTCTAACTGTTGCTTCCTGACCTGCATACAGATTTCTCAAGAGGCAGGTCAAGTGGTCTGGTATTCCCATCTCTTTCAGAATTTTCCACAGTTTACTGTGATCCACACAGTCAAAGGCTTTGGCATAGTCAATAAAGCAGAAATAGATGTTTTTCTGGAACTCTCTTGCTTTTTCCATGATCCAGCGGATGTTGGCAATTTGATCTCTGGTTCCTCTGCCTTTTCTAAAACCAGCTTGAACATCAGGGAGTTCACGGTTCACATATTGCTGAAGTCTGGCTTGGAGAATTTTGAGCATTACTTTACTAGCATGTGAGATGAGTGCAATTGTGCGGTAGTTGGAGCATTCTTTGGCATTGCCTTTCTTTGGAATTGGGATGAAAACTGACCTTTTCCAGTCCTGTGGCCACTGCTGAGTTTTCCAGATTTGCTGGCAAATTGAGTGCAGCACTTTCACAGCATCATCTTTCAGGATTTGAAACAGCTCAACGGGAACTCCATCACCTCCACTAGCTTTGTTCGTAGTGATGCTTTCTAAGGCCCACTTGACTTCACATTCCAAGATGTCTGGCTCTAGATTAGTCAAAGAAGAAAGAAACTGATTTGGTAAAGAGCTAGCCAGTCTCTCCCAGAAGAGCAAACACTTACCTGCCCTAATTTACATCAGGACAGGGAGGAGAGCACCGCACACTGTGAGAGGGGGATAGAACTTCTGTTTTAAGAACAGCGATGCTTACCACTGGGCTTTGAGCTGTTCACACTGCAGTGATAAACATCTTGCCACGTAGCTCATTGGTAAAGAGCCCACTTGCCAATGCAGGAGACACAAGAGATGCGGGTTTGATCCCTGGGTCAGGAAACTCTCCACTGGAGAAGGGATGGCAACCCACTCCAGTATTCCTGTCTGGAGAATCCCATGGACAGAGGAGCCTGGTGGCCTACAGTCCATGGGGACTTAAAAGAGTCAGACACGATTGGGCACATATGCACACACAGGTCTCACCAGATCTTCCAAAAATGCTTATAGCTGTATATAAAGGTTTGGGTTTTTATTTTTACTTTTGCTTTGCTTTGTTTTGTTTTTGGTTGGAAAACCAAGGTTAGGAATGAGTTCAACATTTGTGTGAATGCAAGGTTGGAGATAAAAGAACACCAGCATAGAATCTAACAGAAGAATTAGGATCCAGAAAATTACACTAATTATAATCACCCCACAAATGCATGCATACACACATAATTATAACCACAAATTCACAGAATAACTGGAGAGGGCACTGAACCTTTCAGAAGATATAGAAATGGAGCTTTAAATTCATCTTCTCTCGATATTAAGAATAGGATCACTCTAGTGGCTCAGTTAAGAGTCTGCATTGCAGAAGACCCAGGTTCAATCCCTGGGTTGGGAAGATCCCCTGGAGAAGGAAATGGCAGCTCATTCCAGTATTCTTTCCTGGAATATATTAAGGGTAAAGGGAGACTGCAAGAGACATATATCTTACAATTCTTTTTTTACTCATTTATAATACACACATACACAAAGTTTTTCTTCCCCTTATCTAAATGTCCTTTGCCATTGCACTAACCTTTTGAACTAGGAAAATGAGTTGATACTCAAAACAAAAGAACCGTTGGCGGTATGCCTCATAAAATAGTAAGTATTAACATCTATTATTCCTCTAGCCCTTCTGCTTGTAAGGTAATGAATCTAATTTTAACTAGGTGGAATCTTTCTATTTCCCACTGAGTATCATCTAATACTGCAATTGTAGCAGTCAATCACAGGCTTTTCTAGTACCTGAAATCCAGCCAACAGAGGACCATGTGGTCCTTCTGGAAGGTTAGGAACAGGGGTTTGGCTGCTTTACAGGTTTCAGGACACCAGTCCTAAAGGGCCAACTGTATATGGCAGTCGAGCAGTCACCATTTGGGATGCTGGTCATAATGCACAGGGACCCATCAAGAACAGAGAACCTATCTCTGATAGACCGGCGTTCAAGAAGTCACACGCCAGACCCAGAAAGCCTCTGACCAGCGACCACAGAGGCACTCGGTGCAGTATCCACAGTATCCCAACACAGGCCTGGTTCATACAACGACTTTGTTCCCAACATTCCTTTCTTTTAACTACAAACCATCTTTGTTTAGGGCTTCCCTGGTGGTTCAGATGGTAAAAGAATCCGCCTACAATGCAGGAGACCTGGGTTCAATCCCTGGGTCGGGAAGATCTCCTGGAGGAGGACATGGCTACCCACTCCAGTATTCTTACCTGGGAAGTCCCAGGGACAGAGGAGCCTGGAGGGCTACAGTCTATGGGGTCGCAGAGAGTCAGACATGACTGAGCAACTAAGCACACACATCTTTAACTATCAAAATTATCTTTAGGTAAAAGGTGATTGTGATGGTTCTTTTTGCTTTCAACAAACTTGTAAAATGAGAATGTCAACCCATCAGATCCAAAGAAAAGGGAATGGGTCAAGTTTTAAGAACAAGTTCTACTCTTTTCACAGAAAGGCATTATTAGAATGTAGAGAAGGACCACCAGGAAAATATTTCTTGGATCTTCCCTGAAGGTCCAGTGGTTAAGACTCTAATACAGGGGACCCGGGTTCAAGTCCTGATCAGAAAACTAGATCCCACAAACTGCAACCAAGAGTCTGCATACTACAACGAAAGAACCTGAGTGCTGCAGCAAAGATCAAAGATCCCACTTGCCACAGCCAAGACCTGGTGCAGCCAAATTAATTAATTTTTTTTTTTAAAGATTTCTTTTTAAAGCTGCAAATGGATACAGCAGCCTGCTTCAGGAATCTGGGGAGGTATTAGAGTGAGGTGTTCCTATCTTAACCCTGGTTGAATTTCCTCACCCTTCTGCCTCTAAGCTGGATTCCCTAAGACTGTCTAGTCAAAGGCTCACATCTCTATCGGAGAGACGGGCAGTACTAAAGGCAGTTGGTGACATTTATTGATTGTTTACCTTGGACCAGGCTTTATTCCAAGTGCTTCATATGCAAGCTATTCATTTAAGAACAACTTTATAAGAAAAAGGAGACACTAAGATGTTAAGTAGACTGCATTAGGTCTGGCATGTTCCAGAGTCAGAAAACCATCCCAAGCAATTTGGGACCAGGACCAACATTCTTTTCAACCATATTTTACTTAATCTTTCTCTACAGTGAATTACACCATTCTTCTAGAGCAAGGATCCACTACATCTGCCATCACTGCAAAGTCCTTTGTGCCCACATCATTCATCAGCTATTATGAATTTCTACCCTCCCTTCAAGACTATGGCCTGGTAGTTCTAAACCCCAGTACTCACTCTGCTAACCCCGTTTGTAACACTGGACAGGATGCTCTGTCTGGCTACTGCACTCAACAACTGTGGGGGCACCAGTCACATAACCTACAATGTGAATAGGTTTATCTCATAAGACCCTCTTAATCACAGTTGACTTCCACACTGATTGTCCAAATCCTCCATCCACTGAAATTATATTCTTGACAACTGATCTGTTATTTCAGACCTTCACTTCCACCCATTTCTTTTTGTGCCCTTTTTCCCCAGAATGAGATTTTCTTCCCTGTGGCTGATTGAAGCTTCCTGTTAGTAGTGGTTCTTACAAAGAAATGGCCAGGATCTCCCATCTTTGACCAGCCTCCTATCACCGTCACCACACTGGTTCCCTAAGGATCTGTTCCCAAAGGACATTCCAGCCTGAAGAATTCTTGTCATTACTAGTGTAGCCTTCTGTTCAAATTTTTTATGCAGATACTTAAATCATGAGGTGGAATGAATGGTAGAGAAACCGTAAACATCTCCTTCAGTCTATTCTAAGTCTCTAAACTACTCCATACAGGTTTCCTTCCCCCTGTTCACTCTCATACCCTATCCAACTTTCAAAGACCAGGGCGAAAAAAGTCATGCACAGCTACATCCTACTGCCCCGTTATGCAAAATAAGAGAGAAGCCCAAAGAGAAGAACACATAATTATATTCTAAATATAAATCTATTTTAAATATTTTCTATCTGATTACTAAATTTATAATTATTCACTGCAGAAAATTTTATTTACACAAAACCAAAAGAAAAAAAAAGTCAGTCACATCGCCTAATCTCAGTTGCTAATTAATAAATTCTTCTAACTATCCTATAATTATGTGTTTGTATTTCTATCTGTATTATATATGTGCATGTAGCTTCATTTGTTTAAAGATTTTTTGACCAAAATAGGAATATGATTATAGCTTGGCCCTCAGAGAGCTGTATCTGGCAGTTGTATAAAAAACTGGATTGAAGACAGAAACTCTGGAGTCCAGAAAAGCCACAGAGAAAGAACACAGGCATAGACAACTATTAATGCTGTAATAATGAAAAGAAGCTGACAGACAAGAGGAAAACTTATTCCATTGATACATTTCTCTAAGTCAGTCTCTCCCATAGAGCTCTAAAGGAAATAAGAAGGCAGCTGCTTTCTGATGGGTAATGGTTTCAACTGTAATCACTCCATCTTTTTTAAAATTTGAGAACTCATAAATAAACGCACTATCATTTATTTGCCTTAAGTTTTTTCATTCTTCTAATTCTAGCAACCAGGGAAAAATCTAAAGGTAGGAAAGAGAATGAAATTTATGATGCCAGTGTTAAGACATCTAAGGCTGCCATCTTATCATTTTTACCACTGCATCTAACTTGTATGAACTTCCAGAGATCTCACTTGGGAATTTCATATTTTTAAGCCCTTGGACATTAGTTTGTGTGCTCCCTGAGTGAAGTGTACTGACTTTGTTATGTTAAATGTGGCACATATACACTTTCTATTATGTGCCAAAAGTTAAATATCAAGTTCTCATCCATGGTCAAACAGTACATCTGATCTTATTTCTAGATTAGGGTTTCAGAAAAAAATACCTCTTTGCAGGGAAAAATGATTCTGTGTCCACATTAGGAAAAAGCCAAATGCCGTTGCATGAATGTCTTTGGTACCAGCGTAACTAAACATTTGTTGCTGCTGTTGTTCAGTCAATAAGTCACGTCCTATTCTTTACCACCCCATGGACTGCAGCAAATAATAGCACTAACTTTTTAATGGTGTGCTTGGAACACAGAGGCCATCAATATGACAAAATGTTTAAACCATGCTTCATTAAGATAACTTGACAGCTTCACTTGAAGTGTGGCATGAAAGTCTGCAAAGTGGAAATTTTCTTGTGACTCATCAGATGATTGTTTAGAATTCTGTGGTGTTTCCTGAGCAACACGGGGCAAGGGGGCCAGGGGATGGGAACCAATTCATGTCTTTAATTAGCACTGTCATCTTTCAATTGACTTCCTCATGCAACTAAGTTGATTTGACTGGCCCCTGGGGAAGTAATACCTCCCTCATTAACCACTGCCTTCTGACACACAGCGAGAATACCTGCCTGCTATAAACTTTCCTGAAAGATGAACACTGAGAAAACCAAGCAATCAATGAACTAAATCTGGGAAGCAAGAAAAAGAAAATAGAAAACTGCCAGACACACGTCTGCTCCTTCTTTTGGAAAATGAAAGAGAGAAAGATCCCAACAAACCAATCAACAAATTTCCAGCCTCATTTAGAGATGACTATATTCAGCAGCTTCCTTTTATGTAATACAAATGGGTTCCAATCATTGTTTTCCTAGCTTCAGCAAGTATATTGCTTTTTATAGGAATTAATTTCATCATTCTAAAGCAATTCTGTGTCTGAGTTAATTTAAAACTATACAGAAACATGTGGATTAATTTTGTAAGGTTTCACCTTAGGGAACAGTAGCCCAACATGGAATCAGTTGTATCTGGCACCTCCTCCCAGGAGTAAAGTCATGATTCTTATAAGAGTACAGAAAGAAATGTGTCCTCATGGTCTCAGCCCCTCGAACTGTTCTCACTCTCTTTTTACTTTAAGGCCTTCTTCTGTGGCCCAGGAAAAACAATGTTCCCTGTGTACTTGAAAAGAATGCAAATTTGTTGTTGGGTGGAACGTCCTGTATATGTCTGTTAGGTTCATTAGGTCTAAAGAGGGAATTTTAGTTCACAAAACAAGTCCTAGGAAGTTCTAGAAGATACAGAAACAACCTAAGTATCCATCAACAGATGAATGGATAAATAAACTGTAGTATATACAGGGAGTATTATTTAGCCTTAAGAAAATCCTGCAATATTAGACAACATGGATGAATCTTGAGGACATTATGCTAAGTGAAAGAAGCCAGACAAGGAAGGACAGATACTGCATGATTTGACTGATATGAAGTATTGAAAATATCAAAGTCACAGAAGCAGATAGCAGAATAATGGTTGCCATGAGCCAGAAAGAAGATGACATGGGGAGTTGCTAATCAACTGGCGTAAGGTTTCAGTAAAGCAAGATGAATACATTCTAAAGATCTACTACAAGAGCCTAGTTGAGACTAGTTCTTTGGGTTTCTCTCAGCAATCACAACTCTGTCCTGTTGGGTCAGCTCCAAGCATCTTGGAGAGATCACCTTCACTGTAGTTATGTCTGTAGGTGCAAGCTGGTTGGAGAGTAAAGAAATTAGAGAGGTGAAACATATAAACATTCAGTGTTTTTGTATAAAAGTGATTCTAACTCTGAAACTGTGCATACAAGTAAGTACACAAGGCACAGCTTAGAGCAAACAAAGCAGCTGTCTCCTGACAAAGTGTGCGTGTACCACTTAGATCACCTACGACTTCTTGTGTGTTAGTCGCTCAGTCGTGTCCAGCTCTGCAACCCCATGAACTGTAGCTTGTCAGGCTCCTCTGTCCATGGGATTCTCCAGCTAAGAATACTGCAGGGGGTTACCATTCCCTCCTCCAGGGGATCATCCCAACTCAGGGATCAAACCCAGGTCCCCTGCATTTCAGGCAGATTCTTTACCCTCTGAACCTCCAGGGAAGCCCACGACTTCTTAGGAATCAGCATTAAGCAGGGTAGCCTTCGGACCCGTGTGATTTATTTCACTGAGTTAATCAAATTCCTTTCTTACAAATCTATTCAACAAAGCTATTTTCCATCTTAAATTCTGAACTATTTACCAAATCCCAAATGTGTGTGCATTAAGTTTGTGTTTCAGTGGTTCAAGAAATGTATACAAATTTATTGAATTATTCAGAAACAGAAAATTAATATAAAAGGTAAGTGACACACAAGTGAACCCACAGATTTTTTTTTACTATATCCAATTCTCATACAAATCTTGGGGTTTTTTGGTTTCTTGCTTTTCTGCTTCCTAATTGCCTAGTTAAAATGTACTAAAAGAAGGTTAAAGGATGCCGTCCAAAAAAGTCTAGTTATAAAGATGGCTAAAAATGTGTCACAGCTAGGTAATAAATTATCCATTGTCAGGAATGTCTTGGAGGAAAGAAAATACATTTATGATTACATTTATGATAATATTTATGAGCCTTTATTAGAAAGGTAGTTTAAATTCACAAAAGCTAAGCAAGCAAACATGAGATGGGAAGGAAGGTACAGCCATAGTGTGTACAGACTTAGATTTTGATTTTGCACAATTTTTTTATCAAAAATATTGTAGCTGGAATTAGCCCTATTAAGATGCAACTGTCCTTTTGAATTCATTTTTAACCAAATTTCCATAGAAATTATGTTAATGAAATGTAGCAAGAACAGAAATTTCACTTACAATGAATGATATCTGATTTAAGCATTCAACATTTTGCCTTTGATATATTTTTCTGAAGCTTTTTAAACTGTCTAATCAAATTCTATTTTAATTTAAGTACCTCTGTCAATCTCCATGGTTACATTCTAGAGCTAACCCCAAATCTACCAGTCCCTTCAAAAGATATTAACCAATGGTGTAACTTTTCATTTTGTATTAAAGGTAATCACTATATAGGCACATTGACAGACATCCAATCTTTACCTCATCTTCATTTAAATAGAGACTTTGAGACAGTTGGCCCATTTCTAAATTCACTCATCAGAAACATTTGGAAGCCCATGCATTACCTTTTACTGAATTACTCAGGCAGCTTTGGGTCATCACAACCATTTTCTGTCAAATCAAATTACAGACAGTTCACATGACCAAACTGTATAAATACTACTGGGAGATACTAAGCCTTCTGTCTTTAGATTCAACTTTAAATTCTCAAGACACTTCCTTATTTAACCTTGGACTCAGGAAAGAAGGGTCTGTAAACAATGTCAATCCAATTTTTTTACATTTCTTTATTTTTTAATTGAAGGATAATTGCTTTATAGGATTTTGTTGTTTTCTATCAAACATCAACTTGAATCAGCCAAAGGTATACATATCAATCCAATTTAATATGGTAGTTCTTTAACTGTATTTTGCCAAAAGGCATTAAAAATCTGTATTAGAATTGTAATAAACCATGGTTTATATATATCATTGATTTTGTAGTTTTCTCCAATATTACTCTTTCTCATTAAATTGTGATAGAACTTACTATATTTAGGTATGAAAGTATTTTCTCCTTAAAACAGTTTACTGCAAAAGATTTAGTGCCATTTTCAGGTAACATTTTTGCTACATTTCCCTTCCATTTCATTTCAGAAATGTGTTTAAGTCTACTGAGCTAAATTTACCTGTTTCTGCTTAATGAATCGGCTGTAATTGTGTGTTTTTCAACAGTGTATATATATACAGATACATACATATCTATTAACATGTTACATATCCAAGTTACAGTAAATCCCCTATTTTAAAAGTTTTTATTTTATTTTAATGAAGATTATCTATGTACGCTAAGAATAATTTTTAAAAGAGAAGTCACATTCAGGCTATGAAAGAATACAATCCTGATAATTCTAGAATAATTAAAATATCTGAATCTGACATCATCCTCTTTCCCCAAATGGCACAACCACAAGACCCTTTACTTTCTCATGGTACAAAAATCTAGCACAAAGCAATTACACTAGAAGACAGTGCTATTTGCTCTAGTCTTTCTGCAACACTGCAAGTTCAAGAAAACAGACTGCCTACTCTCAAACAAGCATATATGTTAAAAAAGAAAAAAGAAAGAAACTATGAATCTAATTACAAAAGAAGGAAAGTGGAGAGCTGTCTTTTTCCTATGTACTACTAATTACATCCACCCAACCCTTCTTTTATGTAGTTCCTTTAAGTTTTATCTCATTAGATTGATTCCATCGCCTCTTTAGATAATCATGCCATGAAACAGTAAATATAAAGACGAAACAGTAAATATAAACCAAGCTAAAGACGAAGGCCTGCAGCAGGCTATCCAGACACTTATTCAGGCTAATAATAAATCATCAGTAAAAATATGTATTTTTTCAAATTTTCATGTAATGTAGTCTTTTAGTTAGTTTCGTATTCACTGGGGGTAAACATCCAGTGGACATTTAGCTACTTTGCCCACTGAACTGTCAAAAGTATCTTTGTCAGGCACGTGAAGAGATGCTCAACAACATTAATCATCAGGGAAATGCAAATAAAGCCACAATGAGATGTCACCTCCCACTTGTTAGAATAGCTATTATCAAGAAGACAGGAGATAAATGTTGGTGAGGGTATGAAAAAAAGGGAGCAGTTGTGCACCGCTGATGGGAATGTAAATGGACCCAAGCACTACAGTAATATAGAGGTTATTATTACAGTGAAATATAATAGATTCCTCAAAAGTTAAAAATAGATCTACCAGCAATTGTACTTCTGGGTATATATCCAAAGGAAATGAAACCAGGATTTTGATGTGATAAATGCATACCTGTGTTTATCACAGCATTATTCACAATAGCCAAAATATGGAAATGACCCAAATGCCCATCAACAGAAAAATGGTTTAAAAAGATGTGGTACACAGTGGATTATTATCCTGCCATGAGAAAAGACGACATTCTGTCATTTTCAATGTGGACTTGAGCACACTAAACTAAGTGAAAGAAGCCAGGCAGAGAAAGACAAGTACTGTATGAATACTACTTGCATGTGGAATCTAAAAAAATCAAATGTATAAAAATCAGAGTAAAATTACTGTCATCAGAGGATAGGAAGGATGGGGAGGGCATAAGATTGATAGTGTTTAAGTGTACAATTAGTAATAAGTAGTAAAAAAAAGCCATAGATATCTATTAAGGCATAGCAGTCAGGAAATGGCAACCCACTCCAGTGTTCTTGCCTGGAGAATCCCAGGGATGAGGGAGCCTGGTGAACTGCTGTCTATGGGGTCACACAGAGTCGGACACGACTGAAGCGACTTAGCAGCAGCAGCAGCAGCAGTCAGGAAAACCCCCTGGAGCAGGAAATGGCAACCCACTCCAGTATTCTTGCTGGGAAATTTCATGGACAGAGGACCCTGCCAGGCTACAGTCCATGGTGTAACGAAACAGTCAGACACGACTTAGCGACTGAACAGCAATGATGACTATAGGCAAGTAAGAGTGTACTGTGGTTACATCAATAGACAAAATGGATAAAAAAGATGTGGCATATACAAACACAATGAAATACTACTCAGTCATAAAAAAGAATGAAATAATGCCATTTGCAATTACATGGATGTACCTAAAGATGATCATATTAAGTAAATCAGAAAGAGAAACACAAATGCCATGCAATATCATTTATATGTGGAATCTAAAATATGGCACAAATGAATTTATTTACAAACAGTAACAGATTGTAGACATAAAAATCAAACTTATGGTTACCAAAGAGGAAAGGGGGTAGGGGCGGGATAAATTAGGAATTTGGGATTAGCAGATACAACTGCTATATATGAAATCGATAAAAAACAAGGTCCTAGTGTATAGCACAGGGTTAAACCATAATGGAAAAGAATATGAAAAAGAATATATGTGCATATGGTGTGTATATAAAATACACGGACCTTTGTTATTTTCCAATTAAAACTAAATTTTTGAAAGTATTGATAATTTGGTATTGCTTAATCTTAGTTCATCTATCCTACCTAATAATTGACTTTCTAAAAGCTCATAAGCCATATTATAAAAATTTACTTGAAAATTTTTGTCATAACTTAAAACTCCATGAAGTATTATCACATTTTGTAGAATTTATGATTACTTTTTTAAATGACTGCTCTTTCCTATTCTATGCTTATTTTCCCCCAATTCCCATGACTTTATGTGAAAATAAAAGAAGAAAAATATGCTACAGTAAGTTCAATGAGATCACTAAGTTTATGTCCTGGGACCCAGAAATTTCCAGAATGGGAATTGGCCTGAACAGACCAGAAACAGAAGGTTGCCAAGTACTGACGTTTCTACAGTAGATATGGTCGGCTGTGAAAGTTACTTCTTCAGAATTCACAATATCACAATGCTTACACTTTCAAACACTCACACCCTGAAAGTTTATACCAGCCAAATCTATACCTACATACCTCCATGTTTCCCCTTTATATACTGCTGCTACTGCTACTGCTAAGTCACTTTAGTCGTGTCCGACTCTGTGTGACCCCACAGATGGCAGCCTACCAGGCTCCCCATCCCTGGGATTCTCCAGGCAAGAACACTGGAGTGGGTTGCCATTTCTTTCTCCAATGCATGAAAGTGAAAAGTGAAAGTGAAGTCACTCAGTCGTGTCTGACCCTCAGCGACAGCGGAATAATAAATTATATAATGGAAGTAAAATACCAAGCTAATGTGAAGTGAGTTAAAGACTGAAAAGTCTTAAAAAAAACTTACATCTGATTTTTGTTGTCACTATTGTAATTATGACTGAGAACAAAACTGTTGAAAGAAAACAACAGCTTTGTTATAAGAATGACTGTAAATCTTACACTATGTTATACTATATAACTTATACTCTACGTACGCTTGTAGTATACTTACACTTCACACATCTTCCTGGATATACTCTATAGGAATTAAAAATAAACACAAATATGGCTCATCACTATTTATTCTACACAGTCTAGGATAGGTTTTTTCTAAAAATAAGCCCCTATACAGAGAGCTTACAATATTTTATTTTGTATGCTTGGATCACTCAAACTTTTTTCAATAAAGAGTTTCTAGAGGGGGCATTAACACTCTGTTTATGTTCTCCACTTTAGTACATTCCTCTACTTGAGATTATATTTTAAAAGCCTATTTAACATTGATAGCTTGTACATATGGACTTTTAAGACAGAACATATTCATGTACCATCTTGTGTTGTTTCTATTTCAAATAAATTATACAAAACTGGAAAAAACTGATAATCATATTCAAAGAACTATGTTTTGATCTATGAAGTATATATTTCTGTTACCCTTCTTCCCCATTCCATTCATTTATCTGTTCATATATCTCCTTAAAAATTGAGTGCCTACTATATGAAAAGTCTTCCAAAGAATCTAAGATTAAAAAAAAAAAAAAACTAGCTGTTTGCCAGGATGGGATGATTGAATGGATGAGCAGAAGAATGACTAACATTTGCTAAGGCATGTTCTTCTTCTTTTATATTCGTCATTCATGAACAATTGATGTCTCTACTAAAACATAATCTATCGTAATTGATGTATCGTAATCTGTATCGTAATCTGTCGTAATTGATGTTGCAAATTTGTGCTTCATGTCGTAGATCAGTGATACTGCCATGTTACCATTAAAGAGCGTAGGAAGTGCTGTGCCAACAATCAGAGTGTAATTTGAAAACCTGGGAGAGTGTATATGCCCAATTAATATTAATTAATGGTAATAATGCCAGTGCACTTAAGATGGTACTTTCTTCTGCAGATTAAAGTGAAGTGATGAGAATAAAACTGCACTTGAAATCTTTCAAAGAGCAAGGTACTTTTTTCCTTCCATCTCTCTTAACAGGTTGGTAATGTTTACTTTTTAAAAGATTTTCATAACAAGGAGTCAATACCT
>SJXQ01000591.1:100226-126302 GCA_006408695.1 Aepyceros melampus
TGGAATATTTCCTTTCCTGCCAATATTGTCTTTAATTTGGGGGTGGGGGGATGGTGACGGGGGCAGAGGGGGAAATATTCCAGCTACAGATGACATTGTGATGAAGTCCCTCTCAAGTTTCTTAACGACCATGGAATGAAGAAGTTGACTTAGTCCAGTCAGCCTTCCTTGTAGTCATACCCCTGCAGCGTCCTTGTGCTTCAGCCCCAGGGCACTGTGCCGAAAGAGAAAATGACTTTTTGATAGGATAAAGCTTAGAGCTCATGAATACAATGCCATGCTTCTATGAGTTAGAGGGCTTTTTTGCAGTGCGTGATAGTAAACACTCAAACACTGTGATGGAGGCATCGCATTCCTCAGCACAGGACAACTCAAGCAAACAAGAGGCATCATAACTCACGGGTGTTATATCTTACCCATAAATTACCAGCGGCAATGGACGACAGTGAAGAACTGACCCCCATCCATCTCCACGTTGCCACTCAGCTCTCAGAAAGTCTATGAGCAGAGAAGTAAAACATGATTTATGTTAAGTTGCAAGATACTACGCTTGCATATTGCTGCGTGTAGAGCAGAGATCAATTCGTGGCTTACAAATTTGTCACAGGACAGTGCATCTTCCAGCCTGCCACCTTCAAATTAAGTGTCATGATGAGAGAAAAATATGGCGATGCCTTGGGAAAAAATACACATTTCAATGAGGTTACGGAAATGGTGCGGTACAGTAAATGCGGGAAACGGGGGTTCTCATTTGGTCACAACATTCAGTCTAAGATCTAGGAGACAGAAACCAAGAGCAAATACATAAAACAGAAGAACAGGGGTCCTTACAACTGAAATGAAGATGGTGTCTGAGATTGCAACATGGGAAAAAGACCATTACTGGCTGTCAACCAAAGAACTGCCTGGCTCCTAACGCTAGCTCCTACATAGCATAAATGAAACCAGCTTGTGGCTTTACCGTTCAAATAAGTTTATACAGACATCACCATTCTGTGAATATTTATTTGAAAACTTCCTTAATTTATGCACTTTCACCTTATGGCTTTGAAGATAAGGCAGCTTAGAGGCAGAAAATCAAACGGTGGATTATTTTATTTCTTTCTCGATACACAACTGTAAATCATTCTTATTTTAAGACTTAGACTTAAAATCCATCTTGAGCTAATAAGTAAGGCGATTAAACAATTAAAACTCTGCTGACTAATATAAACCTGGTTCTGCAGATGCAGATGTGTCTTTATAGGATTTTCCAGAAGCTTTGTGGATTTGATTTGCATTTATCCCAGTTGCTTAAATCAATACCTCAAGATAGAATCATCTGATATGATCTTCAGATTCCCCCTGCTTTAGACAAAAAGCCAAAGAGCTATATTATGCATATAAGTTAACTGTGGATTTTACCTGACATATGAAAAGTATCCAGATATTCAGTATGATGAAATGTCTTCTTGAATTCCTCCCATGTTTTTAAACTTAGCATGCCTGCATCTGAATGCTGGATCTTTGTTCCTGAAACCTGTTTCTCTACTCCCCCTCTGTACAAGTCATCGCCATCATTCCAGGTGTTTATATTGCACATGTGGGGATTTCAGATACCTTCTTTTCCATCCCCTCCTATACCTTACACGTGCCTGAGTCCTATCAATTCAATAAACTTCGAGGACACTCAGCTCTTTTTGTTACCGCCCCATTCTCACTGCCTACAGTACAAGCCATCCACATCTCTTTCTATCCTTACAGCAATAGCTTCTCAACCAGTCTCACCATGTCTACTCATCATTCCAACGATTGGTTGAAAAGAGCAGATCTAAACGTGCTCCTCGCATTCTGCAAAGTCGTCAACGTTTCCCCCTTTTAGACCAAGTTAAGCTGCAAATCTACAACGTGACACAAGAGGCTCTTCAGTCTGTGGCTACCGCCTACCCCTTCAAGCTAAAGCTCAACGCGACATCCTCCTTCTCCCATCAGTCAGGCACCCAGGTTGCCTTTCAGTCCCGTTTCCTACTCTTGTGCTGTTTATTCTGGGCTCAGAGTCTTTTCCTCCCCATCCCATGCTCCAAGTAACTCATCTTCATTTCACTTAGGAGTTAATTCCTTAGGAGAGACTGTCACTGACCCCTAGTTATGGTGGATCCTCCTTGTCATCCTGTCCCATAGCACCTGAGGTATTTATGACACTTTTCAAAATTTGTATCTTTTAATTACATGTTTGTTTATTTAATATCAGTTTTGTCCACTTATCTGGAGATGTCACCGTTTTGTATTCACCCCTATGCATCCTTCACAGGGCATAGCCTTTGACATGAGATCGGCACTCCATCAAGATCTTTGTGTAGTAGTGATGAATCTCAAACCACAAACTCAGATGTGTAAGGGATGGCCGTGCCTTTATTTCCTCTAATAAAAGTGAATCTCATTCTGAGTGTCCATTTTATTGGGCTGGTAGGAAAATTTCAGTACAAATATCACTAGGACTCTCTCTGCCTCAAAGGATCGAACTCATTGGTGACCCTCAATTTGGGAAGATCTGTTATTCCCAAGCCTCTCTGTTCACTGCTCAAAACTGATGGCTGAAGATCATAAGGACCTTCCTAGCCTGATGCCTGTCTCCGTGCCAAAGTGGCCAATGAGAATTTTAGTCAAAGTTCAGGGCTTGATTTCCTTCACCTACTTTGTTAATGAGGTTCTGTCAACTTCCCAGGGCACCACCAGGGGCAAGGCATGGGTCTTCACTGCTCACAAATGTATATCCTCTCCCCACTGTGAACAGCACGCATCTGGCCTCCTCTTTATTCTCCACATCTCCCCCCTTCTCTTGGGCAAAGGGCCTGGGTAGACACTTGAGAGAAAAAAGTGAATCCTGCCCTGTCCACGTGACCTTAAACCACTCTGATCCTCAGTTTCCGCAACTTTAAAATGAGATGATGAATTAAAAAAAAAAAACTAATAATAAAATGGGATAACAAAGGTGCCAACCTTGGGGATTATTAGAAGATTAAATCAATAAAATGAATATCTTGACATAACGAGAGATAGTAAATACGAAAGAAATGCTAGTTGGTATCACCATGACAGGTACAGCCAGGCAACTTCTCTTGGGGTCAGAAATGAAAACGGAGGAATAAGGTACAAAAGGGTTTGGCTTTAATCCTCCCTCCAGTATATACTCTAGAGAATGAGACTTGCTTGCCTTTTTCACCACTACAGCCCTGACACAGAGAATGATGTCGAGTCTTAGGCAGGGACTCTATAAATACTCCTTGAAGAGTTCATCAAAAATCACTGCCCAGTTTCAGTAGCACCACATGCAGACAGGGGCACAAGCCCCTCCTTGAAGTGAAATACAGCAGGTAGAGTGATATCTCAGGGCCAAGGCAAAGGTCCCAAGAGCCGTCATTGAATGGACAGGTACAGAATCACCAGAGCGGAGAACAAATCCATAGCTCCCAGTAAGGGCAGGGAGAAGTTCGGCAAGAGGTGAGATGCGAAGAATCCAGGGGACCTTGCATTCACCAAATACAAGGCAAGTAGCTCAGACAGGAAAGAATCTGCCTGCAATGAGGGAGACCTGGGTTCCCGGGCTAGGAAGATCCAGTGAAAGAGGGCATGGCAACCCACTCCAGTATTCTTGCCTGGAGAATTCCCATGGACAGAGGAGCCTGGCAGGCTGCAGTCTATGGGGTCGCAAAGAGTCAGACACAACTGGGCGACTAAGCACACAAGGCAAGTCCTCAGGAGAAGGAAGGAGCTGGGGCTTCTTAAGGGGTGGGCGTGGCTATGTCTGCAATGACATCATCTGCATCCTGGGCAGAGGAGAAGGGGGCCTGCCTCCTGGTGGCTGTGAAGAGCGAACCAGTAAATTTATGTCAAATATAGACAAACACCGGCAAAGGGATGAGTTGGTTCACGGTGGGGTGGGCCACCACAGGGATGCTCTGGTACCCAAGAGCAAGCCCATCATGTTAGCGATTGGAGCCCTACCCCCAGCACACCACCTGGAATCTAGCTGCTACTCACTACATAATTATTTGCTTAATTAATGATTGGGAGGGGAGGAGAGTAGGGGACAAAAATCAACTGAGGCTGGCTCTTAAAGGGAAGTCAATGTGCAAAGGAGGCGGAGGGTACCCTCCAAGGGACGACTTTCCAGGGATGGGGAACACTGAGCAGAGACTGATGGAGGGGAGCAACAAGGGCTGGTCCTAGGAGCCTGTGAAGACCAGGACAGCAGCAAAGGGAAAGGGGATGGGAGAGGAGAGACGGGGGCCAAGGAGAGCCAGCTCTGCGAGCCACACAAGTTTGTTTGTTGCTAAATCTGTAGTTTTCCTAGGACAAAAAGCCTTGTAAAGCAGTCAGCCATGGAGTTTCTGCACACCTAATTATATCTCTGCTCCGACTCATTTTGTCTTACTCAGATTGAATGTTACCATCTACCACACTGTATTTCTAAGTATTCTTGTTTGTTTTTACGAGGTACAGGTGATAAACCTGAACACCGATGCCACAGGCTTAATTAGAGAGAAAGCCTAATGACACTTTCAAGGGACGACAAAAGTACAGATTTTCAGGTTTTGCCAGGCTAATTGCCATCATCTTGAATACCGCATTTTTAAGTTTCTGAAATGTTTCTGTATGTTAAACAGTAAGAATGCAATAGTTTACAAAACAAAACTATCTTAAGGTCTCCAAGGTACACACATTTCTACACTTATCAACATAATTTTTCCTATTTTTATTATACATATCACCTAAATATCTTTTTCTTAAGAAAAGTAAGTATTTTTACAAATTAAAAGTTATTAGTGATTTGTTTTACCAAGACATAGCTTTTTACCCTATTTTCCTGTTTTATATATTCTTCCTGCAGAGTCCTTATTTCAACTAACTCTGCTATTTGAATCGCACTTGATCTAACTGGGCAAATCCACCCTGTCTTCACCAAAGGTTTTTAACTCCCTCTCCTACCATACCACCTTCCTGCCTGGAATTCCAAAGTGCTCTCTATGTATCCCTCATTTTGCACGTTATATTTGAGCTTATGTGTGTGGTTTATCTTCCCACTAAACTGGAGGTTTGTTGAAAGAGATCCATGGCCCACAGGACGTTCTGGCATAGCATGCACCAAAAAAAAAAAAAAAAATACAAAACAGAAACCCTTTCAAATCAATCGAAAGAAAACAGTGTTTAATAATCTACCCCTACAGATATATGATTTATATTTAGAATTCATAACTAATTATATTTCAGTTTTCAACCTCAAAGCATTAACTAGATATTGACAAAGATGAATATGAGAAACTTTATTTTTTTACCCTGCCCTCTGAATATCTCTTTAGTCTCATATTCGAGGTATCTTTTTTCATAGTTTGAGCCTCAAACAGATTAGGTTTTAGAGTGATGGCAGAAGAAAATAGAGTATACTTTTAATCAGACTTAAGTATAATATTTAAAATAACTGCTGTAAGCTATTTGAAAATTTCAATAATATTGAATTATTTAATAATTCTAGGGAAAACATGTTATTACATAGATTACAAAAAGATACTTACACATATATCTTTTAGTTCTTTGGCTATTACAGGGTCATAGACTGGTATATTATGCTATACGATGCTACGTTATGTTATGTTACAATATGCTGTATTAGGAGAGAAAGCCTATCCCTAAAATGAATAGAATTCTGGTGGCTATTAGCTTTCAAACTGTAATAGAAATACAGCTGCCATGCTATAATGTTGGCACATTGCTCTGGATTGTTGAAAATTGGTATATCTTCTTTTCTCCTTGGGGGAATTTAACTCATTTGCAAATACGAACATGGATATCCGTCTTCTTTAACTTTATATTCCCTGGGGATCCTCCTTTAGGACTTGGAAGGACATGTCATGAGCTAGAGAAGATGTACCTTGTGAACAATATATTAAACTGTGAAACTAACAGGTTATTCCAAATAAACTTCATTTCCCTCGTGATCCTGTGTTGCAAATAAATCTCATTCAAATGACTGCAATCTCCCTAGCCTTGAGTGAGAAAGAATGAAAACATAAGAGAAATACAACCCTGTCCTCTATTCACCTGCACCTCTACACATTAAGTCAGCCCCAGTTCTAAGTATGTTTCATTTAGCTATGGAAGGCACACAGTATTTTTTTTTTACTTTACTGTAAAAGCACTATCAATGCATTATATGGATATTCTTAGATTAATGAACTAGTATAAATTCATAAGGGTGTTGATATAATTAACATAAATCTTTCTGAAAAATTTTATAAGTAGATGGATTTGAAATGTTCACACTGACATAATAACATTTTAAGTAATGCTTCCATATAACTTAACTGATAAATACAGATATTGATCCTTTTAAATGTTTGTTGACTAGCTAGATTTATGTATGTTTCAAACAATTTTATAATAAACAGAAATAAAACAATCAAATTTGAAAAAACCTTGAGAAAAGAACCCTCCTATAAAATAGTGAGAATGTAAGTTGGTGCAGTCACTATGGAAAATAGTATGGAGACTCCTCAGAAAACTGAAAACAGAATTTCCATATGATCTAGTGATCCAAGTCCTGGGCATATACCTGGGCAAAATTATAATTCAAAAAGATACATGCACCCTTATGTATACAGCAGCACCATTTACAACAGCCAAGACATGGAAACAGCCTAAATGTCCATAGACCAGGAATAAATAAATGAGATGTGGTATGTATATAATATTATATATATTATATACATATATATATATATATACACAAAATCAAATACTACTCAGCCATAAAAAAGGATGAAATAATGCCATTTGCAGCAACATGGATGCAACTAGAGATTATCATACTAAGGGAAGTAAGAAAGAAACAAATGACATATGGTGTCACATATATGTAGAATCTAAACTATGGCACAAATGAACCTTTCTATGAAATAGAAATAAACTCACAGACACAGATATCAGACTCGTGGTTGCCAAGGGGGAGTAGGGGAGATAGGGATACACTGGGAGTTTGGGGTTGGTAGATGCCAATAACTACATTTACAAGGAATCAACAACAAGATACTCCTGTATAGCACAGGGAACTACATCCAGTCTCCTGGAACAAACCATAACAGAAAAAAAAAAAAAAAAGAATGTCTATAATGTGTATAACTGACTTACTCTGCTTACAGCAGATATTGGCACACATTGTAAATCAACTATACTTCCAAAAACAAAATCTTGAAATCAAAAAAGAAAAACAGAATCTTGAAATCAAAATGAAAAAACCTGGAGGAAAACAATGGAGCGTTTTCATTTTCAGAGAAATATGCTTGGAACTATTTAGGCACACAGAGAGATTCAGTGAATTTTGTTTGCTTTTTAACTGTGGTGATGATGCTACTGTCCTAACTTAAAGCTGGAAACAATTATTACACATAATCAGTTTACCTCAAAGCTGGAACAAGTTGAAGTAATCATTAATAAGATGGCTAATTTTTCATACATTTAAATAGGGCTAGAAATGTGGAAAACAGCAACTTTCTGGGTAGTAGTTGCTGGGAAGCCTAGAAATTATAATTAAAATCCCATAGGGCAAAGTAAGATAATTATTTTTCTCCAATATTCATGCCCGATTACATTTCTGCTGCTGCTGCTAAGTCACTCCAGTACTCTTGCCTGGAAAATCCCATGGACAGAGGAGCCTGGTAGGCTGTGGTCCATGGGGTCGAGAAGAGTCGGACACGACTGAGCGACTTCCCTTTCACTTTTCACTTTCATGCACTGGAGGAGGAAATGGCAACCCACTCCAGTGTTCTTACCTGGAGAATCCCAGGGACAGGGGAGCCTAATGGGCTGTCGTCTATGGGGTCACACAGAGTCGGACATAACTGAAGTGACTTAGCAGCAGCAGCAGAAATATAATCGGGCATGAATATTGGAGAAAAATAATTATCTTACTTTGCCCTATGGGATTTTAATTATAATTTCTAGGCTTCCCAGCAACTACTACCCAGAAAGTTGCTGCTTTCCCTTTGTAGTAAAAAATTTTTAAATATTAATTACAGAAAACATCCTAATATTATTGCCTCATCCTAAAATTCTAGCACTATGGAGCAATCCCCTTACCAGACACAGATATGGAATGAATATCAGGACGATTTGGGAGCCTGGCCCTTTACTTCTAGCATCAAAATCTACAAACATGCTTTCTTCTGCCTTAGGAAATCAATTTAGGATATTCATTCACTTTTGGTTATAAAACAGAGAAACCTACTCCTGGTAGCTGATGACAAAATAGTTTCTCTTGTAAAATAACTAATACGTCATCTCAATAGCAGTCTTTTTGCTTATATATGTGAGCATTTCAGATTGGGAAAGAATTATAATTTTCAGTAATTACCAAAACCTTAATACCATCTCTGATCCACTGCTCAATCTCATTCTTGGTTCCTGTATGACTGCATTTCAACCACAAGCACTGACTGTAAAAACTCTTTCAAAATCCAAAAAGATTTTTTTTTTTCCTCTTCCCTCTTCTTACCTCCTCTCTCCGTTTCCACTCTTTCCTTCCTCTTCCGCCCCTCTTTTTTCTTCCTTTGGCTAGAAAGGATCAGTTTAGTGTTACTAGTACTGATAAAAATAAATGGATACCAGGAAAATTTCTCTAATTTATGATTATGGAGAAACCTCTTACCCTAATCTTCAAAAATAATAAAAAAAATTGATGACCAAGTTAATAACTATAACCTCACCATAATGGAAACGAGTATGAAAAAGAACATAAGTATCTATATGAACATATGTATCTCAGTTACGTATAACTGAGTCACTTGGCTATACAGAACAACACAACACTGTAAATCAAGTACGATCTCAAATACATGTCACTCTGGAAAAGGCAATATTACAGTGAAGAAGAATAGCAGTTGTTGCCAAGGATTGGAGGATGCTAGAAGAGACAACCACAAAAAGGCATAGAGGAATTTTTCAGTCACTGGAACTGTCTCACATCTTTTCTCTGATGGTGGTCCCACTGCTGCACACATCTATCAAAACTCACAGAACTGTCCTCTAAAAGGGGAGAATTTTAATATATATATCATAATTGAAAAAATAAAATAAATAAGTACATATTAGGTAGTGATGGTTGCTAAGGAAAAAATGAATTAGGGAGGAGAGATACAAAATGCCTAACAATGTGAAATTTGAGTGTGCGTGGGTGAGGAAAAGAAGACCTCACTGCAAGGATGGGATTTTTGAAATCACCTCCTGTAACAAGTCTGGCATATTTAAGGAAGAACAAGAAGATCAATGTGGTTAGAACAGTGAATTAGAGACAGAGAAGCAGAGGATGAAGTCAGAGTTAAGTACAAGGGGCTCAACATCAAGGAGAAGTCAACAGGTCACACTCTCTGATTATTACTATGCATAAGACAGAAAGCTGTCAGGATATTTTGAGCAGAAGACTGACATGATCTAGCTTATAGTCTAATGAGATCACTCCAACTGCTGTGTTGAGGAGAAGAAGACAGGAGTCCACATGAGAACACTGGCAAACAGGCTATTGCAATAACCCAGGCAAAAGATGGTGGCTTGGACCATAGATAATGGTACAGCTTGTTTATATCATGGATATACCATAAATGTAAAATCAACAGATTTCTACAAACTAGACATGGGATGGGTGAGTAAGAAAGGAGTCAAGCTGACATAGGTAGAAAGATTCCTGATCTAGACAACTGAAATACAGGAATATCTTAATTGAAATGCAGAAGTTTACCGAAGGACCTAGTGTGGAGAAGGTGTGGACATTAGCCTGGAACACTTGAGGTAAAGATGCCTGTGACATTACAGGTAGAGACATCAAGGAGGCAGACGGATAACTGAGTCTGGAATGTGGTGTGTATCTGGGACCTACTAGATACACACGCTTGCTAGTCACCACAACGAAAAGATTATATTTAAAGCCATGAAAGAGTAAGAGATCACCAAAGAATGGAGACAGAGAGAAAAGCGGTCCAAAGGCTGAACCTTGAGACAATGTATGCATCAGAAAGTAATTATGAGAACAGATGCACTAAGAATCTAAGCACCATAAATACGTTTTCAAAAATGGAAGAGGTAATTTAAATAAAAAACAAGAGCAAAGCTCTATGAAACCTAAACTCAATAAAAGTATTAAGGATAACAAATATAATAGTTGAAATCAAGGACAAAATGTTTCAGATAAATAAATAACAGGATAGACACGCTGATGAATAAATTAGTAAGCTAAAAGCTAAGTTTAGGAACTCTACAGAGAGAAGCAGTCAAGGATGAAGAGAGGATATAATAGAAAATCTAAGAGAAATAAAGACTAGAAATAAATATGCCAACATCTAGCTTATGAAAGTCTCAAAAGAGAGGAAAATAAAAATGAAGCTGAAAATGTATAGAGAATAATGGAAATAAATATCCAAGAATTAAAGAGAAATGGATTTTTTTTCATTATTGTTTTAAAACATAAAGTGAGGACAGTATTTATTTAAAAAAATAAAAGAAAATGTATCCAAATTAACCCAGAACAAAAATTAAGTCAGTGTCAATATGATACCAGTATGGGTGTGGGGACTAGGCAATATAGGGACATGAAAGAATTCTAAGGTAATTTCTTACTAATGATAGAAAGTGACTGATATTAATAATAAGACAATTGAGAACCAAAAGACCAAAACAAACAAAAAAAGGTAAACTAAGACGATTCAAAAGAAAATAAGGGTAAAAATAATAGTATCTGACAAAATAGATTTTAAAGCAAAAGTAACATTTTGGAAAAAAGAATATTAGATATATATGTATAATAATGGGGGCTTCCTTGATGGCTCAGACGGTAAAGAATCTGCCAGCAATTCCGGAGACCTGGGTTCGATCCCTGGGTTGGGAAGATCCTCTGGAGGAGGGCACGGCACCCCACTCTAGTATTCTTGCCTCGAGAATCTCTATGGACAGAGGATCCTGGTGGGCTACAGCCTATGGGGTCACGAAGAGTCAGACACAACTGAGTGACTAAGCATATGTATAAAAACAAAGAGAACAATACAACAGCTTCCTTATAACTCTGACCATAAACACAGAAGCACCTAACTATGCAGGCTCAAAGTATATCAAGAAATAATTAATCAAACTGTAAAGAAAGATTTTTTTTTTCTGGCCATGTAGTTGGCAAAATGCAGAATCTTAGTTCTCTGACCAGGGATCAAACCTGTGCCCTCAGCAGTGAAAGCATGGAGCTCAACCACTGGATCACCAATGAAACCCCAGAAGAGAGATGGTTAAGTCAACAGCTATAGTTGGAGATTTTACAAACCCCTCCCAGAAAATGATACATGAAGCAGACAAAAAGAAACAAATATATTGAAATCTTATGAATATAATTTAAGACATGAGCTACTTAATACACTGTATGTAGAACACAGCACATTTGAAGTCTCCATAAATACCAAGGAAACAATATAATACCTCATTATACATCTGGTAACCATAATTAGAATAATTTTATTTTTCTAGTCAAAATCTTGAGCCTATATTTACAGTATTATTCAATTTTAAGGAAATTACCTGGCAACAAAAACTGAATGATTTTAAAAATAGCTGTAGTGTATCAAATCTTGAAAAAGATAATTACAGTTATCTAAAACTAATTATAAATAAGAAGATAAAAAGAACACACACAACTTTAAAATAAGGGAGATTTGATGTCCCCAGAAACATACACCTGTTTTTTATGCAAGCTGAAATTACATTTGTATTATAGAAGAACTTTGAAATTAAAGGAAATGTTAGCACTACATTTTTTTCCCTGAGAGATGAAATATTTGTGGCAACATTTTAGCTATTGAGAAAAACACTAAATTCTAACAATGAATTTATATTTCATCCTATCCTTTATTGAAAATGTAATGAATTTATCAATTTCATTTCATCATGCAGTTATAAACACCATAACAACCTTATGGGGTTAATAGAGAGGAATCTTATAGGGTTAATGGCTATCATATACTCAGCTATGGATTTTAGCAGGTCTTCCATTTTTAACTTTAGGGAAAAAAAAAAAAGGGAAACACACAATTTCATAGTAGCCTGCACTCTGTCTGTTAATATTATCAGAGTTAATGTCATGCTTGATAAGCAGTTATTAAGTTCATTGCTTTGAGTGGCACTCTGACATTTACTGCCTTGAATACTGGCTGGCATGGCTGTAAGTTCCAGCAAACAGCTTATATCAACCTTATTTGCTGCTGCTTGAAAAGCAGAGCCAAGTGAACCAACGTCATTAAGTATGTTTTCTTCTCCTATACCAGTTAGATTAAGAAACACAATTTTTGTTTAGGTCATATATGATCAAGTAAAACAAACAAACAAAAAACAATGGAATCACAAACAAACCAGAGATTACCCATCAGTTCCAACAGAAGGACAATGAGAACAAAACACTCCATTTTAAAAAGAGCCCTCGTGTCAACTAAAAGTAATATGCAAATATGACACTTACAGTCTGCTCGATGCAATCAGAGTGCTTCAAAATATTACAAAAGAATTGTTATAATCCATCAAATTATTCATAACTACTTATACATCAGCTCTAATTTGACATTAATATTTTCCATTTGCATAAGTGATTCTAACTAGTGAAGGCCAAACCATTTAAAAGGTTATTTATTAATTAAGCAATTGATTAATGACACTGGAAAACTGTGATTTAATGTTTCAGAATTCATATATGTCTTTGTAAAAATGACGATTTCTTGTTCATGGACTCTCCTGGAGTGATGATTGTGAAACTTAACTAGTCTGGTAGGTACTGGGCTTCAGTTACAAAGCATCCTGTCAAATTTCACCTACTTAAAATAAACATAAATTAATGGAAGAAGCTGTTTAATTTCAAATAATCTTCAGAAAATCATAATTTTTTCTATAATGGTTCAAACCAAGACAATGCAGACCTATGTGTCATGAGAAGATTCAGTCCTGAGAATGAGCTTCTGGTCAATGATTCTCATGATACAGAGTTACATGTGCCAGAAACTCCGAATGCCCTGAAGAGTAAGACAGACTTTCTGAAATGTACAAAATGCTGCAACAGGCGGCTAGTCTTCGATCCTTCCGCCTGTGTGCCCGGCTGGCAGCTCTCAGGACTGACACTCATCTCTGACTGCCAGGGGTCTCACCAGGCAGCTCTCCCTCAGACTGCCTGCTTCCCTGACCTGTGAGACAACTACATTTCTTGCATTCCTTCAAAATGTATCTACTCAGCCTCATTCCCCCAAAACTTGGCTTAATGTACTAATGCTAACATACCACTCTGATACATTTTTCTCAGTATCAGACAAGGCTTCTCCCCTAGGTTGGGCATGGAGTAAGGACTCAAATGACCAACATTCCATGAACAGCTATACTCATCTATTCAACAATGTTTTTCAACAAATATTTGATACGTATCTGCTCTGTTTCACATTGTTCCAGATGTTGGGAATAGTGGGGGAATAGCAGAGAGCAAGACAGATATGGTTCCTGCACATGTAGAATAATCTCGAAAAGGAGGCAGTTATTTAAAAATAATTATACAATTAGAGGCAAAGGACAATGCCAGATTTAGAAAACTTCTCTAATGAAGTGATTTTTTCCCCTGAGAATACAGAAATAACTATGTTTACAGAAGGAAATTAGTGTTCCCCAAAGTCCTAAAGCACAACCATATAAACCTTTATTAATATTTATTCAAATATATGTTATATATACAGTATATATGTAAGATACATATGTATGTGTTAGAAAAAGTACATTATAAAACTGGGATATTTATTGAACAACTTTGTATACTAATTTAGAAGTCATATTAGATATAATTTCTTGCTAATTCAATTAAATACTATATAAAACATTATTTTAATAATGACACAACTCTGTCATTTAAGATTAATTATCTTTTTTTTAACTGATCACTTGGATTACTAAATTGATTCTTTTTCTGGAATTAAAATTTTTTCTGTGACAATCTTTATGTAAATTGTTACGTGTTCATTATGTTCTGGTAAACACTTATGCATGGCCTTAATAGGTCAAAGGATATGAAAATGATGTACAGTACTAAGTACATCTAATGTATAAAGTCAAGAAAACCTTGAATAACAAAGTTCGCAGACTTCACAACTGATAAAACTAATTTTAAAGATGAATCAAGTCTATGGGTTACTGGTCAAAGAATTACACAAATATACTACAGGGACAGGATAGAGTCTCACTCATAGATAAGGATATTTGATATATGACAGTGATGGTATTGCAGGCTAGTGGGGAAACACAGTTTTAATAAATGGACATAAATTGAAAGTCCATGGGGGAAAAAGTTAGTCTTGACTTCTTCCTCAGCCATAAACCAAAGAATGAAGTGAAGTGACGTTGCTCAGTCGTGCCCGACTCTTTGCAACCCCGTAGACTGTAGTTTACAAGGCTCCTCTGTCCGTGGAATTTTTCAGGCAAGAGTACTGGAGTGGGTTGCCATTTCCTTCTCCAGGGGATCTTCCTGACCCAGGGATCAAACCCAGGTCTCCCTCATTGCGGGCAGACGCTTTACCATCTGAGCCACCAGGGAAGCCCAAAAACCAAAGAATACAGGACCTCAATGTAAAAGGAGAAGTAAATAGAGTATCTCTGTGTCTGTCAGTAGGCAAAAACAGGACAGAGAGCCACTGTTCCTCAGAATTCAAATTTCCTTAGAATTAAGAACTTCTGTGTGTCGAAGGAAACCACTGGGTCAAAAAGCACATAACAAAGTAGAGAAAGGTACATGCAACCAACATAACCATAAAGGATTTATTTCCAGAGTACACAAATAATTTCCTCAAACTATAAGAAAAACAGAGGCAATGTTGTATAAAATTGAGCAAAAAAACATCAACTGGTTAGTCACAAGTAAGGATACCCAACATTAAATCAGGGACACTTTCTTATAAGTGAAAGGGAAAGCTATTATTTATTTCACCAAAACAACTTAAACTGAAACTGCCTTGGTGAAACTGCCAACAAAGATAGGAAGAATTCTCAGCTTCACTAGGAATCAGGATGATGGTTGATTGTATGTGTCAACTTGATCAGGCTAAAAGATGCCCACATAGCTATTAAACGATTATTTCCGGTGTGTCCTTGAGAGTGTTTCTGGAAGAGCTTAGCATCCACCCTCATCAATGTGGGTGGGCTTCACCCAATCCCTTGAGGTGAACTCACTCTTTCTTGAGGGGGAGCATCCACCTCCTCCTACCCTGGGACATCAGAGCTCCTGGTCTGCAGCTCTTCAGACTCAGACTCAATTACAGCAGCACATTCCCTAGTTCTCCAGCTTGCAGACAGCTGACTGTGCGACTCAGCCTCCACAATCATGTGAGCTGACTCTCATAGTAAAGCTCTTACACATCCACATGTTCTATTGGTTCTATTTCTCTGAAAAACTCTAATACAATCACTGAAACATCAACCAAGGCCACAATGAAACACCATTACCCAGCATGGCTAACTCTAAACAAACAAGGACAAAGAGAAGAGCTAACTGTTTACAAGACTTTGGAAAACTGTATGACATTATCTAGAAAGTAAAACGCATTTCTTAGGGTTCACTGGATCTAGTCTTAGGGATGTGTTCAACTGAGCTATGTACTAATGTGAACCAAAAGACACGCAAAAACTTGTTCCTAACAGCATTATTCACACTAATTAAAAACGAGGAGAAAGCCCAATGTCTATCAATAGTAGTGTCAATAGATACGTTTCTGTATACCCAACAGACTATTATTCAACAAGGAAAATAAATCACTGCCAAAGATGAACCTCAAAAACACAGCATTAAGCAAAAGCAGCCAGCGTAAAAAGAAAGCATATTGTTATATTCCACTGACATGAAGTTCTGAAACAGCAAAAACCAATCTCCCCTGGTAGAAATCAGGACAGAGGTTGCCAGTGGGGAGGTGGGGAGGAGTGAAGTGCAGTGACAGCAAGAGGGGGCTCAGGGCCACTTCAAAGAGACTGCTGATGTTCCATTTCTTCATCTGGCTGCCGATTGCTTGGGTGGTCATGTTTGATCATTTAGCAGACTGCAGATTTCGTGATTTGCCCCTTTTGTTACATTTTCACACTTTGATAAGACTCATACGTCCATGTAAATACTGTCATATTTAAAATGGATACGCAACAAGGACCTGCGGTATAGCATGGAACATTCTGCTCAACATGACGCGTCAGCCTGGCTGGGCGGTGAGTTTGGGGGAGAATGATTTACGCATATGCGTGGCTGAATCACTTCACTATGCACCTGGAACTATGACTATACTGTTAAACAGACTCCAATAAAAAATAAAAACATTCAAAAAAGACTCTAATGTGTAATAATTATACCAGATTCCTCTCAAGATAACATGTAAGAAGCTTACGCATAGTGTCTACAGAAACACAAATGAAACTGAGTAAATGTTCAATGAATTCTCACAATATAAACAGTAATTCAAGTAGGAAAATTTCTCAGGAGCCTGAACAACTTGAGTTACCTAGAGACTTGGTAACAGTTTCCTTATAGATGCAGAGTCCTGGTTTCACATGGGGAAAAAATCCATAAATGTAGATATAAAATAACTCCAAAAGATATTAAACGCACAATTTAATATGAGAGTGCTATTGTTCTAGTTGACTAAGCCTAAGGAGCGATGTCATATAAAACAAATGCTTGTCAGGAATATATGTTTATTAAAAAATATAAATTCTCATTATTCCAAAATTGTCTGTGCCTTTATTTGTATGAGAAGTGGAAAGGGATCACAACTGTAAAACTTAACCTTGTCATTGTAAATATCAGCGCTCTCTCACTTGTCATTTCAGTTTTATTTATGACTGTCAGCACTGGAAAGGCAAGCAACCTGCATTCTTCATCTGCTACAAGCATCACTGAGAAAACAAAACTAAACAAATGAAAACACCACCAAAGCCACACTGCTTGATTACAAATACCAAGTAATAATGGTATTTACTTCTGAGTTATCTCAGAGCTGGCGGTTGTGAAGAAAGTGATCTAGAGAGAAATTTACAAGTAGAAATATTAACATAAAAGTGAAAAAATAGTAACTGTTGAATGTCATTTTGCCATAGATGCTTTGACCTATGTATGCTGAGTGAATTCTAGTTTCCAGTTCCACAATTAGGTGAGAAGTCACTTATCTATTATTTTGGTTGAACTGACTTGTGAAATCCCCAAATCACACGTTATATCAAAAGCTGTTTTGGAGCACTTCTAACCCAATCTCCAATAAAAGACAGAAATCCACAATACATGCCCACTCAGCCTTCCTTATGAAGTCAAAATATGGTCCAGGAAATTCTTATGGAAAGCTTTCATGCATGAACAAGCTATGACAACAGGCACCTAGAATATTAAGAAAATATTCTGATAATTCAAGCCAAAACTTATTTTTCCTCACTTGGCTATAGATTTCATTTAATAAAGCTTTTTTCTGATATCTGTTATTATCTTCATTTTTCTTTGTAGTTCGTTTTGATAGGAAGTTTTTGCTCTCATATCTTTAAACATGAGTAGTACACATATTCCCAACGAGACAGTTGTATTCATTTCTGTAAAAGAACTAATATATTTTCCCTCTGATCACATGAATTATGTAAATATAATTTTGTTTTGGCTAGAAGGAATCGAGAAAAGTACCCTGGGTGTGATTAGAATATTCTGAATCATTTATATACAGAGTATAAAACAAAACTGTGCTAAGCTTGGTATAACCCTATAAAGTCCAGGCATGTCCTGTCCCCCACTTGGTCAACCAAACTCGGAAAATACATTCATGAAGAACTGTGCGAGGGTCATGTCGTCGCTATTAGGGTAGACAACACCCTGTGCTAGGGGATGGGACCACCCTTGGGACAGACAGGGTGTCAACACTGGGGAACAGAAGAGAATGTGAAACACAGTCCTCAGACTGAGATGAGAAAAGCAGCCTTCTCCCTTAGGACTTATGACTCTTTTTGACCTGAATCTAGAATTCATTCTGAGACTTTCTCATTGGTAAATAGGAGCTGCTCTGACCACCGGAAGTGAAGCTGAGAGCTGGTCTACAAGGGAATTTGTGATTATCCTGAGCCTCCATGATAGCTGTCTGTTAGTCTTTGCATGTAATTCCCTTTTAATCGAAAAACTTGAGAAAATTTTATTTTAAGCTTTCCTCTCGACCTCATTGTACTGTGAGCAACTAAGGAAATACATGTCCCATTCTTTAGATGGAAGATGGAGAACCCACGACCCCTATGGCACAGGAGAAGGACATCCATGCCCACCAAAGCAGCTGCAAGGCCAGCCATTGAGGTGGTGATGAGAAGAATGGAGAACTTGGGGAAGCTTCCCTGGCAACGTGAAGCAAACTCTGGAGACCTCTTGGAAATGCTGAGGGTCACTCTGAAATGATGAAATTTCCAAAAATGAGGCCAGTGGCACCTCATACTATCACATGTGTGCGCATGCATGCTAAATTGCTTCAGTCATGTCTGACTCTTTGTGACCCATCCTCTGTCCATGGGATTCTCCAGACAAGAATACTGCAGTGGGCTGCCGTTTCCTTCTCCAGGGGATCTTCCCAACCCAGGGATTAGAACCCACATCTCTTGTGTCTCCTGCATTGGCATGTGAGTTCTTTACCACTGGCACCACCTTGGATATTAAAGGAAATGTGGATTTTTTAAATCACAAGCTGGCGAGATCTGAGATTTAGGGATTATAGTAAATCTGAACATTAGATGGAAATGATGGCTAATGTGTGAGCATTTATAGCTTGCATTTTTAAAAATTTTGATTTTTTTAGTATAAATTTATTTCTGTTTCTACTCTTTTATGACTTAATATTTTGTTGTATGTGTTCTTGTTACAAAATGCTTCTGCAGACAAAGGGAAAAATGAGTCAGGAAATTGTTAAAAATAACAATTTTAAATAAGCCTCCCCAAAAAGTATCACTTTATGATTTTCATTTTAAATGCATTAGCTTTTTATCTGGCAGTGTGACCTAAGGAAATATACTTTCTATTAATGTGGTTTAGTTTCCTTCTCTGAAACATGAGGGAGTTGAGTTGGATACTGGGATCACTACCGGGATTCAACTATGAAATTTATGCTCATGTAACTTAGTATAATATCCTTAAAACATTTTCTATGAAATGAAGGATTTTGTTCTTGGAAATTTTATAACGAAAAACTATTGATTGAAACTTTAGGGGCTGTGATATCCTTTTAAAATAGCTAAATAGGAACACTATGACCATTTTCTGAGAGAAACATGAAGAGCTGGAAATTTGTAGTCCTAGAAATGAGAAAGATAAAATGGGTTTCACACTCTGCTTCCCTTAGTTCAGGAATCACATGAATATTCATGTGAATGTAGCACAGAAAGTCTATGGATAAATACCAATAGCATGTGTCTATGAAACAAGGTACAAGTAAACAAAAGAACTGGATCTTGAGATTGAACTAGACAATAACCTCCTCCTATGTCTTCACTCACAGAACAATCAAATGGAGAAGTAACATAAATCAAGTGAAGAAATAGCATACAATCTAAAATGGAGTAACTTTTGCCTCATACTTCAGGCATGCAAGGGATGTTTTATTGGAATATCTTTGTAATTATTTCTGTTAATGCCTTCACATTGAATTTATGCATTATCTTGTCACTTCATTCAATCAACGGACAGGTCTGACCTTAAATGTGTGCCTGGAAATCAGCTTAAGGAAGCAAGCATAAGCAAACTTCTCTTCAATCTAAACACTGCAATATTCTTCAGTGATTCTCCCAGTTAAAGATGATGCTCATATATTGGCTTAATAAGGAGGTAACAACCAACTGAATTAGACTTCCCAATTAAGCTGTGGGATTGGAGCTATTGCTTATAAGGCTAATGCTGATAATAACCATTACTCTCCTAGACAAGGCAATATTCCAGCCTAGTTGCAGCCTGCATTTCTTATCAAGTAGAACCTCCAGTAATAATCCTAAGATGCTTTCCAACTTTCCTGGAGTAGAGATGTAAACCATGTATAAATCTGACCTTCAATGTTAAACCAAGAGTTTTCAATCCTCATGGGTAGCTAACCAGTTACATAAAATAAGAGGAAATCTGTCAGAAGAATCATCACATTGAGGTCACAGTCATCTGCACACATTACTCATTCTTCCCATTTTTTCTAATATGCCTCCCTCACCATTTCTGAGAAATTATGTGCTTACTTAATTTATATGCAGAGATCAGTCAGCATAGTGTATCATGCAAAATGCCGGCTGGATAAAGCACAAGCTGGAATCAAGAATACTGGGAGAAATATCAATAACCTCAGATATGCCAATGACACCACCCTTATAGCAGAAAGTGAAGAGGAAGTAAAGAGCCTTTTGATGAAAGTGAAAGACGAGAGTGGAAAAGCTGGTTTAAAACTCAACATTCAAATAATTAAGATCATGGCATCCAGTTCCATCACTTCATGTCAAATAGATGGGGAAACAATGGAAACAGTGACAAACTTTATTTTCTTGGGCTCAAAATCACTGCAGATGGTGACTGCAACCACGAAATTAAAAGATGCTTGCTCCTTGGAAGAAAAGTTATGACAATCCTAGATGACATATTCAAAAGCAGAGACATTACTTTGCCAACAAAGGTCCATATGGTTAAAGCTATGGTTTTTCCAGTAGTCATGTTTGGATGTGAGAGGTGGACCATAAGAAAGCTGAGCACCAAAGAACTGTTTTGAACTGTGGCATTGGAGAAGTCTCCTGAGAGTCTCTTGGACTGCAAGGAGATCCAACCAGTCCATCCTAAAGGAAATCAGTCCTAAATATTCATTGGAAGGACTGATGCTGAAGCTCCAATACTTTGGCCACCTGATGCAAAGAGCCAACTCATTAGAAAAGACCCTGATGCTGGGAAAGATTGAAGGGAGGAGAAGGGGACGTCAGAGGACAGATGGTTGGGTGGCCTCACTGTCAATAGACATGAGCAAGTTCCGGGAGATGGTGAAAGACAGGGAAGCCTGGCGTGCTATAATCCATGGGGTCAGGGAAGCCTGGTATGCTGCAGTCCATGGGGTCGCAAAGAGTCAGACACGACTCAGAGACTGAACAAGTGATTATCCAAAGAGAATGTGCTTTTACCTAAAAAGGGGTGATTTTTGTAACTGTAAACAAGTTGCATTTTCTGGATTATAACAAAATTGTTACACAGTTTATGTATACTTAAAATTTTTTTTTCAGGTAATGGGGTCCATTAATGGGCTGAACTATGTCCTCCAAAAAAATATGTTGGAAGCCCTTAACCTCCAGCCAGGCAGATTATGTTCATTTGGAAATACGGTTGCTGCAGATGTAATTAGTTAAGAAAAGGTCACACTGGAGAAAAGGAGGACCGTAATCCAAACTGACTACTGTTCCTATGGGAAGAGAAAGCCATACAGCAAGGAGGCCATGTGATGACAGGGAGGAGATGAGAAAGATGCAGCTAGAGAGGCTCAAGAGGGAGGGGATATATGTACACATACAGCTGATTCACGCTGTGTACAGTAGAAATTAACACAACATCGTAAACCAATTATACTACAATTTAAAAAATCAATAAATAAAAGTGGAAAAAAAAAAAAAAAGAATGACACAGCCACAAGCCAAGGACCAGCAGCAAAAGCTGGGAAGAAACAAGGAAGGATTCTACCCAGAGTCTCTGAGGCAGCACGGTCCTGCCGACACCTTGGATTCTAGACTTTCTAACACCAGGACCAAAAAAGTCTGTTGTTTTAAGCCACCCAGGTTGTGGTACTTTGAGAGAGAAGTCCAAGGCAACTGATACAGGGACTCACAAAGAAGAGCAGACGCGATCTCGAGACAGAACTTTGTGTGTGTGAGCTAAGCTTGGGTAAAATGGAGATTCTTCTGCCACTGAAGAGAATCTAAAGTTTATCCAGCCCTTACCCTCTACCTAGCATTGCTCTCGGTACTTTATAATTATTTTATTTAAGACCACGTATCCCCTAGGGGCTTCCCCAGTGGCTCAGTGGTAAAGAATCCAAGTGCAATGCAGGAGATGAGAGACATGGGTTCGATCCCTGGGTCGGAAAGACCTCCTGGAGGAGGAAATCGCAACCCATTCCAGTATTCTTGACAGGATAATCGCATGGACAAAGGTGGGCTACAATACAGTCCATGCAGTCACAAAATTGAGCGACTAAACAACAGTCACTTAGTACTTCATCCACGTGAGTCAGGTTCTAATACCACCCCAAAGAAGAGACAAAGTGGGCACTAATCTGCTTAAATAATATTCCTTTTAAGCAATGTATTATTCTGCTCTAGGATTCTTTCAGGAGAATAATGCAGATCTTATACCATTATGCAACTTTCATTGTATTAAGTACTAGAACTTTAAAATATTTAATTTCAATGAGAAAAAAAGTTGCCAATCGTCCCTGTCTTCAAAAAGTATATACAAGTTAGATCTATAGGAGAAAGAACAATACAGACCTCTCTTCTGTTACATTAATGTAACTGGGCTAATAATCATTATATATAACAATTGCACTGGCTCAAATATTACTCTATGATATTTAAAAAAGCCTTTAAAAATCATTATATTTAAAATAAGTATCTGACTTAGGTGGATAGGTTAAAAATACACTAAAATTAAATATTTTAAAACTTCCATGAAATTATAGACAATTCTAAAATATAATTATTTTAGAAAATATTTCATTTTTTGATTGTCAGTAAATACTGAATGTTTACTCTTATGTTCTACCATTTTTTTTCACTCTTTGTTCATAAAGTATTTCAAAACAACTGTAAAATGCTACTGAATAACAAAAGCCCTCAGAAACTTACAACACCCATATATCAAAACACTGCATGGAAAATCAGTGAATCTCTAAATTCCTCCAGACATATGGTTTACAATAAAGTAGTTTATTGCTTAATAAACATTAATCTCCAACAGAGGCAGCAAGTATTGCTTCTCCACCTCTGGATTTTTCTAATTCATATTCTCCAGCTGAAAGCAAACACATAAGTTTGAATTTGCTTTATTCCTACATACGCTCATTTCAAAATATCGAGAGCTTCCCTCACTTGGAAAGCCATAAAGGCCTGCAATTGATTTTCATCATTATTATTCTTTATTATCAATTTGGACACTATCAAAATCAGCACGGTGGGCTTTATAATTTAACTGCTCAATAATAAACATAAAGTAATACAAACCTATACCTCGAGTTTCACACACGCAAATTTATTGTGCATCTGTATACTGTAATTCTTCTTTTGCTCTAAAGCAGAATACACTCATAGAATAATAAAGTTTTATAATTAATACATAATTAAGCAGATAATACACTGATATATAACCATATAATGTGCTTCCAAAATCTAAAACATAGTCATCTCTAAAAGAAAGCTAAATCTATAACAACTAAAAGATACAAAACATCCATATGTGGGAAACTTCCATAATGATACAACAAATAAACAGGAAGTCTGTGGGAACAGGAAGGGACTGTGGGAGTCAGGAATTGGTGTAAAGACACAAGACCACATGGTCTTATCCCTTGATCTTTACCAGTGTAACGGAATCACCAATACCCTTCCCTGCCAAGCCAAAGACTCCAAGGATGCACTTTTTCCCCAAGCTGCACGTCTCAGAGGACTAAAGACCAGAGGTTTCATACACACAAATATGTTAGCTCATGCACTTAATAGACAAATATTGACTGTTGAGCATCAATTACACCAAAAATCGAAAAGATACAGTTCTACTTTTAGGAGGTCACTTCCAAGTAACAGAGGGTATAAATGCCACTGTTTGAGGCATGTATTAGTCTCCTATTGCTGAAAATAACAAACTACCCTCAATTTAGCAGCTTAAAACAACACACATTTATTATCACTGTTGCTTTTTATCACAAATAAGGGTATGGCTTAGCTGTGCCCTTGCCTCTGGGTCTCTCACAAGGCTCCAGTCAAAATGTTGGTCCCACTTGAACCTCCCTCCCATCTCCCTTCCCTCCCATGCCTCTAGGTTGATACAGAGCCCCTATTTGAGTTTCCTGAGACATACAGCAAATTCCCATTGGCCATCTATCTTGCATATGGTAGTGTAAGTTTCCGTGTTACTCTCTACATACATCTCACAGGGGATACATGTATACCCATGGCTGATTCATGTGGAGATTTGACAGAAAGCAACAAAATTCTGTAAAGCAATTATCCTCAAATTAAAAAATAAATAAAAATTTTTTTAAAATAATGTCCGCCCAGAGTTTGTGGTTCCATGTGAAGGCTCCACCAGTGCAGGGTCTTATTCCACCACGGTTTCGGGAGTTATGGGCAGCCGTCATTTTCTGTAGGCTATCAGGCTGGGGGGTACAGTTCCCTACTGGCTGTTGGCCAGAACTCAGCCTCAGTTCCTTGCCGTGAGCTTCTCCTACATGGCAACTTTCTTCATCAAAACATGCATGCCAAGAAGGCAGCAGAGACAGCCTTCCAGTAAACTGGAAATCAGAGACTTTATAATCTAATCACATAAATATCATTCCATCTATCTTGCTATATTCTGCTGTATTATAGTGTATTATCTGTATGCCAAGTTACTCAGACGTACATACACATGCATCCATTCTTTCCCAAACTCCCCTCCCATCCAGGCTGCCACGTAACACTTAGCAGAGTTCTCTGTGCTATACAGTAGGTCCTTGTGGGTTATCCATTTGAATATAACAGCGTGTACATGTCCATCCCAAACTCCCTAACTGTCCTTTCTCCTCCTCCTTCTCCCCAACCAAAAGTTTGTTTTCTAAGTCTGTGAGTAAAGAACTTTTGTAAAGAAGTTCATTTGTATCATTTCCTGAAAAGATAAATTGTGATGAGATGAAATAGTGAAAGAAATTTTACAATATGAGTTCGTGGTGGGAAAACCAACCTAGAGAATGCCATATGCAGAGGGAGGGAGAGAGGAGGAGTGGTCATCTGAAACCTTCGCTGGTTGTTTATTACCCTAAGGTACCAAGGTCAAAACAGGTAACAATAAGGCTACTCTCATTATCAATTTAATAATGGTCTCTAAATACTTCACAGCCAGACCACTATGGCTAGTGCTGGTGATCGATAAGAAAACTTCAGAACAGTGGAGAACTCTTCTCTGCAGACCCTAATATACATTTACAAGCTTACAGAGAGAGAAGTTGTATCAGTGTTTTAAGAATAGAAAGGCCTACCATAATTTATCAAGTTTAAATGAAGCTGTGTTTCTTTGTCCTCAGTGCTCTGAATCAATCATACAGGTTGTGGCAGAGATTAGTAAGTGACCTTCAAAAATCTGTTTTCGTGTTTCTGTGTTTCTTCCTATGCAATCAACAGATGCCATTTTCCCAGCTGCCCTAGCTGATAGGAGTTCTGGACAGTGAAATTTGCGTGCAGGCGACATGCTGCACCTGCAGGCCTGACCCACAAAACTCTCATTTATAGTCTTGCATGTTGTTCTTCTCCTCCAAGATACCAGGAAATAAGGCAACTATGACAGTCTTGGAAGCTGTGTGGGGAAGATGACACAGCTCTCTTCTGAACTGGGTCACCAAACAGCTATAATATGGAAGACAGCCTCCCTGTTGATTGGTTCCCATCCAATACCACTCCATGAGCATAAGTAAACTGTTATTGTGCGGGGAGTTTTGTTGTTATACAAGCTAGCATTATTCCTACTATTCTATGCACACAACTATGGAGGGATTTGGATCAGAAATATGTAAACTTAAAATAATATCTCCCAGCTATCCAAAATCAGCCCTTTATTGTGAATTATATTAATGATTTGGATTAGCTTATATGGATACTATTTACTCAGAAAAGCAATTATCATCAGATTGTTACTTCCTTTAAGAAAGTATATCAACACATGTACGCTCGTGGCGGATTCATGTCAATGTATGGCAAAACCAATACAATAGTGTAAAGTAAAAAAAAAAAAAAAAAAACTTAAAAAAAAAAAAA
>SJXQ01000591.1:127377-242427 GCA_006408695.1 Aepyceros melampus
TAACTCTGGGTAAACTGAAAATGTGGTAAAATCTTCACCTGTTCAAGTGATATATGCCTCCCACTCATAAAAGAGTGCGTTTATCTTTCCCTCCCCCTCCCATCCCTCCAGCTAGATCCATGTCTGTGTGTCCGTATGAGGACTCACTCCTGTGATCATTCACTAATTCACTCGGTCATTCTTTCAACTAATACATCCCAAGCACTTACTGTGTCTACTACAGGTGCTGAGGATAAAGTGACAAAATGCTGAACAAAACAGAAGAAAAATCCTGTTACTGAGGAGCTCACATTCAAAGAATAAACATCTCACAAATAGGCAAAACAAATGGTATTTGAAGTTTCCCTGGTGGTTCAGATGGTAAAGAATTTGTCTGCAACACAAGAGATGCAGGTTCAATCTCCTGGTCAAGAAGACCCCCTGGAGAAGGGAAATGGCTGCCCACTCCAGTATTCTTGCCTGAAAAATCCCATGGACAGAGGAGCCTGGCAGGATACACTGCACAGGGTCACGAAAAGTCCGACATGACTGAGCGACTAACACTCACAGTATCTGATGTGAGGTGCCAAGAAGAACAAGCAGAGGTAGGAAATGTGAACAGCAGCAAATGGTAGGCAGGGCGGGTTGGAATTTCAAACAGAGTAAAGACAATCCCCCCAAGAGGGCGTGATTTGTGTTAATAAAGGCTTGAAATAAAGACATGAAGGCTAATGTTGTGTCCCCTTGACTGGGTCAAGGGATGACCAGATGTGGGGGTAAACCTTTTGGGGTGTGTCTGTGAGGGTGTTTCTGGAAGAAACTGGCATTTGATTCGGGGAGCTGAGTAGATCTGTCCCCAAGGTGAATGGGCATCAGTCTATCCATTGAGTGTCCAAACGAAACAGAGAGGTAAAGGAAACTGAATTTACTCTCTCCCTACTGCAGCTACAACATCATCTACCTTCTCCTGCCCTTGGACTTCAGTGCTCCTGGCACGTGGGCTTTTGGATTAGGACTTATATCACTGGCTCTCCATTCTGAGGCCTCAGACTCAGAATAAATTATACCACTAGCCTTCTTGGTTCTCCAGCTGCTAGCTGGAAAATCATGGCACTGATTGGCTGGCTTCCATAAATGCATGAACCAATTCCCGTAATAAATCTTTTACCTCTCTACATATATGTCTCCATCCTCTGGAGAACTCTGGCTAATACTGAAGGATTTTCCTGAAGTAAATAGGATTAAAGCAGGAAATTCACCACTAACTGGGTCCCCACCATGGACATACCCTCCCTGGCTGCAGAGCCACTGCCATGCTCCACAAGCCCTCCAGCCCCCTTTGCTATGCAGGGCCTTTCATCCCTATGACCAGTGCTGGACAGGTCTCCTACCATGCATCCCAGCTCTTCTTAAGACCCCACAATAGTTAACAAGTGCTAATATCTTACAATGTTCCAGGCACTATTCTAAACATATTGCATACACAACATACTTAGTCCTTATAACAGCCCTCTGAAGTAGGACAGTTATCTCTTTACAGAGGTAGAAATTGAGATTAGACACCTCAAGTAAGGTCACTCATCAAGGGACTTCCCTGGTGGTGCAGTGGCTGGAACTCCAAGCTTCCAATGGAGGGGGCCCAGCTTTGATTCCTGGCTGGAGAACTAAGATCCCACATGCTGCAACTAAGACTCAGCACAGCCAAATAAATAATTTTTTTTAAGTCACTCATTAAAGAAGAGGCAGAGGTGGCCTTGTAATCAGTCAACTAGCTAGACTCTGAGTTTTGCACTGCTATCCCTCCATGTAGGAATGATCTGGTGGGAGGCACTGGCCTCTGCCCTTTATCCTCATTGCTGACCCCCATCACAGTGCTCTCCTAGGAACCACATGGCTATCTAAACCTGCAGTCCTCACCCAACTTCCAACCCAGTATCTTGGTTCCATAAACATGAAGGTCTGCACAGCCAGCCTGACCCTGGAGTCTAAATGGCGTGCCTGACTGTATGCAGCTGGACAGGTTTCCTCCTGACTGAATATCTCTTTCCAATAGTTCCTGGAACAAGGCACAGACTACAGTGACCTCTGGATGCAAGAACTGGCTGCCTTGTTGAATCACAAGAGCCAGGCCCTAGAGCTGGAGCCCATTGTGGAGAGAGTAGAAGAGCAAGGGTGTGGTAGAGAGTGTGAGCTTTCTAAACTAGGGCTAGAACAGAGGGCTAACATTAACACAAGCTAAAGGTGGCTGCACACTGCCGGTTATTTGGCACTGCTCTAAGAGTTTTACATTGAACTCAGAACTTTATGCCTGGAGAATCCCAGGGACAGAGGAGCCTAGTGGGCTGCTGTCTATGGGGCTGCAGAGAGTCGGACACGACTGAAGTGACTTAGCAGCAGCAGCAGCAGAACTTTATGTGGCATCATCGACACAAAGGACATGAGCTTGGGCAAACTCTGGGAGATGGTGAAGGACAGGGAAGCGTGGCATGCTGCAGTACATGGGGTCACAAAGAGTCAGGCATGACTGAGCAACTGAACAACACTGAACTCACTGAAAGGGAAGATATTCTCCTTCCCCAGCCATCTTCACATGGGCCATCTTAGGTCACAGCCTAAAAGAGCTTTCTTCCTGAGGGAGATTCTGAGGTGGAAGAAAGAGGAGTCTCAGGCACTCTGAGCTTCTTTGAAATGTGAATGGAGTTAGAAGAAAGAAAAAAATTAAAACAGAACAATGCTCTGTTTGCCAACAGTTTAAAAAAAAAATCTTGAGACACACTGTTCTTTTTGTTCTGGAAACCACTTGAATGAGTTATTTAGTTTTGCAAATGCAAAGCAGCTGATAACTGTGGCTTCAAGGAAAGAAACTGCTTAGCACAAGAATGGGGAGAAATCATCTGTGTAATGGGGTAAGTTGCAGCTATGTGAGTTGCTGCTGCAGTTGTTCTTGTTATTATAGGGGAAATGGATGTTAAGCATGAACTGAGATTACTATTCCCTAAGAACTATTGAGAGTTCACGTGAACAGTTTATGTTTTTGGAGCTGATGCCCATAGGAAATCTGAAGCTAAGGGTTATGCAGAAGACAGTGCATGTGATCCAAGCCACGACAAGATCCTGACGGTGCACCCAAGTCACGGCCCAGCACCCAGCAGGGCATGGCGTCTGTCTGCCTAGCACCATACGAGGAACGCCATCACAGCCTTGCAGTCAGGAAGGGCAGCCCCAGAAGTACAGAGCAGTGGAGACCTGGGGACACCATGGCGTGCTCGTTGGTCTCCTCATGGGACGTGACAGTGGCCGTGTTGTTGTTCCCACAGGCAGCTTTGGGGACAAGTGGACAACATCTACGGGCATCCAGGGCTGGGGAGGAAGACTTGTGACTCTATAGACGGTGACAACAGCAAGGAGACAGATTGAAGTATCTGCCTGCCGCTGCAAGAGATGTGTTTCAAGAGAGATGGGTGCTCCTGGATTGGGAAGACACCCTGGAGAAGGAAATGGCAACCCACTCCAGTATTCCTGCCTGGGAAGTCCCATGGAGAGGGGAGCCTGGTGGGCTGCAGTCCATGGAGTCACAAAGAGTCAACACACGGCTGAGCACAGCAGCAGCAAAGGGGTGACGTCACACACCTAAGAGACATTTCAGAAAGTAGCATTTCACATGGACATGGGGACATCCAGAAATCAGACTGCCCTGAGCCTTGGAATTATTGCAATGCAAGCATTATATATTAGTGCCTCACATACTCACTGCCTGAGCCCTCTAATTACACAACTTTCTAAACCTCCCCTTTGTTAGGGTCTGAAACCAGCCAGCCTGTTTACTATGAAGTTAAGTCTTCCCAGAAAATGGGCATCAAACATCTTAATGCCCTTCCAAGACTTTCTCAGACAAGGCTTTAATAATCAGTCTCCTTCACATTCCTATGGAGTTACTCTGTGACCTCATTCCTGAGATGCTTCTATTTCCTCAGTAACTTCCTCTTTCCCTTATCTTTCCATTTTAAGCAGGAAAATAAAAAGGAAAAAAAGAAATTGTCAATATCTGTACTTATATAAAGAAAGATAATGATGAGACAATGGTAAGTTTTTATTTTTTTCCCCCATTCAACATTTAGAGAAAATTTTAACCAAACTTTGTTTTTTAGTTTTTTTCATGGGGTCGCAAAGAGTCGGACACGACTGCGCGACTGAACTGAAGTTTTGCACTATGGACTTCATACACTGTCATCATTACGAGCAAAGAATCTCAATTAGTAACAAATAAATTCCTACACAGATTCATAGGGTTATAACAACAACAGAAATTTTGATGATAAATAATATAATATTAAAATGTATTTGTTAAATGAATAAGATATTGAGCAATACATTGAATGGATGATAATCTGTGAGTCTATACTTGAGAGGCTAGAAGTGTTTTGGTCTACACCACAACAGATATACATTCCTAAGATATTGCATATACTTTCTAAGTTATATCAACAGAGGTAAATGCTGAGACCCACAGAGGCCTAATCACAGGGGAAGAGCAGGAGAGATGATGAAATAATGATGTTTAACAGTTTTAACATGCCAGTATAAGGCAAGATTCTAACAGAAACACCACAGTGCATAAACAAACTGTTTACAGTAAAGTTTGACAGTGGTTTGGTAATAAATTGGGGATAAAACTTTTGCAAGTCATTAACACTTTATTAAAAGAAGCATCAATATGAATAGCTAAAGAAGATGTAGTTATGTGTACACAATGGACCACTACTCAGCCATAAAAAAGAATGAAATCAGGCCATCAGCAGTATGGAGGGACCTAGAGATTATCATACTGAGTGAAGTAAGTCAGAGAGAGACAAATACCCTATGATATCACTTCTGTGTGGAATCTAAAATATGATACTAATGAACTTATTTATGAAACAGACTCACAGACATAAAAGACAAACTTATGGTTACCCAAGGGGGAAGGAGGTGGCGGTGGGGAATAAATTAGGAGTTTGGGATTAGCAGATACAAACTACTATCTGTAAAATAAACAACGTCTACTGGATAGCACAGGGACCTGTACTCATTTCTTGTAACAAACCATAATGGAAAAGAATATGAAAAAGAACATGTACATACATGTGTAACTCAATTATTTTCCTATAACACCAGAAACTAACACAACATTGGAAATCCAACTATCCTTCAATAAAAAAAAAAATGAAAAACTCTATAAAGAGACTAAGCCCTGATGATAAAGTAATCCTTGTCAAACTTTTACTCCCCAAGTGTTTGCTATAAAGATTGCAGAGTTTTATCTCAGGATTTTCTATAAGAATACCTCACAGGCTAGGGTAGACTTCTGAACTTCAAAATTCCAATAAATATGGCCATATTCAATTGTACTTTAAAAATTATAGCAAAATATTCCATAAAAATTCAAAATATTGGAAAAATAACATTGGTACATTTTTCCACAGATGACAACTAAAAGGTTAATGAGCTATACTATATTAGAAAATCTCTGAAATTAGTATCAAAAAGTCAAGGAAACCAACAGAAAAATGGCCAAGGATGGGAATGCGAAAGTCCTGAAAAGGCAATTCCAAATGGCCGGTAGGTATTTTAAAAGGTGCTTATACTCATTAGTCTTCAAAAAATGCAAACTTAAATTAATTTAAAATGAAATATTAGTTTATTGACCTCAGGCACACAAAATTTTTAAAAGAGCATTAAACCAGGATTCCCTGGTGGCTCAGTGACAAAGAATCTGCCTGCCAATGCAGGAGATTCAGATTCGATCCCTGATCCGGAAGGTTCCTACAGGCCCGTGTGTCGCTACTCCTGAGCCTGTGCTCAGGAGCCTGGGAACCTCGACTGCTGAGCCCATGTGTCTCAGCTACGGAAGCCTGAGCTCCCGAGAACCCATGCTCCACAAGAGACGACACCAGGAGAAGCCTGCACACCGCAAGGAAGAGTAGCCCCCACTCACCGCAACTAGAGAAAAGCCGGTAGAGCAATGAAGACCAACACACACACAATGAATCAATACAATTACTGTTTTTAAAAAGAGCATTAAACCTACTGTAAAAAGGTGAAAGGGAATTCTCATTTGATACTGGTAGAAATGTGCTGTTAACTTTATGTCTGGCAATACCTATTAAAATGTAAAACATACCTTTTCTCCTAGTCAGGCTATTTCTAGGAATGTCTACCCAAACAGTGAGAGCAACAAGTGATAAAGACACATGTGTAAGGATGTTTACTGAAGCATTGTTCACACTGACAGAATGGGGGGTGGGTGAATACGCACCAGTTAAGGAGAATAATCAAGTAAATGAGGTGACATCTTTCCTTAAATACCATGTAACCTGTAACAAGAGCAAGTTTTCTATACCCATTTACTTAGAAGAACTTCCATCATATATTATTGAATTTTAAAAATAGTGCATAATACACTTTTTTAACAAAAGCCCCCATAAATACAAATATATGCAAATACATTGATATATACAAATATGCAAATATGTAAATTTCACATGTGGTAATATGAGTATTGAGAAAAGTAAGAGTAATACACATCCAGCTGTTACCATGAGTTACCCCCAAAGAGTGGCTGGTTATGCCTAGGGAAGGATCACTTTGGCAGAGGTAGAAAGATTGCAGGGGGTGAAATAAAAGGAAAAAATAAAAGCTGGAACTGTTATCTCGTTCATTAAAATAGTATATTTATGTCTGCATTTATATTCATAGGAAATTACCAAAATGTGAAGTATTTAAGGTTAATGGCTGACTTTGAGAATTTGGTAAGAACAAAGGACCTAATTCCCAGAAAACACCCACATCTGCACACAGATATAACAATGTTTAGTAGATTTAAGGAGATTAAAGATGCCCTAAAGTTCATCCACAGATACCAGATTAAGGCTATCTCAGTGTGTGGATTGAGGACCAGGGACACAGAGAAATCAAGTTTATTTCACCCATATGACATCTGAAAAGATCAAATGGCATTGCCTTGCCCAGATTACGCTGCTGGAGTCAAGAGCATTTTCCCACTGAAATATAGCAAGCTGTATACTCAGGGAAGAGCTAGTTCGCCTGATTCATTTGATCAGAAGGTTATGCATGTCTCTGGCACAAATCCTACTGCAAAGTCCGTACTGTCTCATTATTGCAGGAGAATCTCTGGGCTTGAATTTTTATACAAGAAAAGTTTTTAAATTGAGGGGAGGGGGAAATTATTTTAGTGAATCAAATTAATCCTTTGTTTGTTTCTTTGCTTGGCAATTTAAATGCTGAACATAAACATCCAGTAGAAAAGAGAAACAAAGTTAAGTGGCTTGGAAATACAGAGGCAATCCTAAAGGTTTGAGTGGGAGTACATTTCTCAAGTTGGGCTTCCCCTTTTTCTAACTCACAAGCCTTTCAACTATCATGTAGACGTGTTTCTTAAAAGCAGAAAGTTTTCTAGAAAAGACGTCTTAAGAGGGCCATGCAGCAAGGACCTGCTTTCAATCACACCCTGCCAAGAGCATCAGGTATAACATGACGTGCTGAGGCAAGTGGCTGTATTTCCTTTTTGCTTATTCAGTCCAGAAGCCACCCCTGATGAACAGTTGCCAAGTTACATGGTGGCTTGGTAATGGGACTGTTATAGACAAGGCACTAAATGAGTTCAAGAAACTCATTCATCTTATTGATTGTGCTTGCAATCTGGAGAGAATGCATTCACTCTGAGTACAATACAAATAAACTTCTATAGCACCTTTGATGCAAACACATCCCAAGGCATTTTTCAGCAAAGTACAGCACTAAAATGTCCAAGAGTACTGTCAGAGAAAGTCAACCAGTTCAAATGTATAGAGTTAAAGTTCAGGTTTAAATAAAGCTTTACATTTAGCATTTTGTATTCTATGCTAAATCCCACTCAAGAACGGGGGGAAATTATAAGTACGTGATCAGGTTCTGGAAGTTTTCAACATTCATCAGCTTAAAGGCTATACTGGGTGATCACAAAAACAACCCCAGATATTTTTATATAGAAGTTTTAAATCTGCATTTTGTAATAAGTATATCTGTTCCCATCAGGCACTTAATAATCTGCTGTACAAATAACTCTAGAAGTTATTTTGTGTGATATGGTTTGGCTCAATTCTTTGGTCAGCTTTGCAAGATGACTACCAAAGACATGCTTCCTTTTCCTGCAGACATGACCCAGCTGACCATCACCCAGGCCATGTTCTTATCTTCATACTTGCTTAAAGGCTATACTGGGTGATCACAAAAACAACCCCAGATATTTTTATATAGAAGTTTTAAATCTGCATTTTGTAATAAGTATATCTGTTCCCATCAGGCACTTAATAATCTGCTGTACAAATAACTCTAGAAGTTATTTTGTGTGATATGGTTTGGCTCAATTCTTTGGTCAGCTTTGCAAGATGACTACCAAAGACATGCTTCCTTTTCCTGCAGACATGACCCAGCTGACCATCACCCAGGCCATGTTCTTATCTTCATACTGAAAGTGAAAGTGAAAAAAAAGAAAGTGAAAGTGAAATCGCTCAGTCGTGTTCAACTCTTTGGGACCTCATGGACTGTCGCCCTCCAGGCTCCTCTGTCCATGGGATTCTCCAGGCAAGAATACTAGAGTGGGTTGCCATTTCCTTCTCCAGGGGATCTTATCGACCCAGGGATCGAACCCAGGTCTCCTGCGTTGTAGGCAGACGCTTTAACCTCTGAGCCACCAGGGAAGCCCCTATCTTCATAGCTGCTTATCGATTTGTGATGGCAAAAAATAGGAGCCAATGTTTTCTTATGTTCCCCTGCAATGAAACCAGTCAGGAACACCTCCAAAAAGGCACTATTTCCTGATATGATACTCAGCATGTTTTCAACATTCTATGGAGACATAGGTACATGCCCTGTCCTTCCTCAAAAATGAAAACTGACAAGATATATCTTTCACATGTCAGCACTGATGATGCTCTAAATGTGTTTGACTGTTCAATGAAATCCACAGTTTCTTCATCTGAGGCTGACATCTTCAATTATCAAATAAACCATCTTTGCTAAACAGCATTTCATATTGTTCTCTATGTATGCATAACAAAAATATGTGGGATTGGGAAAAGCTGTTCTCTACTCAGAATCATTTAATACTTCTACTTGCTTTCCAAAATAGAATGTTGCAGGTTATCAAGCAATCTACATTTTTGGTACCCATGTATGGCGAATGTAGATGTTCTGGTGAAATACAGTATACTTACACATATATATGGAATTTAGAAAGATGGTAATGATAAACCTGTACGTGAGACAGCAAAAGAGACACAGATGTATAGAACAGCCTNTGCATTCCCACCAACAGTGTAAGAGGGTTCCCTTTTCTCCACACCCTCTCCAGCATTTATTGCTTATAGATTTTTGGATAGCAGCCATTCTGACTGGCGTGAAATGGTACCTCACTGTGGGTTTTATTTGCATTTCTCTAATAATGAGTGATGTTGAGCATCTTTTCATGTGTTTGTTAGCCATCCGTATGTCTGCTTTGGAGAAATGTCTGTTTAGTTCTTTGGCCCACTTTTTGACTGGGTCATTTATTTTTCTAGAATTGAGCTGCAGGAGTTGCTTGTATATTTTTGAGATTAATTCTTTGTCAGTGGCTTTGTTTGGTATTTTATTTTCTCCCATTCTGAAAGCTGTCTTTTCACCTTGCTTATAGTTTCCTTTGTTGTGCAAAAGCTTTTAATTTTAATTAGGTCTCATTGTTTATTTTTGCTTTTATTTCCAATATTCTGGGAAGTGGGTCATAGAGGATGCTGCTGTGATTTATGTTGGAGAGTGTTTTGCCTATGTTTTCCTCTAGAAGTTTTTTAGTTTCTGGTCTTATGTTTAGATCTTTAATCCATTTTGAGTTTATTTTTGTGTATAACACCATTTTATGATTAAAAAAAAGTCAGTAAACTAGGAATGGAAAGAAATTTCCTCAACATAATAAAGGCCACATAAGAAAAGTTTCATGTCCAAAGGTGAAAGATTGAAACTTGTTTTTGTTAAGACCAGGAACAAGAAAAGGATGCTCATCTTTTGCAGTTTCTTGAAGAAATAAAATTATCTCTGTTCACAGATGGCATGATCATATATGCAGAAAACCCAAAAGATTATACATAAAACTTGTCAGAATTAATAAATGAATTCAGCAATGTTGCAGGATACAAAATCATTGTACAAAAATCAGTTGCATTTCTATATAAAAACAATGACAATCCAAAGAGGAAATTAAGAAAACAATTCTACTTACAATAGCATCAGAAAAAATAAAATACTTAGGGATAAACAATCAAGGAGGCAAAAGTCTTGTACCCTGAAAACTTGAAACATTGCTTAAAAGAAATTAAAGAATACACTAAAAAATGGGAAGACATTATTTGTTCACAAATTGAAAAGATTTTATGTTATAAAATGCTAATACTATCCAATGTGTGCATGCTTGGTTGTGTCCAAATCTTTGCAACCCCATGGACTGTAGCATGCCAGTCTCCTCTGTCCATGGAATTTTCTGGGCAAGAATGCTAGAGTGGGTTGCCATTTTTTACTCCAGGAGAGCTTCCCAACCCAGGGATTGAACCCCAGTCTCCCACATCGCAGGTGGTTTCTTCACCATTACACCTGGGAAGCTATACTATTCAAAGTGATCTGCAGCTTCAGTGAAACCCTTATCAAAATCCCAATGATTTTTTTTCAAAAATAGAAAAACTTATCTTAAAATTCAAGGTACCCTGAATAGCCAAAGAAAACAAAGTTGAGGACTCATAATTCCAGATTTCAAAACTTATTACAAAGCTACAGTAATTAAAAAAAAAAGTGAGATACTGGCATAAAGACATACACATATACAAATGAAATAGAATAGAGAGCTCTCAAGCAAATCTTTTCACATAAATAAACCTTTGCACAAGGATGCCAAGACCATTCAATAAAGAAAAGACAGACTCCTTAATAAATTGTGCTGAGAAAACTGGATATCCTTATGCAAAAGAGTGAAGTTGTACTCTTACCTTGCAACATATACAGAAATATCTACTCAAAATGGATCACAGACTTAGTTGTAAGAACTAAAACTATAACTTTCAGAAGAAAACTGGAAAAAACTTCATAACATTAGTTTTGGCAACAATTTCTTTGCTATGCCACAGAAAGCACAGCAACAAAAGAAAACATACATAAGCTGGACTTAATCAAAATTTAGTTTTATGCATTTCAAAGTACACTATCAACAGAGGGAAAAGGCAACCCATAGATTGGAAGAAAATATATGCAAACCATAGATCTGATAAGGGGTTAATATTCAGAATTATAAAGAATTCCTGCAACTTAACAATTAAAACAACCTGATTAAAAATGGGCAAAATACTTAGATAGATATTTATCCAAAGAAGATGTACAAAGGCCAATAAGCACATGAAAAGATGCTCCACATCACTGACTGGTAGGGAAATACAAATCAAAGCCCTCTGTGATATCACTGCACACCCATTAGAAGTATTGGCAAAGATGTGGAGAAACTGGAATCGTGTGTACTACTGGTGGGACTGTAAAATGGTGAAGCTGTTGTGTAGAAAATTAAACACAGAATCCCCATATGATGAAGAAATTCCAGGTATAGGTACATACTCAAAAGAACTGGAAGCAGGGACTTGAACATTCATGTTCACAGCAGAATTATTCACAATAGCCCAAAGATGATAACAACCCAAGTGTCTATTGATAGGTCAATGGGTGAACAAAATGTGGTACACAAAGCATGCGGTATTACTAAGCTTTAAAAAGGAAGGAAATAATTCTAATGCTACAAAATTGAAGAATTTGAAGACTTTATGCTAATTGGTATGTCACAGAAGGATAAATGCCCTATAGAGCCAGTTATATGAGGTACTTAGAATAGTCAAAATCCATAGAGACAGAAAGCAGAATGCTTGTTGCCAGAGTCTGGGGGAGGAAGGAGAGAGGAATTATTGTTTTAAGGTAAATGGAGTTTGAGTTTGGGAAGATGAAGAAGTTCTGGAGGTGAGTAGTGGCGATGGTTGCATAGCAATGTGAATGTACTTAATGTCACTGAATTATACACTTAAAACGGTAAATTTGGGGTTATGTATATTTACCACGATAAAAAAAATCGTTTGCATTTTTATAAGTTAACATCAATACTTCCTTACACAATTAAAAAATGTCTAATCAATAATTAAGCAAGATACATATCACTAGAGCAGGGTTTCCCAATCTTGGCCCTACTGATATTTTGGGACCGATGATTAATTGTTGTGGGCACTGTCTTTGCTTTGTAGGGTGTTTAGTAGCATCTCTGTCCTCTTCTCACTAGATGCCACTAGCACTTTTCCCCATCTGTGGCAACCAGGTTGTCCCCAGACATTGGCAAATGCCACATCCTTACTGGTTGGGAACCACCAATAAGAGTTTTGGAAATTCTGAATTGATCTCATACTGAGAGTTGTCCAAGCAGCTTCACCTTGTAAGTCTATAGCTATAAATTTACTTCTTGAGGTATCGATTGTTAGGCATTTCTGGTAAAATCTTTTCCACCAACATCCTAAAACCATCATCTGCTGCTGTAATCCGACTTCCAGAGTCTGTATTAATAGTTTAGAGCAGAGCAAGTTCATAGCTCAGAGAGCTGACATCCTTCGTGGTGTGCATGAAATATTTATGTAATTGACTTGAGTTCCTAAATAGACAAACAAGACTGTTAACCCAAGTCTCCATTGTATTTCATGTGGTAGAGAAAAATTATCAGCATCCTCCTACATGGTTAGACCATAAAGCCAGACTCCTAATCATTGTTACAAGGAATACATTATTAGCCATGTCCAAACCAGAGCCAAAAGCAAGCTTGTCTAAAGACCTGAAACAGAACCAAATCCATGGGGCAGGGATGGAGGGCAGAGAAGCAGAGAGTCAAAAAAATGATTCCTATCACCACTTGGGATTCACTCCAGGAACTAATAAAATACATTTCTGGGCTTACCCGGCCTAAGGGGTGCACTTTTTGGGGGGCAATGATGTGCTGAAAGTTGAATCTACTTGGACGTCAGATTGAGATCTCCAAAACTGTCAAAGTGTATCCCATGGACTGAATGGTGCCCCCTCCAAATGCATTTGTTGAAGCCCCAACCCTCAATATGACTGTGTTTAGAGATAGGGCCTGTGAGGAAATCAATTTGGGATGCCATCAGGTCTAGCTCCGTCCTGCCTCAATGGTAGAACGAGCGGGCTGATGGGAATGAGTAAGGTGTCTGTGTCAGTAAGGGACCGACTATGTCAGATAAGGGAAGAAAAGCTTCGCTGGAAAGTCTGTCTCCACCCCCATCTAAAGCAGGGTGGGACATCTCCCATGGAAAAAAGCCATGGCTGTGGATGCCGCTTTTTCTCTCTTACAGATGGGAGCTAGCAGTTCCAAGAACTACTCCTTTAAAAAGTATTTTTAAAAAAACTGGGACAAGTTTGATCCCCAGAGTTTAAAAAAGACATGCCTGATCTTCTGTGATACTGAATGGCCACCGTATCCTTTGGAAGAAGGGGAACGCTGGCTGGCTGAAGGGTATCTTAATTATAATATTGTTTTACAATTAGACTGGTTCTGTAGAAAGCAAGGGAAGTGGGTAGAAGTGCCATATGTGTTGCTCTTTTTCTCTCCGTGAGACATGTCAGACTTGTGCAGATTTGGGTGTGAAACCGTCAGCCCCCTCCTATCCTCTTTGCCCCTATATCTGGGGCTTCCAACTGAACAGACTGAGAATCGGGGCACCCTTCCAGGAGGGGTTGCCTCAGACTCAGTAGAAATTCAAACAGTCCCAACTGTGGTCTAGGATCTAAAAAATACATAGAAGCCTTTATGAGACTAACTTTACTTTATGACCTTACTTGGAGAGATGTAACATATGTCTTGGGACAGATGCTGACTCCTGATTCAAGAGCTCAAGTTTTGGGGGAAGCTACTACTTTTGGAGATGGCTTGAATGTGAGACAAGTGGAAAAAGAGAACACAAAATAGCCCTCCCCCCCACTGGGAGCTGAGCAGTTCCCATAGCAGAGCTAGACTGGGACTATAACATGGCTAAATGAAGATGGGATCAGAGCCTTCTTTGTCAGATGTATTCTTGAAGGACTCAAGTGAGCACATGCTAAGTAAAACTTTAAACTATGCAAAGTTGGCTGACATAGAGCTGGGAGAAAAGGAAACTCCTAATATAGACCATGGGAGGCTCTCTGCAAGTTTACTGACACTGATCCCAAAAGTATAGAGGGAGGAATGATCTTAAAAGAGATTTCTCATTCAGTCGGCTCAGGATATCCAGTGTAAAGTACTAAAACAGGCATTCGGACCAAATCAGTCTTTAGATAAACTGCTGCAACTGGCTCAGACAGTTTACTATGGTAGGGAGGTGAGGAGGAGAAAAGGCAGAAAAAGACCAGCAAAGACTGAAGTCCTAACAATGGCTTTCAGATCCGTTCTAAAACAGCCTGAAAAATGCCCAGAGGAACCCAGGAGAAAAGGGACAGGCTTGTTATTACTATGGAAAGGAGGGGCATCTCAAGTGAGGTTGCCCTCAGGCATCTAAGCCGCTCCAGCTCCCTATCTGGTCTGTAAAGGACCACACTGGAGGAGAAACTTCATCCAGAGGCGTAGGCTTCAGTGTTTGGACTCTCAGGACTGAAGGTGCCTGGAGGTCCCCACATGAGCCCCCCTCCTAATAACATCTGAGGACCCCTAGGTATTAATAACGGGGGCGGGGGGGCAGTCAATTGATTTTCTTCTGGACACTGGGGCAACTTTCTCTGTGCTCACTGAAGGCCCTGGCCTGCTTTCCTCTCGGTCCACTACTGGGACTGTCTGGATGAGCCAAATGTATTGTTTCAGTCATCCTTTAAGCTGCAACTGGGACTCTCCGCTGTTTCTCATGAGTTTCTGATCATGTTGGAGTCTCCCTCACGCCTTCTGGGGAGGGATATACTGAGCAAAGTCCAGGCCTCTGGTTTCATGAATTGGAGCCTGCTCTTTCTCTCCCATTATTTGAACAAAATGTAAATCCTAGAGCGTGGACTGATGGAAAAACTGTGGGTCGAGCACAAAATACTGTTCCTATCCATGTCAGGCTCAAAGACCCTCATCTATTTCCATATCAAAAGCAGTATCCACTGAAACCTGAGATTAAAGAAGGGTTAAAATCCATCATTGAAAATTTAAAGGAACAAAGGCTATTAATTCCCTATAACAGTCCATGTAACATTTTGAGTGTAAAAAAAGTCAAATGACAAATGGAGACTAGTTCAAGATTTATGAATAATAAATGAGGCTGTGGTTTCTTTACACTCCATGGTGCCTAATCCTTATACTTTATTGTCTGACTTTTAACTTTGATTATACATTATCTTCGAAGAAGGCCATGGCAACCCACTCCAATACTTTGCTGGAAAATCCCATGGGCAGAGGAGCGTGGTAGGCTGCAGTCCATGGGGTCACTAAGAGCTGGACACGACTGAGCTACTTCTCTGTACTTTTCACTTTCATGCATTGGAGAAGGAAATGGCAACTCACTCCAGTGTTCTTGCCTGGAGAATCCCAGGGACGGGGGAGCCTGGTGGGCTGCCATCTATGGGATCACAGAGTTGGACATGACTGAAGCGACTTAGCAGCAGCAGCAGCATACATTATCTTGGTTTAATGACTATTTTACTGCACATAAGTAGGTAAATGGGTCTAGAACTGGTGGTTTTCTCCCTGACGTTTATCAAATATGGAATGAGGTCATATGGCTAACTCCGGAAAAGGGACACCTACTATCTAACACCTCCATATGCTGGGAACCAAAAGAGCCATCCCCAGAAGTTAGCCGACAACTTAATTATAACAAATAGAAACAACGGGGATTTTTGCCCCAAGAAACAAGCAGTGTAACCATTCCTATGTGTTCCAATCCCAGTTCAAGTCCTCCTTTTGCCTGGCCAGACACTGGGACTGGCTCCCTCAGTCATGCTGGCTTGTTCCTGATGGGACCCACTGGATGTGTGGCTCTTACCTATGGGCATGGCTTCCCCCTGGCTGGAAAGGGAGATGCACCCTAGGTCTAGATTTTATTCATGACTTCATGTTTTCAGAGTTTCAAGAGAAGCCTGCTAATCTGCCACACCTTAAAGCTCACTGGACAAGGTCTGTATTTCACTGGTATGATTATTTGGCTGCAATATTCATTCCCTCTGGGAACTACTGATATTATGCTATGAGTTGGTGCTCTGACTAACTTTACTCAACAGACTTTACAAGATTCTCAGAAAATCAATTTCAGCCCTTAATGCTGAACAGATACAAATTAGAAAGGTGGTTTTACAAAACAGATTGGCCTTAGATATTCTAATGGCTTCACAAGGAGGAACTTGTGCCATTATTCATACCCAGCGTTGTACATATATACCAGATATGAGCACTAATTTACTCACTTCACTCAGCACACGAACAAGATGATTCAGGCTATGGATACTCCTGAAGCCTCAGTCACCTTATTTTGAGAAACATTAACTAGCTCCCCATGGTGGATAACTCTTAATAATAATTCTAATTTTTCTGTTTTTATTGTTTGCTCCCTGAATCTATAATTGTGTAACTGGGTTTGTTTCTAATAATCTGAAAGCTTTTAAGTTAAAGTGGTTGTCCAAGCTCCTATGAGTGCCACAGCCTCTCCAACTATTACTTGGGGGCCCTGGATCAGTACCAATGATTATATAACAATGTATCCTGCTCGAGGACATGTTTCTCCTTCTTAATAAACTTCTGACTAATCCTGTCATCCTAATGTATATGTCTGGTTGAGTTCAGTTCAGTTGCAGAGTTGTGTGCGACTCTTTGTGACCCCATGGACTGCAGTACACCAGGCCTCCCTGTCCATCACCAACTCCCAGAGTTGACTCAAACTCATGCCCATTTAGTTGGTGATGCCATCCAACCATCTTATCCCCTGTTGTCCCCTTCTCCTCCCACCTTCAGTCTTTCCCAGCATCAGGGTCTTTTGAAATGAGTCAGTTCTTCGCATCAGGTGGCCAAAGTTTTGGAGTTTCAGCTTCAACATCAGTCCTTCCAATGAATACCCAGGACTGATCTCTTTTAGGATGGACTGGTTGGATCTCTTTGTAGTCCAAGAGACTCTCAAGAGTCTTCTCCAACACCACAGTTCAAAAGCATCAATTCTTCAGTGCTCAGCTTTCTTTATAGTCCAACTCTCACATCCATACATGACTACTGGAAAAACCGTAGCCTTGACTAGATGGGCCTTTGTTGGCAAAGTAATGTCTCTGCTTTGCAATATGCTGTCTAGGTTGGTCATACCCACTCCAGTGTTCTTGCCTGGAGAATCCCAGGGATGGGGGAGCCTGGTGGGCTGCCATCTATGGGGTTGCACAGAGTCAGACACGACTGACGTGACTTAGCAGCAGCAGGTTGGTCATAACTTTCCTTCCAGGAGTAAGCGTCTTTTAATTTCATGGCTGCAATCACCATCTGCAGTGATTTTGGAGCCCCCCAAAATAAAGTCTGACACTGTTTCCCCATCTATTTGCCATGAAGTGATGGGACTGGATGCCATGATCTTAGTTTTCTGAATGTTGAGCTTTAAGCAAAAGCTCTTGAGTGATCAAGCCTGGTCCCTGGTCATCCCAAAGCTAAATTTTTTTCTTCAGAGATCACAAATCTGACATCATTTACCAAAGTGTTTATTTTAATTTTTACCCCCTACTCATGGTTTGTTATACTCATCCACAATTCAAAAATTATACAGAAACACACAAACACACACACAAATACACACATACACACATATATAGGGTTTCCTCAGTGGCTCAGTGGTAAAGAATCCACCTGCCAATGCAGGAGATGTGGGTTCAATCCCTGAGTCAGAAAGATACTTTTGAGAAGGAAATGGCAACTCACTCCATTATTCTTGTCTGGAAATCTCATGGACAGAGAAGCCTGTGGGCTACAGTCCACAGGGTTGCAAAAGAATGAGACAGAACTTAGCAAATAAACAACAATCATACATACATACATACATATATATATTTAAGATTTTTGCATCATTTTAATGTGCACTCCTCACTTTATTTTTTGCTATTGATTTATTGCCATTTATTTTATATTTATTTCAGACTATAGAAATGATGCTAGACAAGAAGTAAATTCAAGTTCAAAATGGGTCAGAAAACAACGGAGACAACTTGCAACATCAACAAAGCATTTGGCCCATGAACTGCTAATGAATGTACAGTGCAGGGGTGGTTCAAGAAGTTTTGCAAAGGAGACGAGAGCCTTAAAGATGAGCACAGTGACTGGCTGTCAAAAATTGAAACTGACCAATTGAGAGCAGTCATCGAAGCTGGTCTTCTTACAACTACACAAGAAGTTGCCCAAGAACTCAACGTTGACCATTCTATGGATATTTGGCATTTGAAAGAAAGGTGAAAAAACTTGATAAGTGGGTGCCTCAGAGCTGACTGAAAATTAAAAAAATCATCGTTTGGATGTGCTGTCTTCTCTTATTCTATGGGACAACAACAAACCATTTTTTGATCCATTTGTGACATGGGACAAAAAGCGAAATTTATACAACTGGCTCAGTGGTCAGACTGAGAAGAAGCTCCAAAGCACTTTCCAAAGCCAAAATTGCAGCAGAAAGAGGTCATGGTCACTGTTTGGTGGCCTGCTGCCCGTCTGATCCACTATAGCCTTCTGAATTCTGGCAAAACCATTACATCTGAGAAGCATGCTCAGCAAATCAATGAGATACACTGAAAACCACAAAGCTTGCAGCCAGCATTCGTCAACAGAATGGGCCCAATTCTTCTCCATGAGACGGTCTGACCACATGTTGCACAACCAATCCTTCAAAAGTTGAATGAACTGGTTATGAAGTTTTGCCCCATCTGCCATATTCACCTGACCATTTGCCAACTGACTGACTTCCACTTCTTCAAGCATCTTGACAACCTTTTTTTTCTTTTTTTAGTGATAAAGAATGTTCATTTTATTAAAAATATAATCCAGCAAAGACAATCATAGTCACTTGTCCACTTTGGTCACACAGGGGAAGTGGCAGGGCTGGTATAAAAACTTTCCTCCTCTGCCATATCTATAATAATCTTTATTTTTGTCAGAAATAGAAAGTTGCAGTATCACTCACTGGGGGAGACAGGGCCATCAAGGAGGTTAACTTCTTGTCACCTTTGCTTAAGTAAGCGCTGTGGGTCCTGTTTCCCTTGTTTCCATGCTCACCATCCCTTTTCCTGGCCCATCCCCATTCCTACATTTAATCACACACATCTCAGTGAGATTGCTAGGGCTTTATTACAAATGCAGTTGACTGCTTAGAACTCCCTCTCCAAACTTTCTTTTCTACACTCTTCCTCTCAATGTATCCCTTCAGGACAGGGCAGTAGGCCATCAGGGAAGAGAAATATGGGGAGAGTGAAAAGGAGCAATGCTTTCTCCAGTCTTTAGAAACAACCATTGGTCCTCCTGGCTCCAGCTAAGACTCTGGTAGGAGGGTGAGATTCAGAGTTAGCTCTTATCTTCAAAGTCCTCCATGCCTACATTCTGGGGGGCTTTTGTCTTCCTTTTTAATTTGGGCTGTGTTTCACTAGTCCATTTCCATGGCTGCTTTCTCTTTCTGGGCAAGCCTGATCTGCTGGAGTTTTCTGCGCATCTTCCCAGACAGAGCCATGCTGGCACTGGATGCCCAGCTCTTGAGGTGGCAACTGTGTAAACAGTCTTCACAGCTCTGACCACCCAGTGCTGCAGTCACTGATCCTGGCTCTAAATCTGCTGTCATTTGAATAGCTTCTTCTTCAGCTCAGGTCGCGGCCGGTCGATCTTTCTGCCTGGAGCACCCATGGATGCACAGGGAAAATTCTTCCACCACCAGCAGGAGGCAGAAAATGCTTTCCAAGAGTTTGTCAAATCTTAAAGCATGGATTTTTGTGCTACAGGGATAAACAAACATTTCTTGTAGGCAAGATGTGCTGATTTTAATGGTTCCTATTTTGGTTAATAAAAATGTGTTTGAGCTTAGTTATAATGATTTAAAATTCATGGGTCCAAAACTGCAATTACTTTTGTACCAACCTAATACAACATAGTGTTAGTTTTAAGTGTACAGCAAAACGATTCATTTATGCATGCATATGTATGTGTATAAGTGGATATATATATACACACACATATATATTTATATTCAGGATTCAAGTGTATTTAGATACTGATTTCCAATTAAGGTACTTAATATCTCTTATGTATCTTAATGGAGAAGACAATGGCAACCCACTCTAGTACTCTTGCCTGGAGAATCCCATAGATGGAGGAGCCTGGTAGGCTACAGTCCATGGGGTCTCGAAGAGTCATACACGACTGAGCGACTTCACTTTCATTTTTCACTTTCATTCATTGAAGAAGGAAATGGCAACCCACCCCAGTATTCTTGCCTGGAGAATCCCAGGGACGGAGGAGCCTGGTGGGCTGCCGTCTGTGGGGTCGCAAGAGTCAGACATGACTGACATGACTTAGCAGCAGCAGCATGTATCTTATATACCAATGTGACATATGTGTAGCTTTATATTACATATTTCCTAAAAATCTGATTGAATTAAAAAGTTCAAATTTTACATGAATTTTGGAAAATTAATAACAATTTTCAAAAAAAATTTTATGTCAGCTTCTGAAATACATGTGCTACAAGAAGATCAAATCTGTAAGAGAGGAATGTAGAGCAAGGAAAAGAATACAGCCCTGGTATGTTAATGCCCAAAAGTGCACTATGAATTTGGTTCTATACTTTATAGCAGCTGAAGCAAAGCAAAAAAAAAAAAAAATCAGAATTTCCAGTGTTCAAGATGTAAAAAACTAGTTAGCTTGGCAATATAAGGCTGAGATGAATTTCTGCCATGGGTTGTCACAGAGGGTTATGCACAAAGTGAGGACCTGGTCACCTCCCTTTCCAGATCCACCAGTTCTGTCTGGCTGTTTCCTGCCCAGATGCAATTCAGTAAAAACGGTTCTGTGAGGAGCCAGAGCAGTGCTCTTGAAGTACATGGTTTTCTACTAAATTGGCTAGAATGCAAGGGGAAAAAATAGACTGGAATCCTAGAGCAATGAGAGAGTGCATATTCATTAGGGAATCCTCCAGGACAGACATTTTCTTGCTCCCCAGCCTGGCAGAGTTAGAGACTCTGTTATCCGGGGAGAACACTTGAAATGTAGGGAGTCTGTGCTGCTCAACTAAGAATGTCATCCTCTCATGAAAGTTCTGAAGCCTCAGAGAAAGACAGATATCCTTACACGCATGGTGATGGGCTGATGCAATACAGACAGTTTGGCCAAGAATGTCTTCAGAAATTTACACAGTTAGGTGGCCCTGGGCTCAGCATCCCCCAACAGAGAGCAAGACAGTCAGAATTTGAGTCTGGGCTCACTCTCAAAACAGGCGTTCCCAATGCTGTCAGAAGAGCTGCACACAGAATTCCATGTTCTGACAAATTGCCATGGTAATCACACTGTTTTTTGGATTTGATGGCTTATTATCAAGTAGTCAAGGTAATTGGGGATATTTTTGCTTCTCTGTTAGATGGAACCAAGAGTGGGAACAGCAAGGAAGGGGAGACAGGCACAGCTGGAAGTGGAAGGGTAGAAAGGGGGAGGGTGGGGCGGAGATCTGGGGAACTGTTCCAGAAAGGCTCTAGAAGATAAGAGGCACCAGTGGGTAGGAGGAACGGTAGAGGAGGAAGGTTGCTATGGGTGGAATGCCCCTGTCCCACTAGTTCATATGTTGAAACCTACCCTCCAAGGTGATGATTCTAAGAAGTAAGGCCTTTGGAGGACCATTCAGTCCTGAGGGTGGAGCCCCCATGAATGGGATTCTGCTATTATAAGAGATACTGGAGAGCTCCCTCACCCCTTTTCTCACCATATGAGGACACAGTCTGTGAGGCATGAACTAGATTCTCCCCAGAGCTTGTCCATTCTGGCAGCTTGACCAGGGCTGTCAGAAATAAAGGTCTGTTGTTGATAAGCTGCCCAGTGTGTGATGCTTTGTTATAGTGGCCTGATCAGACTGAGATGCGTCTTCACCTGAGAGCCGTCCCAGGGCTGAGTAGCCCATCAGGCCAGAGCCCAACTTGTCGCCCAGGTCTGGGTCTACAGACAGTGGGTCCTGGCACAGAACCGCTCTTCTCCTCTTCTCAGGAAGTGAACAACTCCAGAAGCCCCAGAGATAAGTAGGAGTCTGGGCAACCTCACTGTTGCATAGACAGATGGTTTTGCACACAGGTTGGGGTTTGCTGTTTGGGAATCCCCTTCTCAAGAACAGGCTCCAGGCTATCAACTTGGGGGTATTTCCCCAGGCTTCTTGGCAGGAACTCCAGTTAAATATTTTGTTGTTTTCAGTGCATATTCTTGATTTTTTCTGTTGCTGGTACGATGTTCAGACATAGGTTATGACCACCAGGACTGATCCAGTGAAACAAGTGTTTCACCCAGATCTTATTCACAAAAAAGGAACTGTTCATATATATTTTTCTCTATTGTGTCCCTGACTACCTCCATTGTAGACAAGAAGAGAAAAAGGGCAGTTAAACAGTACTGGTTGTATTTTATGATTTTTTAAAAATATGATTTTTCTTTGCCCAGATTTAGCAGTCTGGATCAGCTTGTGGCTCTGACAGCCCCATCCCATCCCAGGCCACAGGAGTGGCTTCCCCTGGCAGTCATCATGGGGGTGGGGCTGAGGGTGCAGTAACACAGCTGAGCCTACTGTTGCTGCAGGCCCTTTGTTTAGATCAGGCCCTTGTTCTCTGCAAGGCCACAAAGGGGGCTTGATGCTTGTGAGTTGTACCTCCCATCCCTGACCAACGTGATAAGGGGGGATGAACTCAAGAGACACTGTTTGATGGACAAGATCACCCTAGCCTAGTATGTGGGCACCCAGGCTCTAGGACGACCCTGACATTTTGACTCTGACTGGGAGAATGAAAATGCCATTAACGAAATGGGGAACAGAGACAAAGGGATTGGTGGGGAGAGTAAGATGGTAAATATGCACACTGAATATGAGCTTCTGGCAAGCTGTGCAGCAAGGGGGAGTGGCCAGTGAGCTGCACAGTGGTCTGGCCCCGGGGGTTGGGGGTCACAGTATTGATGCCACAGTATACACAGTAATCACTGCTCTGCACGAGCGGTCCCTGCTGCAGAGATGGTAGGTGGAGAGAGGTGCAGAAAGAATGAGGAACCCTTAATTTAAAAAAGAGGAGGAAGAGGGCTTCTCTGGTGGCTCAGTGGTAAAGAATCTGCCTGCCAAATGCAAGAGACACAAGTTTGATCCCTGATCTGGGAAGATCCCATGTTCCGTGGAGCAACCAAGCCCATGTACCACAACTATTGAGCCTGGGATTCACATCTACTGAAGCTTGTGTGCCCTAGAGCCCAGGCTCTGCAACAAGAGAGGCCACCACAATGAGAAGCCTGCGTGCCACAACTAGAGAGAAGCCCCCACTCTCAGCAGCTAGAGAGAAGCCAGAGCAGCAACAAAGACTCAGCACACCTGTAAATAATACATAGATAAATTTAAGAAAACAAACAGAGGAGGAGGAACTGGAAGCTGCCAAAGAAACCAGATACCAGTCAGCAAGGAGGAAGGAATTAGGATAGTCCAGTGCATCAGGGTGCTTGCTCAGAGAAATCAACAGTGCTAATTTTAGAAGAAAAGACATATATCAATATTTAAACACTGCTTGGGTGGCTTCCAGAATCTCTGGAACAGGTTTGGGGCTCTGAGAGGAAGAACACCAATGGAGACCAATGGAGTTTGCATCCCTGACACCACTGGCTCCGGACAAAGGCATTTCTCCAAGTGTTGGGGCCACTGCTGCTCCAGGAACTTGGCTCTGAAATTGGCATTTCAGCCAAAGAGAAACCTTCTTGGTCCTTCCTTCTCAGCACCATCAGACCCTGGTTACAAGCCTGGGGAAAGGAATATCTGATTAGCAGAGTTTATAGCTCAGTTGGTAAAGAATCCACCTGCAATGCAGGAGACCTGGGTTCAATTCCTGGGTTAAGAAGATCTGCTGGAGAAGGGATAGGCTACCCCCTCCAGTATTCTTGGGCTTCCTCTGTGGCTCAGCTGGTAAAGAACCCACCTGCAATGCAGGAAACCTGGGTTTGATCCCTGAGTTGGGAAGATCCCCTGAAGAATGGAAAGGTTACCCACTCCAGTATTCTGGCCTGGAGAATTCCATGGACTGTATAGTCCATGGGGTCACAAAGAGTCAGACACAACTGACTTTCCCTTTCAGGTCACAGGCCTACATTCTAGCTGCAAAGGATGCTATGGAAAATATCTAGCATCTGTAGCATCCACGGGTTCCCCAAGTAGCACTTATGGTAAAGAATCTGCCTGCTGATGCAGAAGACATAAGAGATGGGTTATATCCCTAGAATGGGAAGATCCCCTGGAGGAGGGTAAGGCAAACCACACAGGTATTCTTGCCTGGAGAATCCCATGAACAGAGGAACCTAGCAGGCTACAATCCACAGGGTCACATAGAATGGGACATGACTGAAGCAACTTAGCACATAGCATGTGAGCTTCCACACTGGGAGGTGGGTTTATAAAAAGGGTAGAGTGGATAGTGGATTCCCAAGCCTGTGTTTGGAGAGAGAAGGTGAAGGAAAATGCAAGGGAGAGGGAAACAGAGAGAAAAAGAAGCAAAATCCAGAGACAAAAGGGAAGATGAAAGCTGATGGAGCACCGGGTGGGAGGGGTCAGGAAGGGCAGGAGGCACATGCCTGGGAAGAACACCTCAGGCGGAAGGAAGGGTGAATCGGGGGCGCTCTCGGAAGATGGCCTCTCTTAGCTCAGAAGGACACAGACATTGACAGACGGGATGGCACTCTGAGGGGAGGGAGTGGCAGTGCCCAGGGCCTCAGGATGCAGGACTCTGGAAGCAGGGAGCTAGAAGTCCAGCCCAGCTTCCCTGAAGGAGGCCAGCCTGCGGGGCTTGCCGCTCTGTGAGGCCGCCAGATGAAGTCACTGACAGGTTTTCAGACATGGAAACTGCATTTGGGTAGCGAATCTCGATTATCTTTCTGTGATCTTTCAGGAGTCTAGCACCGACCTTCCTTTCTATCAGCTCCCGCTCTCTCTTGTAGAGGGATCCACTCAGGGCTGCCTTATGGGGACCCTTATGGGGACCCTGCTGTCCAGTCTCTGACATCCCTTTGGTGTCTGTCTGTTTTCTACTCTGTTTATTCTGGGAGCTCCACAGGCCAGCCCTAAAGTCTCCCTCTTGCTTCAGAAACCAGTCGCAGGTCCATATTTGCCATAGTTGTGGCTTATATTCTCTGTTTGTTGGTCCTGATTCTATCTATAAAACAAAACAACACTGTCTTCTACACAGGCAGTCCTTCAGTGCTCTAGGAACAGAGGATTCTCTACAGGAAAGGTTTACTGCCCCTGATAAGGAAATACAACTTTGTGGCTACTGCTTATGATTGTATTCAACGTCTTAACAGTTGCACCTTACTTATGGTCAACTAGAACCCAGAAGGTTCTCCCCACACATGCTGTCAAATTAGATCTTTCTCATCCCGCTTTTTTTTTTTTTTTTTTTTTAACACAAAGACGAATATATGGATGAACATATGTTGTTTTGTCTGCCTACTGCTCCTTCCTCTGGGGAGCCAGTCCTTCCTTGCTCCTCGTGGGTCTCCTGGGGCTGTCAATTTCAGCCTCCCACCCTATCCCCATTTACAGGGATGGAAACATGACCCATTCCTGGCCAATCATATCACCTCCTATCCCTGATGACAGCCAAGAATCTTTCTCTATAACTGGAATACTAAGAAGTTGTCTGTTGCTGGTGGTCCTCAGCTAAGACAACATAAGCTTGGAGTACAAGTTGCACTTTCTCCAGCTGTGAAGAGGAAGTCCACTGTAGTGGGAGAAAAGGCCAGCCCCCACAGGAAAGCTCAGAGACCAAGAGAGAGAAGTAGAGTCCCAATGATATTGACTGGATTCCCGGGTCTAGGTTTGTCAGAGCCAATCAATACCCTTTCTGTTTAAGCTGGTTGAATCAGGTTTTTGTCACTTCCAAGCGGTAAGCCCTGAATAATAATAGATTAAAAAATTAGAATGTATGGCATGCACCTATCTGCACAATAGAGAAACGTAAAACAAAAACATCATTCCTAACCCTATTTTTCAGTTATACAGAAAATGGTGTCATATCTCATATACTGTGTGTGTGTGGTTGTGTGATTGTAAAATACAGCCACAAATGCCTCCATCCAGTATGCACACCCCTTTGCAATGTAAGTTTGCCTCTACTCCTCTCAGGGAGAGGTAGAGTTTCTTTCTCTCTGAATATGGGCTAGCCTTGGGACTTATTTGAGCATTAGTTTGCAGCAGAGAGATGTATAAGACCTTCAGAGGCCTTCCAACTTCTGCTATTAACCTCTTAAAAGAAAGGGCCAGGTGAAGAAGCTAGGCTAACCTCCTGGGGGACAAGAATACAGGGAGGATATCAAGACAGCCCAGCCCAGTTGCAGTGTCAGGCATGTGAGTGAAGCCATGTTGAACCTTCCAGATCAGTTCTCCCTCCCGCTAAATGCAACTGTTTAGTCTAAATCAGCAGAGTGAAACCAGCTTTGGAATGGCCTAACTAACCCATAGAACTGTGAGAAGTAATACATCTTTGTTTTAAACTACAAGTTTTAGGGTACTTAATTATGCAACCAAAGCTAACTGAAACAGATTGTGTTCTGAATTTTTTATGTAACCGCACACTGTCATTTCTCCCACATTATTAATATATTTATTAAGGTTCTTTTGATTGCAGCCATGGGAAACCAGTTTAAAGAGAAATGCATTAGCAGGTTCCTGGGATATTTCAAGCTATAGAAGGTAAAGTTGAGGAGGGGAGAAATCAGGGCCATCATGCGGGTGTCAACAGTGGAGGTCACAAGCGTTTCTTCAGAAAACTGCTGTTAACAATTAGTGTTAATGACTTCTGGACAACTACCTTCAAGTTCTCAGAACAGGTTGACTTGTCCTGCTTGGGCAGCGTCTACCTATGGATTTTTTGGTTATAATGCAGGGTGGCACAGGACTTGGAGGCAGGAGGGAAAACAGACGCAAGTCGGGGGAAGTCCAGTATGGAAGCCAGAACCTAGGCCTGCTTTTTAACTGCTAATGTTTTGACTTCCCCCAACTTCTTTGCAAGGAGATAAGAAAGCCTTCCTCAGCGATCAATGCAAAGAAATAGAGGAAAACAACAGGATGGGAAAGACTAGAGATCTCTTCAAGAAAATTAGAGATACCAAGGGAACATTTCATGCAAAGATGGGCACAATAAAGGACAGAAATGGTACGGACCTAACAGAAGCAGAAGATATTAAGAAGAGGTGGCGAGAATACACGGAAGAACTGTACAAAAAAGAGCTTCACCACCCAGATAATCACGATGTTGTGATCACTAACCTAGAGCCAGACATCCAGGAATGTGAAGTCAAGTGGGCCTTAGAAAGCATCACTACAAACAAAGCTAGTGGAGGTGATGGAATTCCAGTTGAGCTATTTCAAATCCTAAAAGATGATGCTTAGCAAAGGAGAAAAGGAAAAATATAAGCATCTGAATGCAGAGTTCCAAAGAATAGCAAGAAGAGATAAGAAAGCCTTCCTAAGCGATCAATGCAAAAAAATAGAGGAAAACAACAGAATGGGAAAGACTAGAGATCTCTTTAAGAAAATCAGAGATATGAAGGGAACATTTCATACAAAGATGGACTCAATAAAGGACAGAAATGGTATGGACCTAACAGAAGCAGAAGATATTAAGAAGAGGTGGCAATAATACACAGAAAAACTGTACAAAAAAGATCTTCATGACCAAGATAATCACAATGGTGTGATCACTCACCTAGCCAGATATCTGGAATGTGAAGTCCAAGTGGGCCTTAGAAAGCATCAATACAAACAAAGCTAGTGGAGGTGAAGGAATTCCAGTTGAGCTATTTCAAATCCTGAAAGATGATGCTGTGAAAGTGCTGCACTCAATATGCCAGCAAATTTGGAAAACTCAGCAGTGGCCACAGGACTGGAAAAGGTCAGTTTTCATCCCAATTCCAAAGAAAGGCAATGCCAAAGAATGCTCAAACTACCACACAATTGCACTCATCTCATACTCTAGTAAAGTAATGCTCAAAATTCTCCAAGCCAGGCTTCAGCAATACGTAAACTATGAACTTCCAGATGTTTAAGCTGGTTTTAGAAAAGGCAGAGGAACCAGGGATCAAATTACCAATATCCACTGGATCACTGATAAAGCAAGAGAGTTCCAGAAAAACATCTATTCTGCTTTATTGACTATGCCAAAGCCTTTGACTGTGGATCACAATAAACTGTGGAAAATTCTGAAAGAGATGGGAATATCAGACCACCTGACCTGCCTCTTGAGAAACCTATATGCAGATCAGGAAGCAACGGTTAGAAGTGGACATGGAACAACAGACTGGTTCAAAATAGGAAAAGGAGTATGTCAAGGCTGTATACTGTCACCCTGCTTATTTAACTTATATGCAGAGTACATCATGAGCAAGTACATCATGCGCTGGGATGGAAGAAGCACAAGCTGGAATCAAGATTGTGGGGAGAAATATCAATAACCTCAGATATGCAGATGACACCACCCTTATGGCAGAAAGTGAAGAGGAACTAAAAAGCCTCTTGATGAAAGTGAAAGAGGAGAGTAAAAAAGTTCCCTTAAAGCTCAACATTCAGAAAACTGAGATCACAGCATCTGGTCCCATCACTTCATGGCAAATAGATGGGGAAACAGTGGAAACAGTGGCTGACTTTATTTTTCTGGGCTCCAAAATCACTGTAGATGGTGACTGCAGCCATGAAATTAAAAGATGCTTACTCTTTGGAAGGAAAGTTATGACCATTCTAGACAGCATATTGAAAAGCAGAGACATTTCTTTGCCAACAAAGATCCATCTAGTCAAGGCTATGGTTTTTCCAGTGGTCATGTATGGATGTGAGAGTTGGACTGTGAAGAAAGCTGAGTGCCGAAGAATTAATGCTTTTGAACTGTGGTGTTGGAGGAGACTCTTGAGAGTCCTTTGGACTGCAAGGAGATCCAACCAGTCCATTTTAAAGGAAATCAGTCCTGGGTGTTTTAGAAGACATAATGCTAAAGCTGAAAGTCCAGTATTTTGGCAACCTCATTCGAAGAGTTGACTCATTGGAAAAGACCCTGATGCTGGGAGGGATTGGGGGCAGGAAGAGAAGGGGACGACCGAGGATGAGATGGCTGGATGGCATCACCTACTCAATGGACATGAGTTGGGGAGGCCTGGTGTGCTGCAATTCAGGGGTCGCAAAGAGACACAACTGAGCGACTGAACTGAACTTATATTACATTTTGGGCAAAATTTATAGAAATTTCTACCTAAGTCTAGGATCAGATAGAAAGGAAAATAATTTTATAATTTAATGTTTGAAATGTTTAGCTTCCTTAGAAGCTATCCAACATTACAAATTATTGTACAATGTAGTGTAGCAAATTTCAACTGTATCTCATATCTAAAGGAATATGATCTGGTGACTAGGATGTGAAATAAAAAAGTAGTCCATTCATTTTGGAGCAAGATTTCAGAAAACAGGATCCAGTTTTGTAGGTTTTATTTCCCTATGGGGTGGGGCGGTGGGGGTGAGCTGGTAGGTAAAGAGCAGTAAAAATGGAAACAATGGTCAATATAAAAGAATGAAAAGAGTATTCCAACTTCAGCCAAATGAGTGTGATTCCATACAGGACTTAAGTACTTGTCAGATGAATCAATAAGTGATTGGGAAAACAAAACAGGAGCCTAGACTCAGTTTGTGTTCCTCAACTGGAAACTCTTAAGACAAGAAACTGGATTCAAATCTTCTTTGGGAGCTTTTCAAATCAACTGGGAGAGAGATTTCAGAAAGCTCCACATCCTCCTTCTTAAGAGACGCAGGTGGACAGGGAAGGAGGAGCTGTCCAACACGGTGAAGGAGACGTCCATGTTGACCGGAAGGACGGGACAAGTCAGCACATCCACTATGCACAGATATACAGAGTCACATCTGCTATGCACAGATATACAGAGTCAGCAAGAAGAACGGGGATTGGGGAACAGACATACGTACTGAAAGGTCAGTGCAGGCATGAAGAACCCTAGGCTTAGGAGAGTAAGAGTAATGTCAGACACCACAGGTGGTTGAGATCTACTCATTTACTGCCGCCAAGATATATAGTCTGAAGTATGTGCAGCTGAATGGGACCACTGTAGGCTACACCTGAACACCACCACCACAGGTTAAAAGAGATTTTATATAGAGAGGCATTGGGCTTCCCCAATGGCTCAGGGTAAAGCCTGCAATGCAGGAGATGTGTGTTCAGTCTTTGGGACATGAAGATCTCTTAGAGTAGGAGATGGCAACCCACTCCAGTATTCTTTCCTGGAGAATCCCATGGACAGAGGAGCCTGGTGGCCTACAGTCCACGGGGTTGCAGAGTCAGACATGACTGAGCACCCACACACACACTGTCCACACACATGTATACCTATCCGTATGCACATATGTGTGTATGGTTTCCCAGGTGGCTCAGTGGTAAGCAATCCACCTACAATGCAGGAGACCCGGGTTCAATCCCTAGGTCAGGAAGATCTCCTGGAGAAGGAAACGGCAACCCACTCCAGTATTCTTGCCTGAGAAATCCCATGGACAGAGAAGCCTGGTGGTTACAGTCCATGGGGTCACAAAAGTCAGACACAACTGTGCGACTGAGCACGCAGGCACATATGTGTGTGTACACATCATTCCATAATGTCAGAAAATTACTTACCAAAGGGTCAACATTTACTCCCAGTTAAGTATCTGGAAACAGGGAGAAACAGTTTCTTCCTCAATAAAACAAAATTCCTTTAATCTAAAGGCTAACATTAAACTCAATCCAAAATCCTAGTCATTCCCTTTAAAAATGGGACAAAAATCAGAATGTCAACCACTGCCATTCTGTAGTATTTGTGAAGTTTGGATGATATACTAAGATATAACCAGAAATATTGGGATTGGAAAAGAAATTAACAAAATATTATTGTTTGCTTATAATAAAATAAATAAGAAGCTTATTAAAATGTCATTTGGATTTTTTAATAACCTAATGAAAAAGAAAATGATACAAAAGAAAATCTCAATAATGGGCACCACTATCAACAACACACAGCTAAAAGTAATGAAAATTAAATTTGTATTCGAAATTATGAGAATGAAAGTAAAAGTATAATACATGATCCTATATAAGAGAAATTTAAAATCTTTATAAACACTTTCTAAAAATTAACAAGGTTTTCTGACTTCTAGATAGCTCTCTATTTGTGTCATTAACTAAAATAAAAATTTATTGAGACTGTAGTTTACTCTTTTCCAAACCCAAGGTTTCATGTCAGTTCTCATCCTACTGGACCTCTTCTCATGATCTATACGTGTCAGCCATGCCCTGTTTGGAAAATCTTATCCTCTCCTGAACTATTCAAAATTCTTTCTCTCCTAGTTTCCTCTAAGCTCTAATTTTTGCTTCCCATCTGCTTTGACTTTCCCTTTCTACATATTAATATCTTAATTTTGAGCTCCCTCAGTGTTTTTCCTTATTCTCACTTGCCACCAAAACTAAAATATCTGTTTATGTACTATAGTTTGACCTTTACCACAACTAACATATCTGCTACACACTCTAGACAGCAAGCATCCAATTTACTTTTGAATAGCCAGTACCTTCTTAGCACAGAGCTCAGCACATAGCAGATGCTTAATCAATGTTTGTTAAATAAATGAACAAATTAAAAATTATTAATTTTTAACTTATAAACTAAATTCTAAATAAAACTTTGGAAAGGATTTCTAAAGTCTTTTCCAAAATGTTCTGAAACACTATGGTTAAAATATTCTTAAATGTAAGAATAGCTTTTTAAAAAAGGAATCTGAGAGGGTTCTCCTAGAGTATATTACTCATCATCAGTGAAAGTCATCTGGAAAAACCACTATGAGATATGACTACAGATACCATAGAATGTCTGAAATTAAAACAATTGACTCATGAGGGTTGCCAAGTATGTGATGAAACTGGAATTCTCACACGCTGGTGCTGTAAATATACAATTGTATAGAAGTTTAGGAAACCATGTGCCAATTTCTTTTAAAGTTAAAAGCTGTATATACCACATGACTCGGTCAATTTTAGGAAAGTTTTCAGAACATCCAAAGAAAAGAAAAGCATATGTCTGCACAAAAAGTCATACAAAAATGTTTACCGGCAACTTTGTTTGCAGAGAAGGGAGGAAGAAAGGAAGACCAGAAAAGTCAATGTGATAACTTTCTACATAATTTTTTTTTTTTTTTAGCTCTAAGCAGTTAACATATGAGGAAAAGCTATATTAAGGTAGTAGGAATTGGGAAACACAAATAGGTCTTATCTAGGGTGGGTGAGTGACCAAGTATAGTGAGCAAAACTACACACACACGTTGAATTTTTGCCCTTAGCTGGACTCTGTGTTCCCAGAATGGGCTTTTCTTAGTAGATAAGTTGTAAGCAAGGATGTTGTTTGGGGTGATGTCAGTCAGACTGACTGAATGAATGGAAGAATGGACTATCTGAGTAGAAGACATCAATCTAAAATTAAATCTTCCTCAAACCTGCCCAGAGCAACTTATGCTATCCTTTCAAGGGTGAGATGACTGATAGCAAAGTAGCAAGTACATGGATTCCTAAATAAACCTACGTGTGTGGTTCAGAGTTATGCTATTCCATGAATTCTTTCTGATACACAGGGACACAGCTTGTTGCTGGTGTCTCTGCAGTCCACCAAAAACATTTTCAGTGTATTGGTTTCTCCTCTGTATTTCCACATGGCATGTGAAATTATTTATTCCCCACAATAGTCTAGAATTATACGGGAAGTACAGAACAAGCCACAGAGCAAGACAACTGAAATGTAGAACAAGTGACAGGGATGTGGCCAATGCAAGACAATCCTAAGGTGGGCTGGGGTTGTGATTCATAGACAAAGACAATAAGTCCATAATTTATCCTCTAAACAGGAGGCACAAGGTGTGAGTCTATACCAATATAAACAGATGACTGGATAAATAAATAAATGAGAGGAAAGAGGCAAATCTCTCTTGCAGACGAATTTCAAGTAATTTATGGAGATACTTCACCCTTGATATGGGGGCATAAATCACAATTCCATCGAGTTGCACGTAGTGACTTCCTTCTAAAGAGCACAGTGTGGAAAAGAGTGGAGGAAAAGCAACTTTCAGTGGAGAAAACTAATCAACACTTCCTCAGTCAAGTGATCAGTGTTAAGATCTACAATAATAAATCATTTTGACAGCATGTACCCTTGATATGATATGATGAAAATGGCCCATACGTCTATACTCTTCCTCCCCAAAACTCATCATCCAAGTCTAGTCATGAGAAAAACACTAGGTAAATTCCAATAGTGGGACATACTGCAGAATAACTAAGTATTCTCAAAACTGTCAAAGTTATTGAAATCAAGGGAAGTCTGACAAACTCTCCCAGAGAAGACCCTAAGGTGATAGGGCAAGTGAATTTAACGTGGGTTCTTGAATGAGATCTTGAATCAGAAAAAGAGCATATACAAGTAGGAAAATCTGAATCAAATATGGACTTCAATAATAATGTATCAAAATAGGCTTATTAATTGCACAAAGTTATGGTACTAGTATAAAGGGCTTCCCTGGTGACTCAGTGGTAAAGATCCACCTGCCAAGGCAGGTGACGTGGGTTCAATCCCTGGGTCAAGAAGATCCCCTGGAGAAGCAAATGACAATCCACTCCAGTATTCTTGCCTTGAAAATCCCATGAACAGAGAAGCCTGGCTGGCTACAGTTCGGAGGGTCAAACATGAGCTGTAAAAGAGCTCAGACATGACTTAGCTACTACCTAAGCACCACCTTCACAGTAATATAAGATGCTAATAATAGTGGAAACTGGATATAGAGGATATGAGAACTCTCTGTACTGTCTTCTCATTTTTCTGTAAGTCTAAAACTGTTCTGAAAACAAAATTTCTTATCAAAAGTTGCAATATGCAATCATCTAGGCAAAGGGTGAAAACATTCAAAATCAATCCCTGAAGGATCAGAAAGGTTTCAAGAGCAGACTTTCATAGTAAATGTTTATAATCTTCCCCAAGTATGCATCACTGGACTTTTATCATTTATAATTTCTACAGAATTTCAGTTGTGTTCAATTCACCCACCATTACTTTTGCTTAAGCAAAAACTGTATATATTTTTTTGCCCAAGTGATACCATCACACAATCCTCAAGTATGAAAAGTATGCCCACCAAAAAGTCTACCTCCCAGACTCAGAAACCAGTTGTTTTTACTCCTCTGTGTATCTGCCAGAGATAGTTTACATTCCATCAAGAAAATATGTGTATGTGGGTTTTTCCTTCCATTTCTAGACAGATGCCTGCATACCACATATGCTGTTCTGCACATTGCTTTTTCTAAGTAGCCATACATCTCTGAGATTTTTTAAGTAATTAATAAGCTTTGTTATTTTAAAAGTGTAAGAAAGGCCAAGAAGTATGCTCAAAGAAGAGGTGAAACTAGAACTGTAGTTGACAAACCAGGATGTATGGATGCAAGAATGGAGGAATGAGGTAATATATGCTTGTCGGGGTTGGGGGGGAGGATTAAAGTTGACTGTATACATTCTATATGCTAGTATAAGCAAAGGTAACTAATTATCAGTATTGTATTATAAACGTCCATAGGAAAAATATGTGCTTTAATGTCATCTAATATAGGGACTCAATTTATATTCTGTTGTGAAAAATGAGGAGAAACCAATCCCTGAATAAGAGAAGGAAGCTCCAAACAGAAGGCATCCTAAAAATAACTCCAGGGAGGTAGAGTCTCCTTAAAGGCAGAGTCTCCTTAAAGTCATTGATGGGAGTTCCCTGGTGGTCCAATGGTTAGGAATCCACACTTTCACTGCAGGGGGCACGAATTCAATCCCTGGTTGGGGAACTGAGATTCCACATGCCACACAGCAGAATGTGCACACTCAAGATGGAACATTTTCATTACGGTTCATGAGGGTAGACATTTTTGCCCATTCTGTTCACTGCCTGTCCCCAGAGCCCACAATATATATTTAGTTAGTTGCTTAAGATGTATTTGTTGAATGAATCAATAGAGGTTAGTCTCAATAGAGATTAATCGATAAATAGAAGTAGAATAAATGACAAATCAAGAAGGAAAAATCAGAGTGCTAAGAGACCTACAAAGGTAGCACTGTGCAATGAGTTACAATGCCAGGATTACCAATTTGCAGGTTCACTTGGGAAGGGTGCCTGAAAGTGAAGTGAAAGTGTCATTTGCTCAGTTGTGTCAGACTCTGCGACCCATGGACTGTAGCTTCCAGGCTCCTCTTCCATGGGATTCTTTGCTGAAACTTAGTTTTCTCATTTCTAAAATTGTATCAGTAATGCATCACAGTGAAAAGTATATGCCATACTGAGTTACTGTAAAGATAAAATACACATACACACTGATACCCACACACAAACACACAAAACATATATACATGTAAATATAGCATATTCAATTATATCAATATGTATTTTGTATATATGAATACATATATATATATATATATATATATATATATAAAGAGAAAGAGTACCATGTTGCTTAGTCTTTAAAACAGTAGTTATGATTATAATCAATGATAGTGGGAAGGATTAAAGAATGACTTCAGTGATGCCACGGAAATCTGGGAACTGGGCATTTCAAGAAAGAAGTTAGTAAAAAATCATAATCTAACATAGCAAAATTAAACTTAAACACAACTATAAAGATAAATGGACAGATTCACCTGTTAACAGTAAAAACTATAACTAGAGTCCATGAGCTGCAAGGAAAGATCCCATGTGTCACAACCAAGACCTCACACAGCCAAATAAATAAATAAAAATTAAATTAAAAAAAAGAAAATATGGTTCATATTGCTAAAAAATGAAAAACTGCCTCCAAAGAGAAACTAAGAGGAAGTGACGGATCATGACTGCATGTAAATTACTAGACAATGATAGAGAGCAGACTGTTACATACAAAAACAAACACAGACTCAACTATTAATATCAGACTACATGATTCAAGGCAAGTGGAAAAGAGAAGGGCACTTTGTAATGATACAGATATAATTCACAGTGGAGAATGTAACTCTCATAAATCTTTAATTTCACAAAATAAACTAAAACTGAAAGAAACCAATGGAAGTGCCATCCTAATGACAGATTTTTCACCTACTCACCCAGCTCCATAACAGATCAAGGAAATCAGGAATAATGGATACAACTGACTGAATGTTATAATGAAGATTTTTTTATATTTGTATGTATCAAACTCTATAAGCTGAAAACATTTACAGGGGACATTTACTGGAAAGCGTTTTCAGGGACTGCCCTGATGGTCTAGTGATTAAGACTTCCCCCTTCCAATGCAGGGGGCATGGGTTTGATCCCTGGTTGGGGAACTAGATCCAACATGCTGTGCAGTTGTGGCAAAAAGAAAATGTATTTTATACCATGCCAAAATCATGACGTCAGTGATTTCCAAAAAAAATAATAAATAATGCCACTAGAATATCTTTAAAGTAGCAATAACAAAAATACTAAAACTATGAGATAATAAAGCTTTATACACAGACAAATGCAAACCTTAAACTTTGATAGTCTAGTAAAAGTGAATATAAAATAATTATGCAAAGAAAAGACTATAAAAAGAGAAACAAAATAAAGCAACTGATAACAAAAATAATTTCCCAGGCCCAGATAGCTTCACAGGTGAATTCTACTAAACATTTAGAGACAAGATAATGCCTATCCTTCTAAAACTCTTTCAAAAAACTGCAGAAGAAGGAACACTTCCAAAGTCATTCTATGAGGCCATCATCACCCTGATACCAAAATCAAACAAAGACAACACAAAAAAAGAAAATTACAGGCCAATATCATTGATGAACGTAGATGCAAAAATTCTCAACAAAATTCTAGCGAACAGAACTCAACAACACATTAAAAATATCATACACCATGATCAAGTTGGGTTTATTCCAGGGATGCAAGGATTCTCTAATATACTCAAGTCAATCAATGTGATACAACATTAACAAATTGAAAGATAAAAACCCTAAGATAGGGAATTCCCTGACGCTCCAGTGGTGAAGAGTCTGCCTCGCAATGCGGGAGATGCAGGTTCAATCCCTGGTTGAGCAACTACGATCCCACAGGCCACACAGCAACTAAGCCCAAGCAAGGGCCACAATCACTGAGCCTTGCGTGCCACAAGTAGACAGTCTAAGTGCTGCAACTAAAACCTGACACAGCCAAATAAACACTGAAAACAAAAAGAAAAAATATGATAACCTCAACAGATGCAGACAAAAACCTTTAACAAAATTCAGCACCCATTTTGATTAAAACTCCAAAAAATGGGCCTAGAAGGAACCTACCTCAACATAGTAAGGCCATATATGATAGACCCACAGAAAACATTGTTCTCAATGGTGAAAAACTGAAAGCATTCCCTCTAAGATCATGAAAAAGACAAGAGTACCCACTTTCACCACTATTATTCAACATATATTGGAAGCCCTAGATATACGGCAATTAGAGAAGAAAAAGAAATAAAAGGAATCCAGATCAGAAAAGAAGTAAAACTCTCACTGTTTGCAAATTACTTGAAACTATACACAGAAAACCCTAAAGAAACTATGAGAAAATTACTAGAGCTGATCAGTGAATTTAGCAGTCAGAGGATACAAAATCAGTACACAAAAATCACTTGCACTTCTACATACTAACAATGAAAAATCAGAAAAAGAAATTAAGGAATTAATCCCATTCACCACTGCAACAAAAAGAATAAAGTATTTAGAAATAAACCTACCTAAGGAGACAAAAGAATTGTATCCAAAAAACTATAAGACACTGATGAAAGAAATCAACAACATAAACAGATGGAGAGATATTCCATGTTCCTGGGTTGGAAAAATCAATACTGTGAAAATGACTAAACTACCAAAAGCAATCCACAGATTCAATGTGATCCCTATCAAATTACCAGTGGCATTTTTCCCAGAACTAGAACAAAAGATTTTACAATTCATTTGGAAACACAGAAGACCCCAAATAGCCAAAGAAACCTTGAGAAAGAAGAACGAAGCTGGAGAAATCAACCTTCCTGCCTTCAGACTATACTAAAAAGTTAAAATCATCAACAGTATGGTACCGGCACAAAAACAGAAACATGGAACAAGATAGAAAGCCCAGAGATAAACCCACACAACTTTGAGTACTTTATTTTGGACAGAGGAGGCAAGAATATACAATGGGGCAAAGATAACATCTTCAATAAGTGGTGCTGGGAAAACTGGACATGTTCATGTAACAGAATGAAATTAGAACACTTCCTAACACCGTACTGAAGTGGTTTCCATTCCTTATCCAATGTGACAAAATGTGGTCCCCTGGAGAGGGGAATGGCAAACCACTTCAGTATTCTTGCCTTGAGAACCCCATGAACAGTGTGAAAAGGTAAAAAGAGAGGACAATGAAAGAAGAACTCCCTGGGTCAGTAGGTGCCCAATATGCTCCTGGAGAACAGTGGAGAGAGAATTCCAGAAAGAATGAAGAGATGGATCCAAAGCCAAAACAACACCCAGCTGTGGACATGACTGCTGATGGACGTGAAAGTCTGATCCTGTAAAGAAGAATACTGCATAGGAACATGGAATATTAGGTCCATGAATCAAGGCAAATTGGAAGTGGTCAAACAGGAGATGGCAAGAGTAAACAACATTTTAGGAATCAGTGAACTAAAATGGACTGGAATGGGTGAATTTAACTCAGATGATCATTATATCTACTACTGTGGGCAGGAATCCCTTAGAAGAAATGGAATAGCCATCACAGTCAACAGAAGAATCCAAAATGCAGTACTCAGATACAATCCCAAAAACGACAGAATGATCTCTGTTCATTTCCAAGGCAAACCATTCAATATCATGGTAATCCAAGTCTATGCCCCAACCACTAATGCTGAAGAAGCTGAAGCTGAACACTTCTGTGAAGCCCTACAAGACCTGCTAGAACTAACATGCAACAAAGATGTCCTTTTCATGATGGGGACTGGAATGCAAAAGTAGGAAGTCAAGAGATACCTGGAGTAACAGGCAAATTTGGCCTTAGAGTACAGAAGGAAGCAGGGCAAAGGCTAACAGAGTTTTGCCAAGAGAATGCACTGGTCATAGCAAACACTCTCTTCAAACAACACAAGAGAAGACTCTACACATGAACATCACCAGATGGTCAATACCAAAATCAGACTGACTATATTCTTTGTAGCCAACACAAAGAAGCTCTATACAATCAGCAAAAACAAGACTGAAAGCTGACTATGGCTCAGATCATGAACTTCTTATTGCCAAATTCAGACTTAAATGGAAAACCACTAGACATCAGGTATGACTGAAATCAAACCCCTTACAATTATACACTGGAAGTGATAAATAGATTCAAGGGATTAGAGCTGATAGAGTGCCTGAAGAACTATGGATGGAGGTTCGTGACACTGTACTGGAGGCAGGGATCAAGATCATTCCCAAGAAAAAGAAATGCAAAAGGCACAGTGGTTATCTGAGGAATCCTAACAAATAGCTGAGAAAGAAGAGGAGCTAAAGGCAAAGGAGAAAAGGAAAGATATTCCCAACTGAATCCACAGTTCCAAAGAACAGCAAGAAGAGATTTAAAAAAGCCTTCCTCAGTGATCAATGCAAAGAAATGGAGGGAAAGAACAGAATGGGAAAGACTAGAGATCTCTTCAAGAAAATCAGAAACACTAAGGGAACATTTCATGCAAAGATGGGTACAATTAAACACAGAAACAGTATGGACCTAACAGAAGCAGAAAATGTTAAGAAGAGCTGGCAAGAATACACATAAGAACCATATAAAAAAGATCATCATGACCCAGATAATCACGATGGTGTGATCACTCACCTAGAGCCAAACATCCTGGAATGTGAAGTCAAGTGGGACTCAGGAAGCATCACTATGAATAAACCTAGTGGAGGTGATGGAATTCCAATTGAGCTATCCTAAAAGCTCAAATCCTAAAAGATGATGCTGTGAAAGTGCTGCACTCAATATGCCAGCAAATTTGGAAAACTCAGCAGTGGTCACAGGACTAGAAAAGGTCAGTTTTCACTCCAATCCCAAAGAAAGGCAATGCCAAGGAATGTTCAAACTACCGCACAACTGCACTCATCTCACACACTAGTAAAGTAATGCTCAAAATTCTCCAAGCCAGTCTTCAAGGGGAACCGTGAACTTCCAGATGTTCAAGCTGGATTTAGAAAAGGCAGAGGAACCAAACATCAAATTGCCAACATCCGTTGGATCGTCGAAAAAGCAAGAGAGTTCCAGAAAAACATCTACTTCTGCTTTATTAACTATGCCAAAGCCTTTGTGTAAATCACACAAACTACAGAACATTCTCAAAGAGATGGGAATACTGCCTCCTGAAAAATCTGCATGCAGGTCAAGAAGCATAAATTAGAACTGGACATGAAACAACAGACTGGTTCCAAATTGGGAAAGAAGTATGTCAAAGCTGTATATTGTTACCCTGCTTATAACTTATATGCAGAGTACATCTTGAGAAATGCTGGGCTGGAAGAAACACAAGCTGCAATCAAGACTGCCGGGAGAAATACCAATAACCTCAGATATGCAGATGACACCACCCTTAGGGCAGAAAGTGAAGAGGAACTAAAAAGCCTCTTGATGAAAGTGAAAGAGGAGAGTGAAAAAGTTGGCTTAAAGCTCAACATTCAGAAAACGAAGATCATGGCATCTGGTCCCATCACTTCATGGCAAATAGATGGGGAAACAGTGGAAACAGTGTCAGACTTTATTTTGGGGGGCTCCAAAATCACTGCAGATGGTGACTGCAGCCATGAAATTAAAAGGTGCTTACTCCTTGGAAGAAAAGTTATGACCAACCTAGATAGCATATTCAAAAGCAGAGACATTTGCCAACAAAGGTCTATCTAGTCAAGGCTATGGTTTTTCCAGTGGTCATGTAGGGATGTGAAAGTTGGACTGTGAAGAAAGTTGAGCACCAAAAAATTGATGCTTTTGAACTGTGGTGTTGGAGAAGACTCTTGAGAGTCCCTTGGACTGCAAGGAGATCCAACCAGTCCATCCTAAAGGAGATCAGCCCTGGGTGTTCATTGGACAGACTGATGCTGAGGCTGAAACACCAGTACTTTTGCCACCTAATGTGAAGAACTAACTCATTGGAAAAGATTCTCATGCTGGGAGGGATTGGGGGCAAGAGGAGAAGGGGTCGACAGAGGATGAGATGGCTGGATGGCATCACTGACTTGACGGACGTGAGTTTGAGCAAGCTCTGGGAGTTGGGGATGGAAAGGGAAGCCTGGCATGCTGTAGTCCACGGCGTTATAAAGAATCAGACATGACTGAGTGACTGAACTAAACCATACACAGGATAAACTTAAAATGGATTAAAGACCTAAATGTAAGACAAAATACTATAATACTGTTTGAGGCAAACAGAGTACTCTTTCACATAAATCTCAGCAAGATCTTCTATGACCCACCTACTAGAATAATGGAAATAAAAACAAAAACAAACAAAATAGGATCTAATTAAACTTAAAAACTTTTGCACAGTGAAGAAAACAATAAACAAGATGAAAAGACAACCTTCAGAATGGGAGAAAATAATGGCAAAGGAAACAAATAGTTAATTTCTAAAATATACCGGCAGCTGATACAAGTCGATAGGAGAAAAACAAACAACCCAACCAAAAACTGGAAAAAGACATAAACAGACATTTCTTCAAAGACATTCAGATAGCTAACAAAGACATGAAAAGATGCTCAACACTGCTCCTTATTAGCAAAACGCAAATCAAAACTTCAATGAGATATCGCTTCACACCAGCCAAAATGACCATCATCAAAAAGTCTACAAACAATAAATGCTGGACAGAGTGTGGAGAAAATGGAACTCTCTTGCATTTTTGGTGGGAATGTAAATTGATATAGTCACTATGGAAGACAGTATGGATATTCTTAAAAAACTAGAAATAAAACCACCATATGACCCATAAAGCCCAACTACTAGGCATATACCTTGAGGAAACCAAAATTGAAAAAGACACATGTACCCCAGTGTTCATTGCAGCAGTACTGACAATCGTTAGAACATGGATGCAACCTAGATGTCCACTGACAGATGAATAGATAAAGAAGCTGTGGTACATATATACAATGGAATATTACTCAGCCATAAAAAAGAATGCATTTGAGTCTGTTCTAATGAGGTGGATGAACCTAGAGTCTATTATACAGAGGTAAGTAAGTCATAAAGAGAAAAACAATTATCATATACTCACACATATGTATGGAGTCTATAAAAACAGTACTGATGAAATTATCTGCAGGGCGGTAACGTAGACGCAGAGAACAGACCGAGGACACGGGGTTGGGCGAGAAGGAGAGGGAGGGACATATGGAGAGAGTAACACAGAAAGTTACATCACCATATGTAAAATAGATAGCCAGCAGGAATTTGCTGTCTTGACTCAGGGAACTCAAACTGGTGCTCTCTAACAACCTAGAGTGTGGGATGGGGAGGGAGCGGGGAGGGAGGGGACATATGCGTGCCTATGGCTGATTCATGTTGATGTTTGGCAAAAACACTATTCTGTAAAGCTATTATCCTTAAAAAAAGAGCTGCTGAGAACAAAAAAAGAAAAAGAAAATCATAAATTGGTAAACAGCTACAATTGTAAAATTGATATAGTAACAGCTTTTTCAAAATGTATTTATTCATATTTTTTTCATTTATTCCCTCAGTTAATAAAAACCAATGAAACTGTTGAACTAACTAATATTAACCATGACTTTCAGTGTGACATACTCATTTTTCTGTTTTACACAATTCCCTAACCTTTGGGCTTTCCCCAGTGGCTCAGTGGTAAAGAATCTGCCTGCAGTGCACGAGCCATATGAGATGCGGGTTTGATCCCTGAGTTGGGAAGATTACCTGGAGGAGGGCATGGCAACCTGCTCCAATATTTCTGCCTGGAGAATCCCGTGGACAGAGAAGCCTGGCAGGCTACAGTTCATAGGGTCACAAAGAGTCAGACATGACTGAAGCAATAGCACAGACTGGCTTTGCATCATCTTGAATGATACTCTTAGATGTTGTTTTATCTCATTAAGAATTTCTTCTCAGTATCCTAAATAAAAATGCACACCCCATGAATGTTCTTTTCCTTAGTATAACCAAGTTCTTGTATAGCAAGAAGAAAAAAATAAACTGCCTCTGGCCATGTTAAACAGCAACAGAATTTGTTGGAAGCATATCTATAACTTCCTGGCTCAAAGTGAAGGCTTAAGAAACAGTTTTATTTATAAAAAGGATGAGATGCCAAGGCAGTCTTAGGGATTTGAGCTATGAGGACTAACTGAGTGTCTCACCAGACTGCGTGATCTAAAATACTCTCCAATATTTTCTTTTAATTTTCCTGTCCCTGTGCCATTCTACTCAAGACATAGTGACCTAGGAGATTTCAACCTCATCTTGTAACTGGAGAAGGAAGAGCAATTGTGTTTCAGCATACCAAGAAGCAACGCAGTGGCTAGAGAGGTCTTTCCCCAAAAGGATATCAATGCTGATTATCAAAAGAGCCAAGACCAGCCAACCAACTTTCATCACACTCAGGGTCCTGTCCCAGTCGCTCCTCCCCACTTCTCCCTTTTCTCTTGTCTTCGTGTACCTTCTAATCCTACACACACTCTGTGGAAATTTTATCCCCCACCCCTGCCACTAGGACCTCAGTTATCATTAATATATTCTGCAAATTCTCAAATCTGTATCTTAATCTCAGACCTCTTCCTCAAGCTTCAGATCTTTATTCCCAAGGAGCTACTATAAACTTCTTCATTTGAAAAGGGGGCATCCCTAACACCTCACATTCCAAATTAAACTCATCTCTCATTCCACCACTGCACCCTGGAGTATTTCTTGGAATGGCCCTGATGACTGCCTGAGCAGTGATTATGAGAAAGGACAGAGTCTATTTGAAATGGAACCACTGATACAGACTCTGTAAGGGTTTCAAGCAAAGGAATGCCGGAGGTGAGACTCATGGACCAACAGGAGGTGACAACAGTCAATTCAAAGCAGTGTGTGGGAGGCAAGAGAAGCGGCCTTGGGATAAACAGGGAAGTTTCATTTAAAAAAAAAACAAAAACAAAAGATACCTGAGCAAAATGTCTGATATCAAAAGAGAACATGAAGAGGGTGGTTCAATATGGATGAAGCACAGGAGAGTAGGAGCGTGTCTGTGTGTGTGAACGTGTGAGCGTGTGTATATACAATAAGGAAATGAGCTCTATTCCTAAAGACTAGAGCTGAGACTTCGCTGGTGGTCCAGGGACAAATACTCCATACTCCCGATACAGGGGGCTAGTGTTCCATCCCCGGTCCAGGAACTAAATCCCACATAACGCGCCTAAGAGTTTGCATTCACAACTAAAGATAAAAGGTTAGGGCTGATCGAGCATAAAGGATATGTGACCTATTTGGGGAGCCATAGGAAAATATTAGGAAAGAAACCCATCTATAAAGTATAACTCTGGAAAACTCTAGAGAATGAATTGGTAAGGTTGGAAGCAAGAAGACTAATCCGAAACTAGTGTAATGTTCCTATTGAGAAATGAGTGTGCTTAGATAGATGTGGCTGTGAAGATAGAAAGAAAAGGAATTATTTAAAAAGTAACTGCAGAAACTGAACTTCCTCAACTTGGGAAAGAATTGAATACAATGTGAGAGGAAAAGGATTGCTGGCTTTAGAACTGACTTGTTGGTGATGTCATTTGTTAATGTTGGAAATAAAAAGGGAAAGGGCGGTTTAGAGGGGGCAGTGGGAATGACTAAAATTTACGCTTTGAAACATTTAGTTGGAGGATCCTATAGGGGAAGTGCAGTGGACTGTTGGATGTACATAGGTCTGTATCTCGAGAGAGAGGGCTGAGTTGGAGCTGATAAATTTAGGAGTCATGAACATGATACTATAGCATTAAGTCAGTAAATGAAAAAGATGAGTGAGTAAAACAGAAACCTAGAAACCTAGTGACTAAAACAGAACCTTCTTTAAAACCTAGCTTTTAAAGAAGAGTCCAAGAAAGAGTCTTAGAAAGAGCATTGCACAGGATGGCCTCAGAGAGTGGGGGGAAAAGATAGCAAGTGTTGTCTAGAAATTCAAAACAGGTGAGCTTTCAAAGTAAAAGCAAAGCTTTTAGGGTTGTACTTAGGACCAAGTAGATTTCTGTTCTTGGGGAAAGCAGTTTTAGTGCTATGATGGTGACTGTGTTCACTTTGGAACAGATAGCACATGAAGGAGATACAAAAAATCAAGAAAGACAAGTTTTGATTTTGGTTTTAGTTTTTGTCACAGTTGGAAAAGAAACACATGTTTAACTGCTGATAAGTAGATTATAAAGGCTGAGAATGTAATAGAAAAAAGGGTAATAGGACCATGGTTCCTGGTTACTGGAAGTAGACGGGATACAGAATAGAGATTAGAAAAATAGAAATAGATAGAAAGTATAGCCTTGTACACTATTTTAAAGGAAAAGCAGATGGACCTGGATACAGACACTTGCACAGCGCTGGTTTTGTGAGTTAGGAGATTGTGGGGAACCTTCTCTGTTTCTGCATGATTTGCTACAGGAAGTGAAATGGGGCAGGGTTTGGGAGTTGGGGTTTGAGGAGAGTGGAAACTGCCTGAAATACCTCATGAAGCGAAACTGACAAGAAACAAGCAGAAACTCCTACTTACTGAGGTCAGATACCATGAATTCAGAGTGGCTCAAATTTCTAAAGTTGTGGAATTATTTAAAGAAAGTAAATCATTGACTGATTCTCCCATTTGAACAGGTGGAAAAGGCAAACATCTAAATGCTGACACACTGGGATTGGGGCATGATGGACTTAGAGATATTTAAAAACTCTTCAAAGTGATACATCATGAAGAGGGTTATTTTTAAGATTTCATGGTACAACAATTCTTGATGACAAAGTACAGTGGGAAGTAATGGCTAACATGAAAGGAAAACCATGGTCTCTCATGAAACAGAAGTTAGGGGATTTAGAAATTAAGGTAATGAATGTGTCAACCATACGAACCCTGAAGTCATTTTTGGGTGATGCTGTAGGATTCAGGAAGGAGAAAACACGATTCTGATTTTTTAATCTCCAGTGAATAATGTAGGATGACAAGAAGCACAATGGTAAGAGCAATGAGGTAAGTCAGAGGATGTCTAGCTGGAGGTCATGAGCCTCAAAAAGAATGTTTCATGAAAAGGTATTAGAACAACTACACACAAGTAACCATTCCGAGGATTTTAGTTTGCAGGAGGATGATCGACCTCAATCTAAAGAACCGAAGGCAAAATGCTGTACTTGGTGGACACCCAGTTCAGTTCAGTTGCTCAGTCGTGTCCGACTCTGCGACTCCATGAATCGCAGCACGCCAGGCCTCCCTGTCCATCACCAACTCCCGGAGTTCACTCAGACTCACGTCCATTGAGTCCGTGATGCCCTCCAGCCATCTCATCCTCGGTCGTCCCCTTCTCCTCCTGCCCCCAATCCCTCCCAGCATCAGGGTCTTTTCCAATGAGTCAACTCTTCGCATAAGGTGCCCAAAGTACTGGAGCTTCAGTTTTAGCATCATTCCTTCCAAAGAAATCCCAGGGTTGATCTCCTTCAGAATGGACTGGTTGGATCTCCTTGCAGTCAGTCCAAGGGACTCTCAAGAGTCTTCTCCAACACCACAGTTCAAAAGCATCAATTCTTCTGTGCTCAGCCTTCTTCACAGTCCAGCTCTCACATCCATACATGACCACAGGAAAAACCATAGCCTTGACTAGACAGACCTTAGTCGGCAAAGTAATGTCTCTGCTTTTGAATATACTATCTAGATTGGTCATAACTTTTCTTCCAAGGAGTAAGCACCTTTTAATTTCATTCCACCTCTTCTTAATATCTTCTGCTTCTGTTAGGTCCATACCATTTCTGTCCTTTATTGAGCCCATCTTTGCATGAAATGTTCCCTTGGTATCTCTATTTTTCTTGAAGAGATCTCTAGTCTTTCCCCTTCTGTTCTTTTCCTCTATTTCTTTGCACTGATCGCTGAGGAAGGCTTTCTTATCTTTTCTTGGGTGGAAACCCAAGTTTTAGTTAAAATAAGTAGATCAGAATAACAGTTAAAGAAATAGATCAAAGATCTAAGGACCAATGAAGGTCTGGGGTCACAATGACAATTTCTGGACACAGTAGAAAAGCAGTGATAGGGGAGATGAGCAGAGATTATTGGGATAAGAAGAAAGAGAACCAGAAGTGCTAACATCTTGAGAGGTTAGTAAGAAGAGCAGGGATTTTAGAGATGGTGAGTATATGTGGCCCCAACTTTTCAAATTGACTAAACCTAGAATTTTCCTAATCCTGACTGCAGGGGCTGGGTGGAGGGTAACTCAAACCTGTGAGCACATGCTTCTCTACAAAATACATTTCCTCATCTCTTGGCGAGCACAACACTGTAAGGCAAAGCCACGGGTTGAAAACAGAGGTCATCCGCAGAAGCAAGCACAGGCCCTGAGACTAAGAGATACGCTAATGAACTGAAATTCAACATTTCAGCCTTTGGGTGAGAGCGTCCCCAACGATGAGGTATGCAGCCAGAAAGTCTCCTTGGCTACGTGGCACTGACCCTCTGAATGCATCCCCAGTCACTACCCAGAGTCTCAGATTGATTCTGAGCCCACAGTGGTCTCAGACTTACAGGCAGAGGAGCAGAGTGATTAAGACGTGGATCTCCTGCTGTCCTGGCTTTGGGCAGTTATCTTACTTTTTTCACTTTTCGATGCTTATCTGTAAAATAGATGTAGTTTCCTCCCTGAGTTGTTGGGAGGATTCAACTAAACAGATCTGAAACACCTAGCACAAAGGTAGAATAAAATATGTGTTCAATAAACGGTGGCTTCTATTATTGCTTCCCCACACCCCCACCCCCAAATATGTTCTGGCAAGAAGCACAAAGAGCTCTTCTGAGACTGTGCTCATAGGACCTTGCTGAAAGGTGGTGGGGGAAAAAATAGATTCAATTTTAGAATAGGTGTCTCACTTCCTTCACTGAATTTTCCTGGTACTAAGCCAGTCTTCTCTCGCTGCCTACTCCTGCCTTTAAAAAGAAAAACAAAGAAAAACTGCAATCCGGTAGTATTTTGGATCTCGGCACTGGAAATTCTAATTCTTAATTCCAGGGAGGGACCACACAGTTCTGTATTTTCAATATCTCATGGGAGAATCTGGGGCACAGCCAGGATTTCAGACCACTGTAGACTAGTCTAGAAAGTCATGAGTGTCTTTGTCAGTATAGCCGTTAGGTGAAAACGACATTCGTAGTGAACAAGTAGTATCTCACAGATTTCACCTCTAAATAAGGGCAAGTTTGGAATAATCTCTGAATCATTTGACTCAGTTGCCAGTCCTTACTTCCAGCTTAACATCCAGACCAGGTTTATTCTTGATTTATTCTTTAGTCACAGATCATTTCAGATAATGAAGGGCTACCCAGACTCACCCCACCCTCTCACAAATTACTTCACCTTCTTGCCTCAATGTCTCTGCTTCTTCTTTGCCTTTGTTTCAAAATCCAAAGCTACAAATAAAAGTCTTTATTTCCTTTTTAGTAGATATTACATCTACACACAGTACATAATTCAAAAAATCTGAACTGCATATAATGGAAAGTTGATTTCCTTTTCTGTTTCCTAGCCACCTACTCCCACTACTTGGAGACAAGCACTGTTAACTGTTTCTGGAATATCCTTTGCAAGATAAACATTTTTACATTCACACGGAGTGGATTATACCTCTATTTTGCCTATTTTTCACATTACAATGGGTACTGGAGAATTTTCTATATCAGCGTATATAGATAGTTATCATACTTTATAAGAGCTGTATGTTCTCCAATGTTTGAATAGAACAACATTTTATTCAGTTTCCTTGTTAAAAAAAAAAAAACTACCATTTTCAGGCAGCTTTATATATACCGTGAAGGAACAATATTCACACATTATGTTTAAAAAGCAAGACAAGGAGGGGAAATTATGGGACAGCAAGACTAGGAAGAATAGCAGACTGTTTTTTTTTATGAAATATGTGTGACACAGAAACGAATATTTGTGATAGGTATAGATTACTATATAGACAGATTTTTATGAAACAAAATAGAGAAACACCTCTGATCCCATCACCCAACTTAATAACATAACACCCATAACTTCGAGGCTCCCTGTCTGCTCCTGTCCATTCTACTTCCCAGCCTCTGCTTCTCTTTATAGTTCCATTAACATACTTATTAAATTTTATAGAACCATCCTGCATATTTTTTGTGACTTGCTTCTTTTACTTATCCTTCTCTAGGATTCAACCTTTCTGACATATGTAGTTTGAATGCATTCATTTTCACTGCAATGGAACGTCCAAATCATGGACACTGGACAATTTCATTATCCATTTTTCACCAATGAATGTTTGCATTCCTTGCAGGTTTTTGTTTTTACTATTATTAGCAATGCTGCTCATACATGATTTTTGTATAAGGATTCCTTGTATTCCTTGGATAAATGAGCAAACATTTCTCCAGTGCATATGCTAGGACTGAATGTGCTCATATTCAATTTATAAGATAAAACCGATTGAACCAATTTATCCTCTATAGTTTCAGTGTCCCCGTTGTCCTACATCTTGCCAAAATTTGCTGTTGTCAAACTTCAAATATTTATCAATGTATTGAACATATTATATGAATTAGAGCCTCTTTTATATATTAAAATATACAACCAAACATAATATTTATATATTTACTGAGCATTTCTATTTCTTCCACAAAATACCAGTTTGTATCTTTTGTCCACTTTTCCATTATTTCCCCTACTGTGAAATTTTTTTTTCAGATTTTGCCTATTTTGATTGGTTTAATATTTCATTTATTTTGAATAGTACTCAAGTTTTCAATTTCATGTATAATATGACCAAAAAAATCTTCTCGTGGCATGTGGATTGCATTTTTTCCTTTATTAAATCTTTTGATGAAAAGAAATTGATAACTGTCAAATTTATCAAACTTTTCTTTTATGCTTTGCACTTTGTAAATGTTATTTAAGAAATCTCTTCCTACCTGAAGACTATAAAGAAATGACTCTACATTTTCTTCCAAGTTCCTAAGTTTTCTTTTCCATTTAAATTATCAGCACATACCTAGTTCATTCATGCACACAGAGATCGATACATAGACAGACAGAGGGATAGAGAAGAGAGTTGTTTACGAAATAAGACACATTTTCTCCCCTGATGCTCAGCGCCCACCTCATCACTGATCAAACATTCACACCCTCATCATGCTGTTCCTCGACTATCACATTTCTGGTATCTATTGACCTGTCCCTCTGCCAAGACCAGTATCGTATTCTCTGTGGATTATAACGAATATAATGAATCTTTATATTCAATAAAGCCTATCTTCCCACTTCATTCCACTTGAAGAATTTTCCGTCACTCTTGGCTCTTTACACTTCCATATAAATTTTTAAATTAATTTTTCCTATTTCCTCTTAGTTCTGCTGGATTTTAGTCAGAAATGCGGTCTCTGTGATATTGATATTTTTTTTAATATGTTGAAATCAGGGAGGCCTGGCGTGCTGCGATTCATGGGGTCTCAAAGAGTCGGACACGACTGAGCGACTGAACTGAACTGAAATTTGCTTTACAGCCAAATATATGTCAATATATATAAACCATCTATGTGCATTTGGGAGAAAAAAGTTAGTATACCTCAATGTTACAAAAGTTGATGCATACCCATTGTAAAAATATAGGAGGTTTTTTTCCTTCAGTTTCTATATGTTTACTGGTATTTCTTTTCCTGCTTAATCTCTCAATTACTGAGTAAATTTGCCAAAACTTCTCACTGTGAAGATGGATTTGTCAATATCTCCTTATAGTTACATCAATTTTTGTTTTACATATTTTCAAGCTATTCCATCAGTTATGTACACATTTAGAATTATTATATCTTTCTATTAAATATGAGTAACTTTTTTCCCTTCTAATGCTTTTTCCATAAAATACATTTAGTTGCTACTATTATAACTATATATATTTCTCTTGGTTAGTATTTACACAATATATCTTTTCTGTTTCTTTGTTTTCATTCTTTCATTATCCTTAAAGTTGAAGTCTATCTTGCACAGAGCTGAATTTGTCTGGTTATCAAGTGTGATAAGTTGATTCTTTTTTGTAAGAGTTCAACTAACTTAAATTATTAGTATTTTTTACTCATGTATACAATGATATTTTTATTTTCTATTTGTTTTATTTTTCTATGTCTTTTTTCCTCCCTTCTTTTGAAATAACTTAATCTTTTCTCATTTTATATTTTTTCCCTCTACTGATTTAGAAGATATGCATTTTATCCTTTTCATGGTTACTACTGAAATATTTAATATAAAATCTTTACGCCTCACTCCACCTCAGGGCCACTTTGTTGCACAACTCCACAAGGTAAAGCACAGGAGGAGCCCAGCCCCACACTCTAAAACCTTTAACAATAAAAGAATCTTTAAAAGCTTTAACCCCACAGCCTCCTCCTGGTTGAAAAGCTATTTTTGCCCTATGTTTTAGTTTTCTATTGTTACTCTTACATATTAGATATTTTGGTTATTTTGTATTCAATCAATGTTTGCTACAATTTATCCACATTTTTAATTTCTTTTGCTTTTCCTTCTTTCTTTAATTTCAGACCTTCATTTCAAGATTCTTTTTCCCTTAAGTGCATCCTTTAAGCAATACTTTAGTAAAATCTTTCTTTTTTATAATAAGTACTGACTTTTATATTTGAAAAAAAAAGTTTCATGCTTGTTCTTGAGAGTTTTATGATATATAAATTTAATATTTACAGCTATATTCCCTAAACACTTTGAAAATATTAATATAATTCTACTGTTGACCATCTATCTCCATCATCACCATGGAAACTAGCTGAGAGTCTAATTGTTCCTTTGTAGGTAATCTGTCTTTTTAACTGGGCTCTTCCATGATTATTACTATTGTTGCTGTTAACTTTATTTGTAGAGCTGTTTTAGGTTTATAGAAAAACTGAACAGCAAATACAAAGAATTCCCACATACCCCTCACCATCTCCATGACCAACCAGTTTCCCCTAGTTTTAACATTAAGCACTAAGGTGGTATGGGTTTCCCAGGTGGCTCAGTGGGTAAACAATCCCCCTGCCAATGCAGGAGATGTGGGTTCCATCCCTGGGTTGGGAAGATTCCCTGGAGAAGAAAATGTCAACTCACTCCAGTATTCTTGCCTGGGAAATCCCACGGAGAGAAAGCATGGGGTCACAAAAGAGTTGGACGTGACTTAACAACTAAGCAACAACTCGTGTAGTATGTATGCTACAGTCAATGAGCCAACGCAATGCGTTAATATGAACCAAAGAGCATAGTTTATATTAGGGTACATTCTTCCTGTTGTGTATAGTACAGAGTTCCGTAAATGTCCGATGACTTGTCTCCAGCGTAACAATATCACACAAAATCGCTCCACTGCCCTGAACATGCCCTGTGCTCCCTCCCTCCCTACCCTTGGTGAACATGATCTTTTTACTATCTTCACAGTTTTGAATTTTCCAGAATGTCATGTAGTTAGAATCACGGTATGTAGTCTTTTCAGATTGGCTTCTTCCACACAAAACTCAGCTTTTAAGGTTCCTCCCTGTCTTTTCATGGCTTGACAGCCTGAGGTCTGTGGGACCTCCTTACAAATTCACCTAAGATGCAAGCATACCTCTAAAGTAAGCTTCTATTTAAAAAAAAAAAAAATTGTTTTAATGTAATTGAAGTATAGTTGATTTAAAATGTCATGTTAGTTTCTGGTTTGTAGTACAGTGATTCAGTTAAACATATATACTTTTTTTGGATTTTTTTTTTAGATTGGTTATCTATTTTATATATAGTTGTGTGTGTGTGTGTGTGTGTGTGTGTGCGCGCGCGCGCGTGCACGCGTGTGTGTCTTGTGTCGAACTCTTTGCGACTCTTTGGACTGTAGCTCACCAGCTGCTTTGCCCATGGGATTCTCCAAACAAGAATACTGGAGTAGGTCGCCATGCCTTTCTCCAGGAAATCTTCCCAACCCAGGAATTGAACCCAAGTCTCCTGTGTCTCTCACATGGCAGGTAGATTCTTTACCCAGTGAGCCATCAGAGAAGCTCAAATATAGTAGTATGGATATGTTAACCCACAAGCCAGAGAAAGACAAATATATGATGTCACTTACATGTGAAATCAAAAAAATGATACAAATGAACTTATTTGCAAAACAAAAATAGACCCACAGATATAGAAATCAAATTCATGGTTGCCAAAAGGGAAAGGTGGGGTAAGAATAAGTGAGGGGATGGGATTAACATATGCATGCTTCTATTTTCTTGGAGGAAACAGACTAGTTTCGTGGGAGGAAAGACTAGTCTCCTTGATGGTAGAACACTGATCCTGCCCCTTGTCCATCAACTATCAGACTACTGTCCTAAGGAACATTTAGCTCTTTCCTTGGCATGCCGTAACACTACAGTAGCTACTACACTGGCTGCCACGGACTCTCCTAGAAACCCAATAGCATACTGTCTACCTCTGTTAGTTCAATTTAAAAATCTTACCTATTTCCCATCTGTCCCTGTCAGTGGACAAAGGGTTGGAAAATATCCAATACACCTGACCATATGATAAAATCATATACAATAGAGTCATTCTTATCCTAAAGGAAACCACTCCTGAAAATTCATTGGAAGGACTGATGCTGAAGCTAAAACTCCAGTACTTCAGCCACTTGATGCAAAAAGCTGACTCATTGGAAAAGACCCTGATGCTGAGAAAGATCGAAGGCAGGAAGAAAGAGAAGGGGAAGACAGAGGATGAGATGGTTGGATGGCATCACCGACTCAAATGGACATGAGTTTGAGTAGACTCCAGGAGTTGGTGATGGACAGGGAGGCCTGGCATGCTGCAGCCCATGGGGTCGCAAAGAGTCAGACACGACTGAGCAACTGAACTAACTAAAATAAGATTATCTTCAAATGTTGGATTGACCAAAATCTCACTACAATTTTCACCAATCTATGGTATTACCTTCATTCTAATATTGTTTCCATAGCTGTTATTCAAAGCCAGTCACCCTCAAGGCAGTGTTAGTATTATTTAAGAAGCACAAATAAAAGATTTCCCAGCTGAAAAATTTCCTTCCCACTAAGCTGCCACTAGGGAAGGAAAGAAATTAACATTTATTGAGTTTCTTCTAAACGTGAAGCACTCTCATAAAAAGTTATCTCATTTAATCCTCACAACACCCTGCAAGATGGGTATCATAATCTAAATTTTGACACGTAGGGACACTAAAAGCTGCTGGTTCCCTCTGCAGAGAAGGGATTCTGCCCTTTGTTATTCCTTCAGAACAGTCCAGCAGTGGACCCAACAGAGGGACTCAACAAAAGGTCAGCTGAATAAATGAGACTTGAAAAGTCTAAAAAGAAAAAACAGGTCAAACTTTCTAGAAACCAAGGAAAAAATGCAAACCCCACATTGATTTCAAATTCCTATTGCTGCTGCTGCTAAGTCGTGTCAGTCTTGTCTGACTGTGCAACCCCTGGACTGTAGGCTGCCAGGCTCCTCTGTCCATGGAATTCTCCAGGCAAGAATACTGGAGTGGGTTGCCATTTCCTTCTCCAGGGGAATCTTCCCAACCCAGGGATCAAACCTGGGTCTCCGTCTTTGGAGGCAGATGCTTTACAATCTGAGCCACTAGGGAAGCCCCAACCTTTATTAAGAGCCTAAATTAATGTGCATCCCTGATAGCTCAGTTGGTAAAGAATCCACCTGCAATGTGGGAGACCTGGGTTCGATCCCTGGGTTGGGAAGATCCAGCTGGAAAACAATCTGCCTGCAATGTGGGAGACCTGATTTGATCTCTGGGTTGGGAAGATCCCCTGGAGAAGGGAAAGGCTACCCATTCCAGTATTCTGGCCCAGAGAATTCCATGGACTATATAGTCCATGAAAAGAGTCAGACACAACTGAGCGACTTTCACACACTCACACACAAATTAAGGCTTCCCTGAAAAAAAAAAAAAAAAAAGACTTCCCTGACAATCCAGTGGTTAAGACTCTATGCTTCCGCTGTAGGGGGCATTGGTTCAATCCCAAACATGGAAACAAAGATCCCATGCATACCACCCACCTTATGCGAAGAGTTGACTCACTGGAAAAGACCCTGATGCTGGGAGGGATTGGGGGCAGGAGGAGAAGGGGACAACAGAGGATGAGATGGCTGGATGGCATCACGGACTCAATGGATGTGAGTCTGGGTGAACGTGAGTTCGTGATGGACAGGGAGGCCTGGCGTGCTGCGATTCATGGGGTCGCAAAGAGTCGGACATGACTGAGCGACTGAACTTAACTGAAAAAACTTACATCATGGTATAACTCAAACATTGCAAAAAAGTAAAAAAAAAAAGTATGTGCTCTGCATTTTAATCAGTACCAGGGACACAGTTGGGATTCAGTAATATTACTTCCCTTTTCCTATCTGAATAGAGCTACATTAGACCTTTCTGGAGCCAGTTCTCTCTTGGATCAGCCAGACCACAGACATCACTGACATCTCACATGTGGGCTAACATGTCTATGCATTTTCTTGGCTTGAACCTATAGCAGGACTTTCCAAGACTGTATTCTGTTCTTCTAATTGTGTGCCCATCACTATGGTATGATTATGAAAGAAGAGCCAGACAAAAAGCAACATTTGGCGTACATTTAGCATGTGGCAGACCTGGACCCAGACACCCAGCTAAGCGTGGAGGACTTGGAATCCAGTCCAGCTCTCCTGGATTTCCATTTCACAATAAGTTAAAAATAAAGAAAGGTGAGAGGCAGGGAGTAAAACTGATTAGCATTCCAACCGAAGATAAACCATATTTCTGTTACATCAATGAAATCTACATGCAGAGTCAAATGGGAAAAGAAATAAGAAGGAAAAGGAGGAGACAGAGGAGAAGATACTGAGAGTCACTTCCTAGGCAGGTTGATAAGTCTAGGGGTCCCCAAGGAGAGAGGGGTCTGGAATTCTCAAGGAGGAAAAAAGGACAAACATTTTTTCCTTCTCTACATTCCTTAGGATTATATAACAACGATGTATGCTGCCTGAGGACAGCCTCTGGATTAAACCTTCTGGCTAATTCTGTTATCTTAAACTGTAAATTATGGGAGTAGGTCTGATGAGGACTTTACAACCTCCAGACATTCTTTGGATTTACTGGAGAGTATATAACTTCATTGCTAACACTAACAAGGGGGTACTCTTTCTACCCCCTTCTGATGCCTATGTCAGAAGCTTTCTCTATCTCCTTTATACTTTAATAAAACTTTATTACACAAAAGCTCTGAGCGATCAAGCCTCGTCTCTGGCCCCGGATTGAATTCTTCTCCTCTGGAGGCCAAGAATCCCGGCATCGTGATTCAACAACGACCTTTCAATACTCTCTCCTAAAGAACAGAATGGGAAAGACTAGAGATCTCTTCAAGAAAATTAGAGATACCAAGGGAACATTTCATGCCAGGATGGGCTCAATAAAGGACAGAAATGGTCTGGACCTAACAGAAGCAGAAGATATTAAGAAGAGGTGGCAAGAATACACGGAAGAACTGTACAAAAAAGATCTTCATGACCCAGATAATCATGATGATGTGTTGACTAATCTAGAGCCAGACATCTTGGAATGTGAAGTCAAGTGGGCCTTAGAAAGCATCACTACGAACAAAGCTAGTGGAGGTGATGGAATTCCAGTTGAGCTGTTTCAAATCCTGAAAGATGATGCTGTGAAAGTGCTGCACTCAATTTGCCAGCAAATCTGGAAAACTCAGCAGTGGCCACAGGACTGGAAAAGGTCAGTTTTCATCCCAATTCCAAAGAAAGGCAATGCCAAAGAATGCTCTTTTATGCTTGCTTTTCCCTCTGCCCAGTATACTCTGATTTCCTTTATATCCTTCCTGTCTGAACTCAAATACCAATTCCTTAGATATGCTTTCCCTGGTCAGTCCTTCTAAGTAAACTGAAAAGTGAAAGTTAGTCATGTCAGACTCTTTATGACCCCGTGGGCTATACAGTCCATGGAATTCTGTAGGCCAGAATATTGGAGTAGGTAGCCTTTCCCTTCTCCAGGGGATCTTCCCAACCCAAGGATTGAACCCAGCTATCCTGCATTGCAGGTGGATTCTTTACCAGCTGAGCCACCAGGGAAGCCCAAGAATACTGGAGTGGGTAGTCTATCACTTCTCCAGTGGATCTTTGCTACCCAGGAATCGAACTGGGGTCTACTGCATTGCAGGCAGATTCTTTACCAACTGAGCTATCAGGGAAGTACTTCTAAATAAACTAGGCCCCTTGTATTATTCTCCTTCTTAATCTCTTGTTTGTTTCTTTGGTAGAACTTACTATAATTTATAATTATCCCATTTATTTACCTTTTTGTTGGTCTCCTTTTTGGGCAGAATTCTGTGGGACTGGCTCGTCTCTACTCCACGTGATGTTGGATGGAGCTGCTTGACTAATTCTGGAGGATCCAATATGGCCCCACTCACAAGACTGGAACCTTTGTGCTCGCTGTCAACTGGGGCACCTTAATTTTCCTTGTGACCTGTTTCTAAATGAGGAAAGCTTGGAGTTCTATATATAGCAGCCACATTCAGAGGGTAAAAACAGGAGATGGATGACAAAAACCATCACGATATTGTAAAATAATTAACCTCCAATTAAAATAAATAAATTTATACTAAAAAAAGAAAAAAGAAAATAAATAATTTAAAACAGAGAAGCTGCAAAGTGTCTAGTCAAGGCTATGGTTTTTCCTGTGGTCATGTATGGATGTGAGAGTTGGACTGTGAAGAAGGCTGAGCGCCGAAGAATTGATGCTTTTGAACTGTGGTGTTGGAGAAGACTCTTGAGAGTCCCTTGGACTGCAAGGAGATCCAACCAGTCCATTCTGAAGGAGATCAACCCTGGGATTTCTTTGGAAGGAATGATGCTAAAACTGAAGCTCCAGTACTTTGGCCACCTTATGCGAAGAGCTGACTCATTGGAAAAGACCCTGATGCTGGGAGGGACTGGGGGCAGGAGGAGAAAGGGACGACCGAGGATGAGATGGCTGGATGGCATCATGGACTCAATGGACGTGAGTCTGATGAACTCCGGGAGTTGGTGATGGACAGGGAGGCCTGGCGTGCTGCGATTCATGGGGTCGCAAAGAGTCGGACACGACTCAGCGACTGAACTGAACTGAACTCTTCACTTACTGACTCCATCACAGCCCAAAATTGCACGAACCCACTGAGCTCTCCAAATCTATCCTTCCACTCAGCTTGCACACTTCTAACATCTTTTCACACAAAAGTGCTCCCAGAAACTTTCCCTGTTACTGGTACAATGGGCTGCTTGGAATTGGCCTTCCAATCATTGGAGGGTCTACCCAAACCAGAGTGCATAAAACAGACCCTAATTGTAATGAGCCCTAACGAGTTTACTGAAAGTCTTTTTTGCTTCCAATTTTGCTTGTAAACATGTCATTTTACTCCCAGAAGAAAGGGATTTTGCCAACAGCATCTAGAATATGTCATCAGCAGGGTCAGTACAGTGTGTCCGCCTGGAATGAGTCCCTCGGCCACTGGCTGGGGCTCCACCAGACGGCCTCAAGGCACCCAGGTGCCTGGTCCGGAGAGAGGTCGGCCTCGGCCCCTGGAGCTAAGCTGGCACTCAGCGGACAAATCCCTTTCACTTAAGAAGTGCAGGTCCTTCCCTCACCTCCTCCTTCTCCACTGCATATACACTTAAGTATTTGTTTTCTGTCTCTGCTGTAATGAATAACCAGAAAGCCGGTGGTTTAAAATAACCCAAGTTTCTCATCTCACAGTTCTGGCAATCAACAGTCTGAAATCCTTTTTTCCTAGATTAAATCATGGTGTAGGTAAGCCTGCATTCCTTCTGGAAAATCTAGAGGAAATCCTGTTTGACTTTTCCCACCTCTAGAAGTCACATACATTCCTTGGCTTGTAACCCTTTCCTTCAAGGCCAAGAGAGTAGTATCATTTCTCCCTTCTGACCTCTGCTTAATCCTGACATCTTATCCACAATTTCCCTGGCCATCATCTTCAGTTCTTCTCACAGTCTATGACGGGCTTAGTCACTTAGTCATGTCTGACTCTTTGCGCCCCATGAGGCCCACCAGGCTCCTCTGTCCGTGAGATTCTCCAGGCAAGAATACTGGAGTGGGTTGCCATGCCCTCCTCCAGAGGATCTTCCTGACCCAGGGATTGAACCCAGGTCTTCTGCCTTGCAGGCAACTTCTTTACTGTCTGAGCCACCAGAGAAGCTCATCGTCTATGACACACCCCACTAAATGGTTACTTCAGACAGCTGTGGCAGGATATGCAAAAGGGAGCGTTCAACTTCTGAAGCCCACACACCCTATACCCCATGCTCCGCTGCAACAAGAGGCCACCGCAATGAGAGACCTGTGCACCACAAGTAGAGAGGAGCCCCCACTTGCCACAATGAGAGAAAAGCCTGCACAGCAATGAAGACCCAGTATAGCCATAAATCAATCAATCAATAAAACTTTTTTTAAAAGGGGGTGGGGGAGTGTTGATCAGTGTGGTTCAAACCAAGACAGTCAGGCCGTAGGCTTTCTTCAAGCATGAGGCTGACACCATCCCATATGCAATCATGAGCTTTACGGATGAGCAATCATCCAAAATCCCTCTTACCAGGCATGAGGTGAGGGCAAGTAAGTGCTATCCTTCTCTCACAAAAGGGGGATGGTAGTAGTAGCGTTAGTTGCTCAGCTGAGTTCAACTCTTTGTGACCCTAAGGACTGTAACCTGCCAGGCTTCTCCGACCATGGGGCTTCTCCAGGCAAGAATACTGGAGCGGGTTGCCATTCCCTTCTCCAGAGGATCTTCCCAACCCAGGGATTGAACCAGGGTCTCCTACATTGCAGGTGGATTCTTTACCATCTGAGTCATCAGGGAATACAAGTCACAAGAATAACTTGTGTACTTGGGACTTGTATACTTTCCTTCTCCAAAGAAAGCCTGCAATTTCCCAATAAACCTCCAGCTCCATCAGCTTTTAACACTGGCCTACCTAAACCAAGAGTGAAGGAAAAAGCTATTTTTTTTCCAACTCCTTTGCAAGTTTAACACAAGGAAAAATGAGGAAATTGTCACATAGTGATCTTGATCCTCAGTGGAAGCCGGAAGGAAAGGAGTTCCATTTTAACATCCTGTCATATACAGTCAGTTCTGCTAGGATGCTACATATGTGTTCCTAAAAGTCACCACATAAAAACCACAGGGCTTAAGGGCTTATGGACAAAATATTTAAAAACTTTTTCAGTGACACATTTAAAAAAGTAGCACTCTAATAAATATAGCAGCGCAGTTTTTCGCTTGTTAAATGGTTAAGAAATACATAAATGAGTTGCAATAAATATGACACTTTACCTTGAAAAGCCTTATGGTGTGCTTGTGGACACAGGCATCAGAAAGATTGCAACTTGTGAGTTACTGTGAAGTGATGAAAGGAGAGCCACCACCAAGGAGAGGAAAGGAGGGGACTCAGATGGAAGGATGGACTCCAAAGGTTAATGGTGTGACTTGTAATACGTGCAATGAATGTGGGTAGCTGGCAGACGTTTGAGGTGGGTGGGTGGGTGTGGGTGTGGGTGTGTTCCTGCTCTGTGCATTCCTTGCTGGCTAGGCTTAGCTGAATGTAGTTTATGGTGTTTGCCTAGTGTTTCTTGTGGATGAAATCATGCATAAGCAAATATGAGATTCCTGTTATGCTTGAATTATTTTATGATACATCCATTGTGTTGGAACAAATCTGCATTTTCAAAACAAGCATTATAGCAAAACTGAACATATTTGTGTATGAGTGCTCTGATAAGATCCTCCTAAGGGAGATAAGGCAAAGGATAGTAGCTTATCAAACTATTACAGACAAGTTGTTTTCACTTTTCAGGCATCTCTGGGTATTACTGGACAGATGGTGAGATCTAAACATCATTCCCCTACATTAAAGGTAAAATGGAGAAGAGAGTGGGAAGATGTCTCAGGGGGACGCAAGAGGAAATGGAAGCAAGGAAGCAGCCTATCACAGTATAAAGTAAACTTCTGCTGAATTCCTGGTCCAAAAACTTCTACCTACACACTGTATATATGATTCCAACCATATGACATTGTGGAAAAAGCAAACTATGGAGACAGTGGGGCGTCCCAAGTAGTCCAATGGCTAAGACTTTGAGTGCCCAATGCACGGGGGCCTGGCTTCTATCCGTGGTAGGGGAACTAGATCCCGTATGCCACAATTAAAACTCACTGCAGCCAAAGAAAATAAATAAGCAAATAACTATGTAGGCAGTAAAGGGGGGCTTCCCAGGTGGCTCAGTGGGAAAGAACCCACCTACAAAGCAGGAGACATGGGTTCGATCTCTGGGCTAGGAAGATCCCCTGAAGAAAGGAATGGCTATGCACTCCAGTATTCTTACCTGGAGAATCCCATGGACAGAGGAGCCTGGTGGGCTACAGTCCATGGGTTGTCAAGAGTCAGACATGATTTAGCGACTGAACAACGACGACAGGAAGAAGGTCAGTGGTTGCCGGGTTTAGGTAAGATGAATAAGCAGAGCTCAGAGAATTTCTAGGGCAAGGAAGCTATTCTTCATGACACCACAACAGTAGATACCTGTCATCACACATTTGTCAAAACCCATAGAATGTGCAACAGCAAGAGTGAACCGTAACGTCAACTCTGAGCTTTAGGTAACAACGACGTGTCAATGTAGGTCCATCAGTTATCGGAAAGGTACCACTCTGCTGGGGAATCTTGATGGTGGGGGAGGCTGTGCATGTGAGGGTGTCAGGGGGATATATGGGAAAATCTCTATTTTCTGCTTAATTATGCTGCTAACCTAAAATGGTTCTAAAAAATAAAGTCCATTAAAAAAAAAAATCCTTCCTTTGAAAAAAACTTAAATGTAGCCATTACAAATATATGCGGAGTATGAGTTCAACACAGCTACTGGTTGTCAACAGAAAAGCCTTAAGTCTTTCTCAAGCAATATTGTTCCTGCCATAGAGCTTTTCCAACCTGTGTTTCTCAGTCATAGTACCCTGAAGAGAAGTTGAGAGCATCCAAAGAGGGAATCAGATTCGCATCTGTTACACTGATCAGGCACAAGCCCCTGCTGCATGTACCTTGTACGACTGAACCATTTATCCTGAGAACTGATAAGAAGCACTAGTTTTTGCATCCTGCATAATGTGGACTGCGAGGACTTGCCTGGTGACTCGGAGAATAAAGAATCCACCTGCAATGCAGGCAACCTGGGTTCAATTCCTGGGTTGGGAAGATCCTCTGGAGAAGGGAATAGCAACCCACTCCATTAGTGTTGCCTGGAGAATTCCATGGGCAGGGGTGCCTGGTGGGCTACAGTCCATCAGGCCTCAAAGAGTTGGGCATGGCTGAGTAACACTTTTCACTTAATGCTGACTGCAGAGAGGCAGGTAAGTGCTCAAGGGCTCTAAGGGATTACAGTGAGCAAGCCCAGAAGAAAGCATGTCCATATGAGGATTTGTTTTGCAAAAAGGAAGGTGAGAAGGAAAGTGCAGGGCAGGGCTTAGTAACAGAGGCCTAATCTAGTTACAGCTAATGGGGAGAGATTCTGGGGCTAGGCTAGGAGAGTAGGTCCTGGATGAGAGAGAAAGTGGTGTTTTGAGTGCAGAACTCATGCTGCTGCCTCCAGTGCCTTGTCTCATCGTCTTAACAACCACAATGGCAATATATTCTCTTGCTCTTAATTCTTCCCAGAGTGCACAGGGCCTCCCCTCTTCCCAAGCCCTCATCCCCTCTTCTTCCCTGCCATCATTTCCAGCATCCCTAGTTCAGTTCAGTCGCTCAGTCGTGTCTGACTCTTTGTGACCCCATGGACTGCAGCACACCAGGCTTCCCTGTCCATTACCCACTCCCGGAGCTAACCGGTAGCCGGGTACTGGGTTGAACTCCAGCATCCCTAACCTTGCTGCTGTTGGACATGGGAGCTGTTTTAGCTACTTATTCCTAGATTTCTAAGCCATCCTGTTATTATTTAAGGCATAGTTGTCACAAAAATAGATGCAGAGTTAAGGAATCATAAATTTAAGAATACATATATGACTTAGGCGGCATAAATCGGGAGGCTGGGATTGACATATACACACTACTATATATAAAAGATAACTAATAAGAACCTACTGTTGGCACAGGGAACTCTATTTGGTGCTCTGTAAATACCAATATGGGAATGGAGTCTAGAAGAGAGTGGATATATGTATATGCATGGCTGATTCACTTTGCTGTACAGCAGAAACTAACACAACATTGTAAATCAACTATACTCTAATAAAAAGTTTCTAAAAACTAAAATAAAAAACAAAGAACATGAAAAACTACATAAGAATTCTTTCACCTTATATCATTATAATTGCTTTTTAAATTTTGCTTTTAATTACTTAGTCATGCTTAAATTACATGATTTTAGTGTTAATTCCGTAATTCCTTATGCACGTTATCGAATTCCAAAGCTAAAACTGCTTTCCTCAATTTGGTGCAAACTTATTCAGAGGCAAACCTGCCCTGCACTGCCAGGAGAATATTTTTATTTTTAGCCTTTATTTATCTCACCTAGAACGAGTAACCTTACATTTCACTACTGCATTATTAATACTCCAGTCAACTATTAATTGACCTGCTTAAAAGATGCTGCCTCAAATCCCACTAGGATGTTACACAACACAGGATACATATAATTTATTACTTTTTAATAAACCAAAAATCTTGACCTCCAAAACATGTTTATTTTAAGTGTACAGGTGAGAAGGACTTGAAAACCTGCATGATTTTAAGTTTTCCTGTCATCCAGGAAACGTAATGCTAGGTTTTAGTACAGCTGCTGGAGAAACTGCTGGCTGAGGCCAGGTGGGTTCTTTCTGAGCACTTGGCTGCACGTAATTCCCAATACGCTGTGCAGATGCGTGTGGGCAGATGACCAGAGGACCCTGACACGGAGAGACACGTGATGCCGCTTCTTCATGCGGTTAAGGTCACAGCTCCCGCTCTGGACTTCAGCTTTTCCTTACCCATCTGGTTCCCACTAGCCTGCAACTGAGTTGGAAACCATGTTCCAAGCGGTGCCAGAGACACTTTGCTAGCCACAAGTGTGCGTGACTCTGTGGAGCAGAGACCACTTATTCAGCAAGCACTGTCACCTAAAGAAAAAGAAACTTTCTCCACTAATCCACAGTATCTTGGGCTTATCTTTGTGACAACACTTAACTGCTACACAACAACCTAAACCCAGACAGTCACCAATTTGAAATTAGCATGTTGGTTTCACTGTTTCTATTTAAAACATGTATACAAATATTTGAGTGGGTTTCTTTATTTAAATAAGATGCCCTTTCAGCTCACTGGTTTTTCCCCTCTTATTGAATTTTAATCAGCATGCAAAACAATTAGCTGGTCGGCATTGGCCCAAATTGACTGAACTGTTTCCCTTCCCTTTGTTTCCAGTCATTTAATAGTAAGTTTCTTAACTACCAACTTTCTCAAACACTGTTTCTCTCAGATAATGTACAGAAGGAGCAGCCCTCAAGGTTGTCCCTGTGTAGATTTCAGTAGAAGGAAAAAACAAAAAGAATCATGAGTCTCTTTTTAAAAAGATCTTTCTAAAGGGTACTGGGGATAAACATATACAAAATATATGCTTATAAACTCTGGGAATTCTTTTTATTGATTCTTTAGGATTCTTGAATTTCTAATCAGTCTACCCTTGATCCATTCACTAGCTTTTTATTAATATTCTCAACATGCTAACCAAGACCCTGACACTCTATCCAATCAAATCAAACTGTCAGGAACATACTGATAGACCTCTAGATGAGCTAGTCAGCAAATCCTCAGCTATACTGAGAAAACTACTGGTTATCTGAGGAGCCAGAGTACTGATACTTGATTAAAAATATCATTGGTACCCTCTAGCTACTTAACAACCAAAAACAATGAGATAATCAGCAAATCTTCATAGGGAGAAAGCTATTGGTTGTTTGAAAACCCAGAGTATTAATATTTGATTTAAAATACTGGTGGTATCCTCTAGTCACTTAACAACCAAGAATATGGTTTTATTATATGATATCCTCTGTTTTATGACTACATTTTGCTATCAGTGTAAGATCTTAAATTTTGTGCCCCCAAAAAGTAAATGTTTTCCACTTATTTGGTCAACTAAATGCAGAATGAAAAAGAAGGAAATTCAAACATGGGAAGGAAAAAAAAATTGAGTGTAATGTAGCATCTTATTCCTTCCCACCTGTGATTTGTCTCTTAGAAATTCTTTATGAATGAATTTGGTACATTAAAATAGTACAATAGTTCCCAGTACATCAATGACTTCTCTTAATTCAAATACTTTTTCCAACAGACTTTTATTTGATATTCTTCTACCCTTCTGATCTGCTGCTTCTTTAAGCTAACCTGAGGATTTCTTCCAAAGCTCAATACTTGGTCCTATGTTCTTCTTGATCTCCAGTCTTTACTAGATATAAAGTAATGTCATTTCACACTTCCATTATTTTATATATATGACAATCACTGTAAAAACCCTTCATGCAGTCTGAATCTGTCAAAAGAACTGATTTCTGTCTCTAAAAGCCAAGGAAGGGACTTGCCTAGTGATCCAGTGGCAGCTCTGCCACTTCCAATAGAGGGTGCCAGGGTTCCATCCCTAGCTGGGGAAATAGACTCCACCTGCTGCCAACTAAGAGTCTGAATGCCACAACTCAAGATCCTGTATGCCTCAACAAAGATCAACGATCTCCTGTGCCAAAACTAAGACCTGGCACAGCCTACTTAATTTAAAATAATAAATCAATAAAAGCCAAGGGATTCACTGTTCTCTCCCCATTACGTGCCACTGCTGCTGCTAAGTCACTTCAGTTGTGTCCGACTCTGTGCGAACCCATAGACGGCAGCCCACCAGGCTCCCCCATCCCTGGGATTCTCCAGGCAAGAACACTGGAGTGGGTTGCCATTTCCTTCTCCAATGCATGAAAGTGAAAAGTGAACGTAAAGTTGTTTAGCCGTGTCTGACTCTTAGCGACCCCATGGACTGCAGCCTACCAGGATCTGTCCATGGGATTTTCCAGGCAAGAGTACTGGAGTGGGGTGCCATTGCTTTCTCCGATTATGTGCCACAACCTCCCTCAAATGCAAATGTTTTATCAGACAAACTGGATTCACTTAATTTCTACTGAAGAAAAATAAGCCCAGTGGTTAAAGAAAACAGGCTCTGAAGTTAGTACACTTAGGTAGATATTATACACCTGGGCTCTTCCACTTGACAAAGTTGTGGCATTGGGCAACTCCTTTAACCTTTTCACAGTAGCATAAACATTATACACAATACTTCGCCTGCAACAGATGTTTAATAAATGTGAGAAAATATTTTCCATCTGGGATACATTATCCAAGAGAATATAATCTTAGTAGAGAGAAAACACATACACACAGGAAATACTTCAAGTCACAGGTGTTCTCTCTGCCTCCGTTTCATCAATGCCCTAAAGAAGCTTCAAAGCAATGGCTTAATTACCTAAGCAAGGTGTGATAATCAGTCATCAGGGTGGAAAGATAGGGTACAGTCCTGAGAGGGCCACGCTTCTAGGAAAAGAGAAAGGATCTGAACCCAGACAGCCAAGATACCGTCCATAAATGGAAGATAAAGGTAGTAAAACTGAGAAGAGGTGCATAAAATAGAATGTGATTTCTAGCAGACACAACTGCATCGATAGTCTTCCACAGCATGCCCTTTTTAAAGACTTATTCTTTGCCTCTTCATTAAGGAGCTAGTAAGAAAGAAGATCAAATTATCTGTTCAACTCCTGAAGAGTTCAAAAGAACCCTGCTGTACTTTTAGTATGTGAAGTTTTCTTCTCCAACTATGATAATGGTTAAAAATCACAGAGTTGGAGCCAGACCACTTGGGTTCAAATTCTATTTCCACTCCTTGCTGGCTCTTTGAACATGGTCAAAGTCAAGCAACCTCTCGGTGCTTAATTTTCCCACCTGGAAACTGGTCATAACAACGGTAACTATATCTCTGGATTGTTGTGAGAATAAGCAAATGTGTTAAAGGACTTAGGATAATCCCATACAAAGAATAAGGGCTATAAGCATTTGCTTTCATCATTATTATTATTTTCATTCAACACAATTCTTTTCTCAAGGGAATTGTCCCACTGATGACAGCAAAAACCAATTTAAATACTAGTGATGAGGTCAAAAGTATTCCCCGCCTGTGGGATTGTTTATCAGAGGGTGGAGCTTGCTTTTTATCAGCTATATACATATCAGCTGTACAGACACCTATGTATGATGTTGAGTGCTGAAGGGCCGCCAAACTTGGGCCATAAACAGACATTCGTAACCAGACTCCACTGCATCTGTCTTCACTCTGAATCAACTTAGGAAGCATGTGCTATACAGCATTTTAAGCCACATTAATTGACAGTGCTCACCACCTGAGTCACACATTCTTCTCCCTTCTGACATATAGGCAGATAAACTCTTGCAAAGAGTAGCGAGGAACAGCTCAAGAGTTCACCACTGTTCCAACAATGCAAAAGTACAAACATTTCATCGGCTTCAACAAATTTCATTTTTATCATCCTTTTCTTAGTATGCATAATGCCCGTGTTGTTCCACAGGCAAAAAGGCAAGCCATTACCAAAGGAGGTTGTTATCAGGCCTTAAGTAGAACCCGAAATGGCGTTCCTTGTTTGGAGCGTCTTTCCTCTTTGAGTTTTTAGTGGAAGGCGTAACAAGCATACAAAACCCAGGGCTGCTTTCGCCATTACATCCTCAAGGCCAAGCACAATATGATGGGCAGACGCTCAACATTTGTTGAGTAAAATTCATGTCAGGCGGGCAAAGTCTGGGCTTTTAGGGTCCACAAAATACTCGGACATACATCAGCTACCACGTTTTGGACAGACGGTTTTAGAGCGTACGCCACGTCTTTTACACGAATTACTGGCTAATTCACCGAAACCGAAAAAGTAGATTAAGTTCCTGCCAGACGAGGAAACCGGGCCTAAGTTAGAAACGAGGTTTCCGAGGTGGGACGGGGGAGGCAAAGGGCCTGGGGTGGCTGCGACCCCGGAGCCAGACGGCGCCCCAACCCGCGAGGCACAGGGGATCCGCGGCAGAGCTCGTCCCGCCGGGGTGCGCCGCCTCCGGGATGGAGACCCGCCCGGAGGCGGAAGGGCTCGGCGGGGGCGCGCGGCCCCAGGTCCCGCCGGCGTCGCGGTAATTCCGAGCACACGTGGGCACATCTGAGCGAGTTCAGGTGCGCTCGTTAGTGTCGTGCTGGGCTTCCCTGGTGGCTCAGCTGGTAAAGAATCACCTGCAATGCGGGAGACCTGGGTTCGATCCCTGAGTCAGGAAGATCCCCTGGAGGAGGGCATGGCAACCCACTTGAGTATTCTTGCCTGGAGAATCCCATGGACAAGAGGAGCCTGCCGGGATACAGTCCACGGGGTCACAAAGAGTCAGACATGACTGAGGGACTAAGCGCAACGCAGCACAGCAAGGCTCTGAGAGTTAAAATAACTTGGGGAAGTTGAAACATGACTTTGTGGTGAAGTTAAGAGCTCCAAGGACTATCTGGTTTCAGAGCCCAACTACTGCTCCCCAATTCCTCCCAGGATAGATTTTTCTGGGGACATAAATACAGTGCCTCTGGCAAGATCATAGGGCACAGAAAAACATGTTCTTTCACTCGTCTTAAAGCTGTGTGTCTGCTTCTTCAGAAATGCCAGTGAATAAGACATTCTGGACTCCCTGCCGTGCACATTAAATTTTGTAGAGGGATGTTACGGCCTTCAAACACGTGCCCACAGGGTCCGCAGGCAGCTTTCCCGCCTGCAGAGAGATTCCCAGGGAATAATTAGAAATGTACCCAAAGGTTTATGAATATGTGCGTTCATCACAGTGCCGGTCATGAAATAGCTACAAATGGAGAACAATCTAAATGTCCCACAGTAGGGAAATGATTAAACAAATTAGGGATACTCAAATGATAAAATATCACTCTCCAGTAAGAACTATGTTTTCCAAAACAATTACTTTTAATACATGATCCTATATTATTTCTGGATGCTGAAGGACAAAAAAAAGACTCGTAAGGAACATTATAAGACTAATTGAGGAATTTTTAATATGGACTGTTTATTAAATATCATCAAATAATACTGAATGTACATTTTTATATAAATGAAATTTAACAAATATACTATTTCTTAGAAGATACATACTTATATTTTAAAGATAAAAAGCTGTATTTTTAAGAAATATATGAGAAGGCAGTTCACAATATAATTTAGGGTAATTTTCATTTTGCTTGAAATATATATATACACATAGAAAGAAAAATTAGACACATACCAAAACTTAACATTGGTTATCTCTGTGTAGTGAGATTAATCTTTTATTTTTTGCACATTTGTGCATACTTCTATTTTCCTATTGTGACCTATTATTATTTTGTTCCCTCCTCTCCAAGATATATGCACAGAGAAATCCTAAGACTAGGAAAAGGTGGACTGACACATCGAGTTAAATTAGTATAGGAGAGAGCCTTGTAATTCAAAATAAGATAAGGCACCAATACACACAAAGAATAATAGATCAAAGTTACATGTATGTTGTAAGGGGAGGAAAAATTAAAGTAGGAAAATAGATAAAAACCTTACTTGAAAAATGAAGTTTTATTGGAAAATTTTAGGACAAAAGAAATAGTATACAATATTTTATTTTTTAGTTACTCTGCTGCTGCTAAGTCACATCAGTCGTGTCCAACTCAGTGCAACCCCACAGACCACAGCCCACCAGGCTCCGCTGTCCCTAGGATTCTCCAGGCAAGAACACTGGAGTGGGTTGCCATTTCCTTCTCCAGTGAGTGAAAGTGAAGTCCCTCAGTCGTATCAGACTCTTCGCAACCCCATGGACTGTAGCCTACCAGGCTCCTCTGTCCACGGGATTTCCCAGGCAAGAGTACTGGAGTGGGTTGCCATTGCCTTCTCCGTTAGTTACTCTAAGGCAAACAAAAACAATGTTTTAAAGGTTATCAAACTGCAGTCCTAAATGGAATCTTAGGTGATGTCCTCCAACCTTAGGATAGATTGTCCCCTCTCCTCTAGCCAGCTGTGGGGATACGTGATGGTTTACTAGCCAAGTCATGTCCGACTCTTGTGACCCCATGGACTATAGTCTGCCAGGCTCTCTATGAGATTTTCCAGGCAAGAGTACTGGAGTGGGTTCCCATTCCCTTCTCCAAGGGATCTCCCAATCAAGGGATCGAACCTGGGTCTCTTGCATTGCAAGCAGATTCTTTACTAACTGAGCCACCAGGTAACCCCTGTGAGGATGTAAGGAAGGAAATGGCTATGATTGTGGATTCTACCTGGTGATATTCACTGCAAGAAGCTACCAGTGCCTTGCTGTCTCCTGGGGAAATTATCCATTGAGGAAAAGGTGGAAGAGAGAGATTCAAGAAGGAGAGAGGAAGTTAATGGATGGATAAAAGGCAGCTTGACTGATGGGAGCGGGTTCTTTGTGGGACTCCCTTTATGTTGAAGGAAATGCCTTTATCACATGTTTTGTCTGAGATAAGGAGACCCAGGTCCTTGAACAGTGCAAGGGGGTGCCTTCACCAAGCAAGGAAGCATACTTTTCATTTTTCACGCTGGCCAGTCTTGCTCCCACCCTTCCTACCACATCTGCTTGGCTTGGAATTTATATCTAGAAACCCTGGGTGAAAATTTTCTTGCAACTTTTATATCATTATTTACACAAACCCAGAAGGATAAGAAAAATATACATTTAATCTCCTCCATCCCTCCCCTGCACACACACTCAATCAGTGGCTGTCCCAGTGTAGATAGTGATGCAGCCAAGATCTACTCAGGATAACTTTCTCAGAGGAGAGGAAAAAAAAAAAAAGGCTGGTTTCCTTGGCAATATCAACCCCTCTAAGACACAGAGAAAAAATAAATAAAAGGGCCGTTGCCAAGATTATACTACAATTAAGTGTAATGTGCACTAAATTAAAATGTATTCCTTTTACATTCATGTATCCAAATATTTAAAAATTCAATTTTTTGTAATTGAAGATGACATACTCCAAATATGCTTGGTGTCTGCTGTTTATAATTTGCTTCTTAGCTTTTTGAGAGAATAAATCAGGAAATAAAATTTAATAAAATAAGAAACAGAAAGACTTCCCTTTCAGCCCAGTGGTTAAGACTCTGTGTCTCCACAGCAGGAGGCACAGGTTTGATCCCTCGTCAGGGAAGTTCCACGTGCTCAAGGTGCAGTCAAAAAGAGAGAGAGAAACATAGCCACGGATTATCTAAAATGGATGTGACTGGTTTACCTTTCCACAATCCTCTGAGTATACCTGATGTCAGGTGAAAATGCAAATACGGAACACAAAGAGCAGAAGAGGACAGTATCTGGGATTCAAAGTCTAGTTCATATCTGCTCCCTGCCTTTGAGGGCACAGGATTAAGATGTATAAGAGTGAATGACCGAAAAGGTCTAGAGTAAAGAGAAGGGTAAATAGAGACCCCAAAATAAGCCCGGTTACTTACTGACCTCCTTCTATGACTTTCTATGCTGATTAAGAGGTCCCATTATCAACCTGTCCTCCTTTGTTCCTAATTTAGAGATTAAAATTTGTGAAAAATTTTTTCTTAATAATTTGCAGTCATTCATGGGTTAGATCCATGCGTTTTCTTGTCAAAGACTGAAAATACTGACACTGACTTATCTGAGTGGGAAGAGTGGATGAAGGGTGCCCTCTGTGATAGGTGACATCCTGCAATGGGAGCAAGGAAGGAAAAAAAAAAACCTGCCAGGACAGAGCGCTAAGAATGTGGAGCATGAGTGAGACAAGACAAAAGAGACTCTGCTCAGTCACTACCTCCTTCCTACCCCCTGGCGTGTTGGGATAAAGAGAAAGCTTGATTTGGTCTTTCAGAGATGAAAAATCTTCTGCTTACAGAAAATAGCAAAAGCTTGGAAAATAACCTGATATAAAACTCAGAAGGTAAAGAATCAACCTGCAATGCAGGAGACTGTGTCCTATCCCTGGGTCAGGAAGATCCCCTGGAGGAGGAAATGGCAACCCACTCCAGTATTCTTGCCTGGAGAATCCCATGGACAGAGGAGCCTGCAGGGCTACAGTCTGTGGGGTCACAAAGAGCCGGACACGACTGAGCAACTAACACACAAAACTCAAAAAATCACTCGGCACCCAGAGCCTTGATATATGTATCGACTAAATACTTTGCTCTGTCTCCTTTGAATATATTAACAAACAACGGAGGCTCCATGGTCTTGTGAATATGGTAATGTGAATGCCATGATGATATTCACACATATCTTTGTAGCATTCTGAACACATAACTCTTCCTGAGGACCAACTCTTCAGGCCCCATAGGATGGGAAGAAAAGCACTTTTTCAGAGAAGACCAAGTCAGGAACAATAAAGAGAACCCATGCCTCCAGCCCCCTGGAGGAGTTAGGTTTGCCCTGGCACACAGAGCTTTACACATAAGACAGACATATGCAAATAGTAAGCTTTTTAGAGTCAAATAAATAAATACACTTGAAAAAAAAATGACATAGATTTATAAACCTGGCCTATGACAGTGGGATTCAGGTTACTAGGGACTAGTTCTATCTTTACATTTTCAGCGATCAGCACATATAGGGGGCAGTCTAGATAATGAATTTGATTCAAGACACAGGATAAAGTCAGCTTTCTCCTACTGGTATTAGAAGTTGATTGTCCAATTTGGCTGTTCAGTGGGGGCTCAAAATAATGGAAACTCTTGAGGGTTGTGGGGGGAGGTGGTGCTTTCTTTCAGATCACCTGATGTTAATACTATCAATGCATTAATCATCCTAATAATAGTTATCAGTTGGTCTTAGACCTCACTCTCCGAGAAGGCTGAGGGCATCTCCCTCAGACATGGTGATTCAGTGAACAGATGACAAGAGGGCCTGTGTTGGTCCCTTCATTTGGGAGACAAGGGGAAAAGATGGGCCTGAGAGCCTCTTGGAAAGAGGCTGGAGGGAAGCTGTAGATGAGGGACTCGTCTGTCACGTTGTAGAACGCTATGTGTCCGGACTCATAGTCTAAGAAAATGCCCACCTTATGCACTGGCTCTCTGACATGTTGGCCTTTCAAAGGTGATGAGACCCAAAGACTATAATCATCGCCAATCTTTAAGCCTATAAGTGAGAAGAGGTCCCCAGGAGGCTTGGGGAGATTCCCCTTCCTGCTCACGGAGTCCTTACAGATGCCCACCTCCCACTCGGTCTTGTTGCCCACTTCCACCTCCAGTAGTGTCTCCCGCAGGTGAAGACCTGAGTACCCAGCACTGTGGCGGACTGGTCAAATCTTTCAGGGTTGTCAGGCAACTGCTGTCGGATTCCTCCATGTTTTACACTTTTCAGATCCTCAGACAAGACTAGGTAGGCGTTGGCTGTGGCTGGATCTAGGGTTATATCCGCTGCAAAAGGAGAAAAGAATGAATCCTCATTTGCATTCTAGAAAGCTCTCTTATGTATGTGGAATTTTAATTAAGGTCTTAGTATCTAGTCCTTTTTTTTTTTTTTTAAACTGAGCCAGTCAGCATACAGGATCTTAGTTCCCCTACCAGGGACAGAACCCACAACCCTTACAGTAGAAGCATGGAGTCTTAACCACTGGATCACGAGGCAAGCCCCTAGTCCTACTGTTTAAAATTTAATTTAGGTGACTGTGGTGGGGATTTTTATACTGATTGGAACAGTGTCTCTGAGAACCTTCTTTCACTGTATCACAAAACACAAAGAGTGGATCTCTAAAAGGAAACCAATGAATCATATGGAGAATGATACTAGATCTCTGATAATGGAGTGGAAGTGGTTCTGTTTAAAAGACACTTGTGGAACTAAGAGCTGTTTATCCACACAGGTCATATCTTTTGTCATTTGTATTTGCTTTAGCCAGGGTTGGTTATGATTCTTGAGTCTGAGTGGGAGAAAAAGTTATTGGTTACTGAACTACTTAGGTGCCGGGCATTTTCTGTACATTATCTCATTTAATTATGGCAAATATTATTATCTTCTTTCCATTTTTGTAAAAGAAAAAAATACTGAGGTTTGTAGAAGTTAGGAAACTGGGCCAAGATTACAAAGTTGCCGAGTGTTTGAATAGCATCTCCTCATCAGCACTTTTCATTATCTCAAGCTTAAATGTATTGATAACTTCCTATGAGTTAGGGCTCCCCAGATGGCGCTAGTGGTAAAGGATCTGCCTGCTCATGCAGGGGACACAAGAGTCACAGGTTGGATCTCTGGATCTGGAAGATTTCCCTGAGTAGGGAATGGCAAACCACCTCAGTATTCTTGCCTGAGGAATCCCAGGGACAGAGGAGCCTAGTGGGCTACAGTCCATGGGGTCACAAAGAGTTGGACATGACTGAGCCCAGATATAGTGCAACTGCCAATGACCATTTGATGAAACAAGTACTGAACCCCGTGAGAGACCTCCTCTCCCAGCCTCCCGGGAGTAACTTTCAGTGATTATCCAGACAAGATTAGGCACTCCCATCATATCATTTTATACTTTTCTTTGTAGATCAAATCCCAATCATCACTATCTGTTTGATTAATGTCAGTCTCCTCGATCTCACCGTAAGATCTACAAAAGCAAAAGTAAGTGTGTCTCATTCATCATTGTAAATATGCACAGGCGTGCTGAGTGCATGCTGTCGCATCAGTAGTGTCTGACTCTGTGCAACCCTATGGACCGTAGCCCACCAGGCTCCTCTAACCATCGGATTCTCCGGGCAAGAATACTGGACTGGGTTGCCATGCCCTCCTCCAGGGAATCTTCCTGACCCAGGGATCGAACCTGGGTCTCTCTTATGTCTCTCTTAGGCATTGGCAGGTGGGTTCTTTACCACTTTGCCCCACAGAGCCTAATAGCACACTCCCTACTATAGCACACAGTAGGCACTTCTCAAATATCTGTTGAGTCCAGCATCCATTAGGCCTTTCTCTGAAGGTCAGATTGTCAACAAGATAAAAGGTGAAACCTAACGCTCACCTCTCTAAGTCTTAGCCAGTGTAAATATTTGGAGCATTCTAAAAAGATAGTTCTTTGAATGTTCCCTCACTGAGATTTAAGAATTTAGATCAGCTTTTATCCTCACAAGAACAGAGGGAGCAACACAGAACGCCCTGAGGAGGTCTGTGTGTGTGCACGTGCAAGGCGATGGGATGGACAAAACAGGACCACGCAAACAAAGGAAGGAGCAGGACTCAGACGGAAAACAAAGTCAGATCAAACATCAATCACGTCTCAGTGCTTCCGTCCGTTGCAGCAGAGATGGTCTTGCCCACCCTGCACCCATCAACTCTGAAAGCCCCTAGGGGCTGACAAATCATGCTGACTTACTGCTGAATTTTCTTAGCATCTCCCTCATCCCTGTGATGTGGCAGAGAGTCAGTTCCGTGCTGATGGCCTCCGGACACTGAAGCAAGAGGGGCTCGCTCCTACGGGAGGGCAGAGATGGTCACTTGGTCTCCTCGGCACAGACCGCATGTCCTGCTCCAACTTGAGAATCCAGCCCTTTCTGCCCCAGCAGCGTGGACACTTTCATCCCCTCTCCAAAAACCTGTTGCCTCAGCACCACCTCCCTGTTCCTTACACGACTGAACACAGAAGAAAAACCTACCTCTCCAGTATTCCTCTCACATCCTAAGGGTATAAAAGAAAGAAGGTTAGTTTGTCTGCACTCTGAGCGCTAGCAAAGACAGTCCATTTTGAATACAGTCCTTTGCAGATTTTATACAGTCCCCTTCCCATGGCTCTAGAATACTTTGAATAGGAAAGCGTGTGGCAGAAAAAAGTCTCGAACTTCTTATAGGGTGAGTGCTTGTGAACGTGAGATGTTTCTCACAATAAAGATCTCTTTTTCTCATATCATCCTTTGTCAACAGAATCTGTGGCTGAGAAAAGTGAAGTCACTCAGTCATGTCCGACACTTTGTAACCCCATGGACTGTAGCCTACCAGGCTCCTCCGTCCATGGACTTTCCAGGCAAGGGTACTGGAGCGGACTGCCATTTACTTCTCCAGAGGATCTTCCCAACCCAGGGACTGAACCCGGGTCTTCCGCATTGCAGGAAGACACCTTACTGTCTGAGCCACCAGGGAAGCCCATGGTGGCTGAGAAAGAAGTCAAACTATTGGCTTTATTATCTAGTGATGCCTCCGAGAGGTAGAAATAAGCAAAGGGAAGTAGCTTTGTGAGAGGTGAAACTAAGCCTGTGTATGGTTAGACTGGGTTATTGTACGTGCTAAGTCTCGCTTCAGTTGTGTCTGACTCTTTGAGACCCTATGGACTGTAGCCCACAGGCTCCTCTGTCCATGGGATTCTCCAGGCAAGAATACTGCAGTGGGTTGCTGTGCTGTCCTCCAGGGGATCTTCCTGACCCAGGGATCGAACCCAGGTCTCTTAGGTCTTCTGCATTGGCAGGCAGGTTTTTTACCAGCAGTGCCACCTGGAAAGCTCGGACTGGGTTATTGGGAAGACAATAAATTAAATAGCAGCGTTCTGGGGAGCTAGTCTAGGAAAGTGATTCGAAGCTGGAAACCGGAAACTGGAACACAACTTATGTTTAGGAGGGTCCCAAAGAACGCAATAGTAGCCTAGAAAGGTAGTAGAGGAAAGATGGTGAGGAATATGGACTCATTACACAAATACCTGGGTTCTATCACCTACTAGCTATTTGACAGGCAAATTATCCAAACTACTAAATAATTGCCACTATTGCCTGGATGAAAGGCAAGTTTTGGGGAGAATGGATACATGTATATGGATGGTTGAGTCCCTTTGCTGTCCACCTGAAACTATCATAACACTGTTAATGGGCTATACTTCAAAATAAAATAAAAAGTTAAAAGAAAACAAAATAATTGCCTCTATTAACCCATTTTATTGTTACCAATCACCTATAGTAAATATCATAATAGTATTTAACCTCATTGGGTCTTTTTGAAGATGTAATTTAAAGTGCCCAGTACACAATGTTCATTAAATATAAAATATGTGGCAAAGCTGAGATTGCAATAAGGCAGGCATACAAAAAAATTGGAGTTATCATTTGACTTGTTTGGATGGTCATTCCTCTTTTTTTTTTCTTTTCCTCTTCAAAACTTTATTTACACTATACAGAGAACAGTCATTCTTTAAGAAAGTTTTCTTAGGGGGCCAGAACTTAATTTTTCAAGTAAATAAAGAAAACTTTATTCTGTGTAACTTGAAATATGATAGATGACATAAGGGTTTTTTGTTTTTTTTTTTTTTTCATTAGTTTCTCCACTGTTCTTACCTCGAAAGACTCTATAATCGAGTTCTGACATGTGGACTCTATCGTTCCATCATTTTGCTCAGGCTTCGCATCTGCTGGGTCAGCCTGATCTCATTGTCCCGCAGTTTCTTCAGGTTCTCTCGTTCCTCCATTTCTAGCAGCTGCAGTTGCAGCTGCTCCTCCTCCTTCAGGAACTGGTGCATTTTTGCATATTCTGACAGGACAACCTGCTTACAGGTCTTTGCCTCTTCCTGCCATCACACCAGCATGCACGCACGCACACACACACACACACACACACACGGACAATAAAGTTAGTCACAGAATCACTTACATAGATTTTTAACTCTTACAAAGTCCTAGAGTTTCACTGTGACAATTCTTGAAACCTGACGCATAACACATACATTCCGTTGACTAGCTGGGTGGATAGTTTGATATTTTAGGAGCTGTGTGTTGTAGCTTATAGTAGTAAAAACATAAAAAATAAAAAATTCTACTCCTAGGAGATTGTCATTCTAGTGGAAGCAATAAATAAACAAGCCAATTATGATAGGTGGTGATGAGTACTATTATTTTTAAAAAGTAAAGCAAAATGAAGTTAGGACAAAAATTAAGGTGGGGGAAGCGTGCATTCATTTATTCAACAAACATTTAGTCAATGAAAGTAGACAGTGGATCACATACTAGGAATAGAAATGAACATCACCAATGCTCCCATGTAAGAAGTCAGAGGTTACTGAGATAATCAAAAACATGCTTTCCAAAAATCTAATTAGATATTTAGTTCTGCTCTTTGCTATACAGCTTAAATTCTAATCTGAAGTTAGCCTCGAGCTCTTGTTCAGGTGTGCTAATCCATACCATATTTTGCTTCAATTTTCCTTCCTCTTTTGTTTCTTTTTTATCTGCCCTTTTGCCCCTAAATCATGTGAGATATTCTTTTTACAATCAGTTTCCATTCTATGTGATAAATCTATAAGTATAACATATAATCAGAGCAGAAATATAGGTAGCCACCATGTGGTATAGGCAAACTAAGAAGGGAAAAATAAGCCAGCCAGGCGATAGGAAAATTGAGCTGAACTTCAGATGGACAAACAGAGGTAGGCAGCCCAAAGCAAGAATACTCCACACTGCAGCAGTGGAGATGGTAAATTCTGTCATTTTCTTCTGATGCTCCATGAAGCATCCCTCTAGTCTCCCTTGTAGAATCACATACAAAATGGAAAATTAAAACAGATACTGACCTTACACAATATCACTCTCTCTTTCTCATGGTTTAATATAATCTCTGTTTCCTTTCTCTTTTTACACAAAATGTCTAGTATTTCCTGGAGTTTCTCCTGCAATAGAAACAAACTCTTTGTGGTAAATAAGCAGAGCACCAGGTCATGAAGGGGTCTTGAGGACCACTAACAAGACGACTGAGACTTTAGATCAATAAGGGAAAAAGGATCCATGCCCAGATTTGTGGTCTGGTGCCTGGAGATTAACACCCATGACTCTCACCCATAGAAATTATTATGGCAGTTGGGGCTTCCCTGGTGGCTCAGACAGTAAAGAATCTGCCTGCAAGGTGGGAGATCCAGGTTTGATCCTTGGGTCAGGAAGATCCCCTGGAGAAGGGAATGGCAACCCACTCTGGTATTCTTGCCTGGAGAATCCCATGGACAGAGGAACCTGGTGGGCAAAGAGTCGGATGTAACTGAGCAACTAACATCACCTTATGCGATAGAATCTGATTTGTGTTCTGAAATTTATATCAAGCCTCCCATCTTACTTTGTGATGCTCCTCAGCCTCACTGGAGAGATTCATTCTGTTTACTCCGTGGCCTTGGGTTAAGAATTTGTGGCCCCTCAGCTCCTCGTTAGACAACATCCTGGTGGCAGCCAGCATCCTCTCGTAGCTGCCCTGGTTGCCCTCACTCTGCAGCACCTGGGATCTGAGCTGCTTGCCGATGCCAGCCAGCCTCCCCAGACGCTCATTGGGTTGGAAATGCGGGATCTCCAAGGTCCTCCAGCACTCAGGACATGACAAGGGGGTGTTATGTTCCTCCCAGCTTCTCAGGAGACACACCAGACAAAAGCTGTGCCCACACTCGGTGTCACTGGGCTGGTGAAATAGTCCAGGCAGATGAAACAGGTCAGTTCCTCCCTGAGATTCTCCATCAGATCTGCTGTGGACATTTTCTCAAAGAAGGACATCTAAGCAAGTCTCTATTCTGGGATTTGAAAATGCTCCTCCAGAGTCTATTGTTTCAAGTAACAAGTGGGTAATCATTTGCTATGTTGTTATTACACAAAATTCTTACTCTCCTCTGTGACTAATTTCACCCACTGACACAAAGCCAATTATGACTTAATTTGGAACTCCTGTATGCCAGATTCATCATCACCCCGAACTTTTAAGGAATCTCATCAGGCAAGCCACATGCTGGATTCTGAGGATACTTGCTGCTAAGAGTTGTCATTTCAAGAGTTGGTTACTGTGCATAAATAGTACCATTAAACCATTGAGACACATTGGTTTTAGGCTGGAGGGTTGGGTAATTTGGTATAAACCAGTACAGAGATTTAAACTATAGTGATCTCTGATAATATCTGAATTGGAGTCTCATCCAAATCTTTTCACTAATGGAATCTAGTTGAGATACTGAAGGAAGAAAACTCTAGTATACATTCCTTCTCTCATTAGGAACGTTTCTTTTTTTGACCAAAGCCTACAAGCTTTTTGCTCCTTTATCATCAGGTACTGTGTCCTTTGATTTAATTTTATTCATTCCCCCAAATGAGACTAATGCCACTGAAGCATTCCCTGACTTTTGATGTACAATGGATTGCTAGAGTTATATGTATTGTTCTGCCCTACAGACCATGACACTCACCTCTCTGCCACCACAGAAAGCACCAAGAACATCTTTGTTGTTGGAAGTTGCCATGACACTGTGGAGTGGATGGAAAGAAATTGTGTTTCAGGATAAACATAATTTTGTGCATTTTTTTTCACCCTTTGAAAATTTTTAAACTAGACCTTCTTAAACCTCATCACTTCTTACTGGACAGAAATTAAGTATGTAGATGTTATTTTTATACTGATGAAAAAACTAAAGGTTCGGTTTGCAGACTGGTACAACCACCTCTGAAATCAGTGCTGAACCCTATACATTTGCTGTCTTATGTTCAGGAATTGGGTCTTGTCATGGCACGTCCTCCACTCCCTGCATACGAGGAAGTGGAATCTTAAAAGCTCTTCCTCAGAGTCTAACCAGCTTTATACCCCCATCATGTTCATCATACTTTATTTCTATTTTTCTCTTCTCACTCTCCAACCTTTCATGGTTCTCCATTACTCATGTTATCCTAATAATTTCTTTCTGACATGCATGCTCCCGGCTGATTCTTCTTTCCCACTCATCTCCAACAAGATGTTGAATGTTTCCTTATCCTGAACTTTTGTCAAAAGACGTTTTCAAGCCTGAAATGATTCTGCCTCCGCCTTCCATCCTCCTAGTCAAAACTCATTTTTCTAAAGTCATTAATGTTTTAATCATATGTCATATGGGAATGACTGGAGTGAGAATTTATGCTAGAAAAAAGAAGCACCAGAGCAAAGAGTTATACCAAATTTTGGGGTCAAGAAATCTCTACTGTTCAGACTTCTTATAGGCTAGAAATTAGGAGCACAGCTTCAAAATATTGTTAGAAATTAGTCTTGAGTAAGGTCTTGCAAATACATACACATATGAAACAAAAACTACACTGCCATGAATTGCCATCTCTGGGAAAAGGATTTATGAGTTACCAGGTATAGTCAATGTGTTAATTTCCCACACAAACTCAGGAGTCTTTCACACTGACCAGAATTATTAGAATAAACCCTTCATCACAGAGCCTGTATTCTAGTTTGGAATGAGGGGACTCTCGTGTTCTGAGTCGACTCACACTGATCTGTTCCATCCCACTTCCCTCTTTCAAATAAACCCTTTCCGTAACTCAACACAATAACCATATCTTATTCATCACTGACTAAAAGAATCTTTTTCTCATAGCAAGGACTCAGTTTCCCTGTAAATACGTTTCAGATGAATAGGTTCCGTTCCGTTCAGTCGCTCAGTCGTGTCCGACTCTTTGCGACCCCATGAATCGCAGCNACAGACACCTCCAAAAAGCAGCAATAAATGCAAATAAATCTTATTACATTGAATTAATCTAATGATGATTACTGAGTATCTAGTGGGTGGGATTTCAAATTATTAAGTAGAACCACGTGAGGCCTTTGCTACCTGCCATTTTCACCTAATATACATGCAGTCACATTTTCCCCCTTGAAATATATTCTGTGATTTATTTTTAAATGACTGTATAGCTTTGCATTGTGCTTATATTATGGTTTTTATATGTAGTCATTGATGGTAGGATGTAGTATTCTTTAATAGTTCCCAGTAAGATTTCTCTCTCTCTCTTTTTTTTTCTTAATTTGGCTGCACTGGGTCCTAGTTGCAGCATGCAGAATCTAGTGCCCTGAAAAGGGATGGAAGCCGAGCCCCCTGCATTGGGAATCTTAACCAATGAACCATGGTTTCTCTATTTTATATCAGGTGACTTTTCCCAGTTTTTGCCTAATGATCAAGGGATAATGTTCTGGTTATAGTATTAATAGTTCCATTTCCCTGCCTTCAAATCACTTGAATTTCATCTTCAGGAGCTTGCTGAAAGCAAATGCAACAATCTCAGTCCATTATGTTTCATCCATCAATTCACTTATTCATCAAATATTGAGGAAATGGAGGTGACTGCCTTTATGAGTTTGATTCTGGTGGTGCTCAAGGGCAATATACAAGTGAAAATAAATGTATACTTTAATACCAGGTAGTGAGAAGAATCACTAAATAGGTCTGGATTTATTACTCCTCTTGTATTACAGACACTATTGTCAGAAAAGTTAGGATGAGGTCTTGGTAAGCCAAGGAGGTGTGTCAAGGATCCCTTCCTCTAACATAACACAATTCTTGCTCAGTCACAGATGGTCTTCCTGGTTCCCCCTTTTGTCTACCATATAAAGAGACTGATTTTTTAGCTTAATGCATGGTAATTTTTAAATTAGGTGGAGAACACCAGGCCTCTTTGCTAAAACAGATCATTTTATTTATATGGGCTTGCCTGTGGCTTGCTGCCTGTTGTTTTTGTGGGTGTTTTTTCTTTTGTTGTTGCCTTTCCTTTTTCTTTTTTTAAATCAATGAAAGGTTGAGATTGGTATGGCAGTGTTGGGAGTCTAGTTTCTCTTTTCAATTTGACCAGAATGCTATTTTACTGTGTATTTCTGAGGTCAAGCGAATCAATAAAAGAGGCCAGCCAAACCCTGCCCTCCAGAAATCACCAGCTCACCGAACGTATGTTGCGGCAATAACTGGACTTTTATATCTTAAGAAAAAGGGACAATACTGACTGCTCTGTTAGACAACAGATGAAGAGAAACCTGTCCTAAAAGTGTGTTATGGTTCTTCATTGAACTTTTAGATGTCTGTTCATAGATAAGCTTCCAATTAACAAAATCCGGCTCCCATGAGGTCAATACAAAGCTGACTCCTTTTCAGAAGTAAATTTTAGAGTGACTTGCTGGTCATTTTTGAGAGCATTGAAGCATAAATGCATTTGGCTTTCCATGGAACTTCCTTTCTGTTAATGTCAAAGATAAAATCTCCATGATCCCTTCTGTGCTTCTCAGTAACATAGCTGAACAACTCAAAAGAATTTTCCCATCAGTTTTCTATAATTCAAACCTCAGCAGCCTTAAAGGGAACAATCATGATATCTAGGATCGGCTTGTGTAGACTCAGATGGCTTTTGCATATTTTTCATTATTCATTTGGTAATCAGAGGAAGCTATTTTGATTCTTATGTATCTAGTTCTTCAGACAGACAGGCAAGCCAGAATAAAGTGAACCCTCAAGTAATATGAATAGATCCATATAAGAGGCAAATACCCTTTTAGCCTGATCTTTATGAGAAGGGAATTAAAATGGGGGAGTTCAAAACTTGGTCAGTCTAACCATTGTAGAATCTGTTTCCTTAGATTCGTAAATGTGGAGTGGTTAAATTTTTGTGTAAGCTGTGGATTAAAGATATTCAGATATACTACAAGCCTGGAAAGAAAGAAGAGAAATAGTTACTAATGAAAAGGAAATAGTCACATTCATATTTATTAGTCCAAGTAAATACTAAATGATAGTTTGAAATTAGTTTAAGAATTTTCCCTAAGTCATATTTTTCATTTTAAAACCTACATTTTAAAATGTTTATACTCAAGATGTTCTTATTAACTGGTCACACAGACATAGGTTATCATGTTGTGTGATTGTAAAACCTCCAGCTCACGTCATATGGTGTTTGGTGCCTCCCTGCTGCTTATTGGGCTTCCCTGATGGCTCAGCTGGTGAAGAATCTGCTTGCAATGCAGGTGACACAGGAGACACAGGATAGGTTTGATCCCTGGTTGGGGAAGATCCCCAGAAGAGAATGGCAACCCACTCCAGTATTCTTGCCTGAAAAACTCCATGGACAGAGGAGCCTGCCTGGCTATATTTCATGGGGTCACAAAGAGTCAGACACAGCTGAGCATGAGCAAAGGGAAAAGATGACTGCTCTTTGCAACCAAGAAAAAATTAATAATGGACACATGGTTACTCCATATGTGGAAGAAAGCTTTTTCCTGAAAAAACAAAGAGTGATGAGTTAATTGACTCAGGCCACCATAACAAGATATCAGAGACTCCGTGGCTTAAAGAAACTCCTGGATGCTGGGCATTCCACATCAAGGTGCTGTTAGGGTGGATTTCTTTCTTTTTTTTAATTTAGATATTTTTAATTGAAGGATCATTGCTCTACAGTATTGTGTTGGTTTTTGCCAAACATCCTCATGAATCAGCCATAGGTTTACCTATGTCCCCTCCCTCCTGGACCTCCCTGCCGCCTCCCTCCCCATCCTACCCCTCTAGGTTGTCACAGAGCCCCGGTTTGAGTTCCCCGAGTCATACAGCAAATTCCCATTGGCTCTCTATTTTACATATGGTAGTGTTTCCATGTTACTCTCTCCATACATCAGGGTGGGTTTTTGATGAGATCTCTTCCTGGCTGGCAGACAGTGGATGCCTTCTTAACTGTGTGCTTAAGTGGCCTTTCCTCTCTGTGCAGAGAGATCGTGCTCTGATATCTCTTCCTTCTCCTTGGTTTTTGCCAAACATCCTCATGAATCAGCCATAGGTTTACCTATGTCCCCTCCCTCCTGGACCTCCCTGCCGCCTCCCTCCCCATCCTACCCCTCTAGGTTGTCACAGAGCCCCGGTTTGAGTTCCCCGAGTCATACAGCAAATTCCCATTGGCTCTCTATTTTACATATGGTAGTGTTTCCATGTTACTCTCTCCATACATCAGGGTGGGTTTTTGATGAGATCTCTTCCTGGCTGGCAGACAGTGGATGCCTTCTTAACTGTGTGCTTAAGTGGCCTTTCCTCTCTGTGCAGAGAGATCGTGCTCTGATATCTCTTCCTTCTCCTATAAAATTAGGGCCCCACACTTGTGACTTTATTTAATTTAATTACCTTCTTAAAAGGATTCCCTGGTGGCTCAGAGGTGAAAGCGTCTGCCTCCAATGTGGGAGACCTGGGTTCGATCCCTGGGTCGGGAAGATCCCCTGGAGAAGGAAATGGCAACCCACTCCAGTATTCTTGCTTGGAGAATCTCATGGACTGAGGAGCCTGGTGGGCTGCAGTCCATGGGATCACAAAGGGTCGGACACGACTGAGTGACTTTACTTACTTACTTACTTACCTTCTTAAAAGCTGTATCTTCTAAAATAGTCATATCATAGGTCAAAGCTTCAACAGATGAATTTGGGGGACTACAATTCAGTCCATACAGATGGATCATTCCAAGGAACTTTGTTTGGGATCTTTCTGAAAGAAATCTCAAGTGTGAAAACCCTTGTAAGCTCTATCATTGAAAAGGGTAGGGAAGGGAATGATGATGTGAAATGAGACCTTTCAGAAGTGATGACAGAACCTCAGTCCTAACCACCCACAAGGCCCCTGTTAGGAGCTTGTTGGTGATTTTCACTTTACATACGTGAGGGCACCCACACTCAAGCCTGGAGAATATCCACAGGGCAGTGTGATGCTTTAGTTTCCCAAAGCATCCCTCAGCAGATTAAGTAAGAAATATGTTTATTAATAATCAAGCCTTCTTTTCTTTCAGTGTTAATCCATACCCAAGCTGAACACGTACTTCAGGACTCTGGGTTTAATGTGTATCTAATAATCACTTTTGTCAAGGAATAATTGGTTTCCCTTAGGCTTTTTGAGAAACTTGGGCCAGTGCAACACTTTTTTAAAACCTGTTTCACTCTCTGTATGTCAAGATCTCAGCCTTCATAAGGGGACCACTGTGCTCTCTTTGGACATAAATTCTCTTGCTGCCAGGGAAAGCCAGTCTGTTTGTTCGATTACAGGACTCTCTCTGGATGCCTGCAATTGAATGTTATGCCTGGTCAATTATGGGTCCTTTAACTTCCAGGTGAAAGTAGCATGGCTGGCAGAAGACAGTTTTTTTTTTTTTTCCTGACTCAAAAAATATATATCATGGATGTTCATTATAGAAAAAGGCGAGGGGTGGTGGGGAAGAAGCAAGCCACACATACAAATAAGGTAGCTCACAATCTTACAACACAGAAATTGTTGTCAACTGTTTTGGCTTGTTTTCATCCAGTTGTGTATGTGTGTTTAATAATATTGACAGAGCATTTGCCATATGCTAAATATTTTGCATTTTTTAACAGATAGATCTTATTATCCCAAATTCTTAGAAACCATTCTGTCACATACAAGAGGGCTGCTCCCTCATCCACACACTCCTTTGCATGGATTTCTCTGTGTGTGTTTCTTCCTACCTCGTATTGTTCAATGCGCTATCATAAACATTTAACCATGACAACAAGCAGCTTTTAAATATATCTATGTCATACTATTGTAGGCTGTGAATGTAACAGTATATTTAATCACTTCCCTGCTGTTGGCTTTTTATGCTATTGCTCCCCCTTTTTAATGTTATTTTCTGTACACTAGTGCGTTCTACCAAATCAGAACGAAAATGTCTGTTTTCTGAGACGGGGGTTTATAATGGATATGGGGCAATTGTCTCTTTTTTTTTTTTTTTTTGCTATTTGGAAATTTTCTTATGTCGGGTGATAAGCAAAGCAAGCCAACTTTAAATATGAGTATTTCCAGAAAGGGGAAAGATGCTTTCAAACAACTCGAAAAAGTTGAAAGCACATCTCAAAATTTTCAGTCCTCTTATTCCATCACACCTTCTATCTCCTGACCCCTTTCATCAATTTCATATACACTCTTTTTGAGGGGGGCAATAAGGTGGGTAACTTTTTATTTTAATGAAATTATAAGCTTTTAAAATACTTGTAAGAATAATACCAAGATACCATGGAAGTAATGGTGTATGATTTCCAAGCCTATGTCAGAAGTCCACAAACTTTTTCCCTAAAAGGTAGTAAATACAGTAAGTATTTTAAGCTTTTCATGCTGTATGGTTTCTATTGTAAGTACTCAACTCTGTCACTATAGCATGAAAACCACCAGTAACTAAATGGTGACTGCAGCTGTGATCTAATAAAATTTTATTTACCAAAAAAATTTTTTTGAGATGTTTAAGGTTCACAGCAAAATTGAAGGGAAGATACGGAGTTCCCATATATCCCATCCCCTCATGTTACAGCTTCCTCTGTCAGCGTCTCTCACCAGAGAGGTGCGCTTGTTAAAACTGATGAACCTACACAGTCACCCAAGAAAACGGCTTATTTGGAGTTTACTCTTGGTGTTGTATATTCTGTGGGTTTGAGCAGATGTATAAAGACTCTTATCATTGCAGTATCACAAGAGTACTTTCACTGCTCTAGAAATCCTCTGTTCTCTGCCTCTTCATTCCTTTCTCCTGTCCAACCCATGGCAACCACAAATTCTTTTTTTCACTCTCTCTATGGTTTTTGTCTTTTCCAGAATGTCATATAATTGAAATCGTACAAGTCTGATCACTTTTAAGAATAGGGCTCAAATAGCTGGAGTGAGAATAGAGGTTGTCAACTGTGAGCTTCACTGTAAGGGGACTTCACTGTCTATTTCATTCAGTTCAGTTCAGTCACTCAGTCATGTCTGACTTTTTGTGATCCCATGAATCGCAGCACGCCAGGCCTCCCTGTCCATTACCAACTCCCGGAGTCTACTCAAACTCATGTCCATCGAGTCGGTGATGCCATCCAGCCATATTATCCTCTGTTGTCCCCTTCTCCTGCCCCCAATCACTCCCAGCATCAGGGTCTTTTCCAATGAGTCAACTCTTCGCATGAGGTGGCCAAAGTACTGGAGTTTCAGCTTCAGCATCAGTCCTTCCAATGAACACCCAGGACTGGCCTTGGCCTCCCTGTCCATCACCAACTCCCGGAGTTCACTCAGACTCACGTCCATTGAGTCTGTGATGCATCCAGCCATCTCATCCTCGGTCGTCCCTTTCTCCTCCTGCCCCCAATCCCTCCCAGCATCAGGGTCTTTTCCAATGAGTCAACTCTTCGCATAAGGTGCCCAAAGTACTGGAGCTTCAGTTTTAGCATCATTCCTTCCAAAGAAATCCCAGGGTTGATCTCCTTCAGAATGGACTGGTTGGATTTCCTTGCAGTCCAAGGGACTCTCAAGAGTCTTCTCCAACACCACAGTTCAAAAGCATCAATTCTTCTGTGCTCAGCCTTCTTCACAGTCCAACTCTCACATCCATACATGACCACAGGAAAAACCATAGCCTTGACTAGACAGACCTTAGTCGGCAAAGTAATGTGTCTGCTTTTGAATATACTATCTAGGTTGGTAGGGGAACCATATTGTTGTAGAATCACAATCTTCTGTCTAACTGGAAGCCAAGAGGTCATACAGTCCAACCACCTTCTAAAGATGATGAAGAAACGGAGACTAAAAAATTGTGTTAGTTCCCTGAATACTTAGTGTAGGAGTCAAGCCTGAGCTAGGAAGCTGGGTCTCCCTCCTGCTTGTCATTCTGTCTACACTATGCTGTATTTTGCTTATTGTCTTCTCTTAAAAAATAATTTCTATCTATTTATTTTGGCCACACCTTGTAGCACATAGAATCTTAGTTCCCAGACCAGTGATTGAACCCAAGCTACCTGCATTGGCAATGCTGGGTCTTAACCACTGGACTGCTAGGGAAGTCCCACTTACTGTCTTGTCAGTGGGTAAAAATTTCCAGCTGTGTCAGTGAAATGAGTATGGCTCAAGTGGCTTTCAAAGGAAATTAGAGAGCTCTCATTATGGTGTGATCTGTAATAAGCATCTGCAATCAATGGCTACACACTCACTAATGGGAAAGCAGATTTCCTTACCTTCTGTCTGAACACCTCAATTAGATTTAATTCAAGATGAAGTTTATAGAGTGGGCCAGCCTTCCCAATACCCATTATACCAATCCTCCGGGCCCTGTACAGCCAGTCGGGATTCTGAGATTAACAACTCAAACAGCTGCTTCTCTGGCCTGTCTCCTCCTACAGAGGTAACCAAGAGGTAACTCAAGAGGTCCGCAGTCACAGCTATCACCGACCTGCAGCTAGGTGTGAAACATACAGAAAAGAGGAACCTCAAAGACACAGTGAGGGCTAAGAGTTCCCAGGTTGTCCAGTGGTTAGGACTCCACGCTTTCACTGCCGACGTTGAAGATTCAATCCCTGACCCCAGAAGATCTTGTACGGTATGTAGAAGGGCCTTAAAAAAAAAGAGAGAGAGAGAGTGGTAGAATTTAAATTTCTTGACTGCTTTGGCATTTTTGTAGAAGAAATATTTCCTTCTTGATGGAAAACCAGGGAAAACTTCATTTGACCTGGACCTTTAAACTAACAGCTTAGGCATATTTCATATAAAGGAATAAGCTACTATTTAGAAGTGAGAAAGCTGTGGGGATATTTGAAGAATAAAATACAGGATCTGACAGTGGGTCAAGGTATTATCATAACAAAAAATCTAGATTGTAACATTCTTTTTATCAAGACATATTAAAAGACCCCGTTCGGCTTGTAAATATTCGCCTTTGTTATTCTTTCTAGGTCGCCTGTTGTTTCTACCCGCTACACCTGGAGGGCAGATCAGAGGCGGGGGAGCTAGTGCTAAAAATTCATACTCCGTTCAAAGTTGTAAGCCAGCAGCTCCTGCTGAGTTGCAAAGGTCAGTGGCTGAGAGTTGCCTTCCGGAACTCTGACAATTTATGTGTCTTATGTGAGAATTTAGGGTGAGGTGTTTTGTTTGTTTTTCTGGAGAATAAACCCTTTATTTGTTCATCCCTTTACGTTAAAAAAAGTCAACTGTTGAAAATGTACTTGTTCCGGGCTTCGTGCTGAATGCTTTATGTACTTTATCTCCTAAAGAGATAAAAAGGGAAGCCAAGGAAGAGAAGAAAAACATCTGAGTTAGGAAGCCTGAGCAGGAAACTTTTGTAAAAAGCAGTTCGAACAAATAGTGAAAAATAAGATAAAAAGACATGGTCTAAATTTAGGGTGGACTATTAAGAAAAAGGAGTGATAGTTTAACTTCTCTCTCCATTTTTTTGTTTTTTCAGTTCAAGTCTTTTTTTTAATTATTTTTTAAAATTCATTTTTCATTGGAGGATAATTGCTTTACAATGTTTCTGTTTCTGCTGTACAACAATATGAATCAGCCACAAGTACATATATATATTCCCTCTCTTTCCTCTTTTTTAATGGGGAGGATGGGATTTGAGATTATTACAGATAAATAATTTTGAGTACCATGTAAACAGGATTTAATATCGGTAAAGGATAATGCTAGATTGAAGAAAAGAATGCAAAAGTAACTAGTTTTTTTTTATTTGTTTTTAATTGAAGGATAATTGCTTTACAGTATTGTGTTGGTTTCTGCCAAACAGCAACATGAATCAGCCTTAGGTACACATACATCCGCTCGCTCCTGAATGGCCCTTCCACCTCCCCTCCCCAAGGTCGCTAGTTTTGAGTCTTGCTTTTGTCATGTGACACTCTTTAGGAGATGCCTATCACGTAATCCTCCAGGAATTATTAAACATCTTTATGTTCCAGGTGTACTATACCCAGTAAATTAGAAAAACAATTATCTTACATAGACATGTATTTTATAGGTAAGGAAACAGCTGCTTTTGTGTGTATATGTTGCTTCCTCATCTTTTTAATGGGAAGGTCTGCTTTTCTCAAGGAATTATTAACATTTATCCCTAAGATTCTCACACCAAAAAACAGTTATCTTCAGGGGAAAAAAGCATGAGAGTAGCTAGTATAAAATGAGAACTCTGGCTCTTTGCCAAACACCATTCTCTCTCTATCCATTTTTTTGTTGTTGTTGTTTGTGGCCACATGTACAACTTGTGGGATCATAGTTCCCAAACCAGGGATGAAACTCCTCTCCTCCACAATGGGGCTTCCCTGGTTGGCTCAGACAGTAAAAATATCTGCCTGTAATGTGGGAGACTGGGGTTAGGTTCCTGGGTCGGGAAGATGCCTGGAGAAGGAAATGGCAACTCACTCCAGTATACTTGCCTGGAGAATTCGATGGACAGAGGAGCCTGGCAGTCTGCAGTCCATGGGGTTGCAAACAGTCAGATACAGCTGAGCAACTGAGAACACACAGCACTCACAGATGAAACCGTTTACCCCAGTTTGGGACTCGAACCCAGCCAAAACCCAGTTTGGGACTTAACCCCACATGGCTGGGACTCGAACGCAGCTAAAACCCTGCTTGAGACTGGTACCCACATGGTTGGGACTTGAACCCAGCCAAAACGCACAGTACCTGGTTTCAGGACCTAATGAAGCTCAGGTTCTTGATGTCTCATCATAGAAAGAATTCAGTGAGAGACAAAGTAATAGGTAAGAAGTGGATTTATTCAGATACAGAGAGAAACACATTCCACAGACAGAGTATGGGCCATTGCAGAGGGCGAATGCACTGTGAAATTGCTGTGATTAGTTTTTTTAGGGGGAAGATTATCCCAACTATTTTGGAGATTTTCAGGATTTGGGCCACAGCCCACTCCTTGGTCTTTTAACAGTGCCTGGAACTGTCATGGCATCTCTGGGTGTGTCATTTCACTTGTTGATTGAGGATTAAGGTCTAGTCTTGTCTGCCATCTTGGTCCCATTTGATTGTAATCAGTTTATATTGTGTCCTTGGGCTATGTCATTCTTTGAAAAGTGGTGGTGGTGGTGATTTAGTCGCTAGGTTGTGTCCTTCGACCCAGTGGACTGTAGCCCGCCAGGCTCCTCTGTCCATGGGATTTCCCAGGCAAGAATACTGAATTGTGTTGCCATTTCCTTCTCCAGGGGATCTTCTCGACCCAGGGATGGAACCCAGGTCTCCTGCACTGCAAGCAGATTGTCTAACAATTGAAGCCCTGTCCCTTTCCCTCCTGTTACACAATTGAGCAACTAATACTTCACAGTGGGAACACAGAGTCTTAACCCCTGGATCGCCAGGGATTCCTTCTCAACACTTTTATATTTTTTACTTAATGCTGCCAGTGGCCTAGGAGGTAGATATTAGTTCTAGTCCCACTTACAGATGAGAAAACAAACTTTGCTTGTGATCCTTGCCCTAGATAGCCAAGGTGGCCTAACTCCAGTTGTTGTTGTTTAGTTGAGAAGTTGTGTCTGACTCTTTTGCAACCCCATGGGCTATAGCCCACCAGGCTCCTCTGTCCATGGGATTTCCCAGGCAAGAATACTGGAGTGGATTGCCCTTTCCTTCTCCAGGTGATCTTCCCAACCCAGGGATCAAACCCAAGGTGGATTCCTTACCACTGCACTACCAGGGGATCCCCGTTGCCTTGCTCCAGAGTCCATGCCACTACCCACAGAGCTGTACTTCCATTTCCACAGGATTGAATGAGCCACAAACTTTAAACTCAAGGAGCGTACAACTGTGACCAAAAGCAGGTTTGTTGGTTGTGCAAAGATCCAGTCAAATCAAGCACTGAAGATCAATGGGGTGTCCCCCCCTCCAACTGTCCAGTGGTAATTGGCGCTAGATACTGCCAGGTGGCGCTCCTCCCATGTTTATTGTTCGCAGCCACAGAGGTTAAGTTCTTAAGAGGTTAAGTTTGTGACATAGCTTAAGAGAGCAAGTGGCATCTCTTGAGAAAAACAAAATGACACTTTTCCTCACCACCCTTGTCCTTTCTTGGATATTGAGGTGCAAAGATCTAAGAAAATACCTGTTGGGCTAGGGCATGAATTATAGTTGGGAGAATCCTAGAGTTGGAGGTCTTAGGCATAGCTGGGAATTCATGAATTATAGTAATTCATGACAATAATCAGGTATTGTCTTTAAATGTGCTTGACAAAAATTGCTGCAAGTATAAGAACTAAGTGCTAAGCACCCTTAAGGAGCTGTTAAAGGGAAGGTTAAAAAACAAACAAACAAAAAAAGACTTTTAGAAATACTTGGGGAGGAGCATCCCTAAAAGATTGAATCTTTCCTGGCAAAGCAACTGGGGACACAAAGCATGCTTCATGGTGACAGGCTAGGCTAGGTTATTGAGGTTTCATANTAAACTTTTCAATGAATGATGCTGGAGCCACTGGGCATTCATAGGCCCAAACAAATAAACAAACAAACAACCTTCAATAAACCTCACACCTTACCAAAAAAAACCAAGATTGTAACTATATTAACCACCAGGCTCTTGGTATTTGAAACTTCAAGAAAAACACAATATACTCGAGCACTGAATGGAACAATTTACATACCTAGAGAAGTAGGAGCAAAACCAACTCCAGTAGTGGGTATTAGTCTCTCCCAGCAACCACAGCAGGGAAATTGGCCTACACACACCCCTCATGCCCTTTCAGCTCAGTTCAGTTCAAACCCATGGACTGCAGCTTCCCTGTCCATCATCAGCTCCCGGAGTTTGATCACACTCATGTCCATCGAGTTGGTGATGCCATCCAACCACCTCATCCTCTGTCATCCCCTTCTTCTCCCACCATCAGTCTTTCCCAGCATCTGAGTCTTTTCCAATCAGTCAAGTCTCCACATCAGGTGGCCAAAGTATTGGAGTTTCAGCTTCAGCATCAGTCCTTCCAATGAATATTCAGGGCTGATTTCCTTTAAGATTGATTGTTTTGATCTCCTTGTGGTCCAAGGAACTCTCAAGAGTCTTCTCCAACACCACAGTTCAAAGCATCAATTCTTTGGTGCTCAGCTTTCTTTATGGTCCAACTCTCACAGAAATACATGATTATTGGAAAAACCATAGCTTTGACTAGGTGGATTTTTGTTGGCAAAGTGATGTTTCTGCTTTTTAATATGCTATCTAGGTTTGTTATAGCATTTCTTCCAAGGAGCAAGCATCTTTTAATTTCATGGCTGCAGTTACCATCTGCAATGATTTTGGAACCCAAGAAAATAAAATCTGTCATTGTTTCCATTGTTTCCCTAACTATTTGCTATGAAGTGATGGGACTGGATGCTCTTTGCCAAAAGTATTCACTTTTGTTTCAGGTTCAAAGGATTTGTTAACAAAATAAGCTACTCATTATATACAAATAAGTAATACAGATATTTTAAAGGATTATCTAGCTTACTTTCAATATACTAACATTAAAAGAAAAAGAGAGAATAGAAAGAGCAGAGAGTACATCACCAAATTGGGTTTTGACCAACATCCAGACTTAATTAGGAAGTCCCATGTCGTAGCACATCTGGCGTCTCAATTGGGAAAAGGTCCCAGGCAGTGCACCTGCTAGATGGGTGAGACTTCAAAAATTGCAATTCTGGTTCCATTTAAAACCCCAGGATGGACACAAACTGATACCATCATTGATCTGTGACCAAATTGAAAGCCTGGTTTCATGTTAACGCTGTTTGTTTTGTCTTATAAAACTTGGAGTGTTGCTAAGCCTGAGGCTTGGTTGGCCAGGCCACGTTCAGGGGCACAACAATCTCAAGATTCTTCCCTCACCATATCTATGGTGCTTCAAGTCTTGTACTCACAGCTGGCAGTCACTCCCAGTCAGGGCAGTGTCCAGGCAGGTTAGAAGCAAGGTCAGAGGCCTGCTCTGCTTTGTCTCTGAAGCCTAAACAAGACTATTTATTTAATTTCCTTGGATGGAGGAGCCTGGTAGGCTGCAGTCCATGGGGTTGCTAGGAGTCAGACATGACTGAGCAACTTCACTTTCACTTTTCACTTTCATGCATTGGGAAGGAAATGGCAACCCACTCCAGTGTTCTTGCCTGGAGAATCCCAGGGATGGGGGAGCCTGGTGAGCTGCCATCTATGGGGTCACACAGAGTCAGACACAACTGAAGCAACTTAGCAGCAGCAGCTGCTGCTGTTTCTGGAATGTTGAGTTTTAAGCCAGCTTTTTCACTTTCCTCTTTCACTTTTATCAAGAGGCTCTTTAGTTTCTCTTTGCTTTCTGACATAGGGTGGTGTCATCTGCATATATGAAGTTATTGAAATGTCTCCTGGTAATCTTGATTCCAATTTGTGCTTCATTCAGCCTGGCATTTCTCATGATGTACTCTGCATATACATTAAATAAGCAGGGTGACAATATACAGCCTTGACATACTCCTTTTCCTATTTGGAACCAGTCCATTGTTCCACGTCTGGTTCTGTTACTTTTTGACCTGCATACAGATTTCTCAGCAGGCAGGTAAAGTGATCTAGTATTTCCATCTCTTTAAGAATTTTCCAGTTTGTTGTGATCCACAGAGTCAAAGGCTTTGGTATAGTCAATAAAGCAGAAATAGATGTTTTTTCTGGAACTCTCTTGCTTTTTTGATGATCCAGCAGATGTTGGCAATTTGATCACTGGTTCTTCTGCCTTTTCTAAATCCAGCTTGAATATCTGAAAGTTCTCGGTTCATGTACTGTTGAAGCCTGGGTTGGAGAACTTAGAGCATTACTTTGCTAGCATGTGAGATGAGTGCAATTGTGCGGTAGTTTGGGCATTGCCTTTCTTTGGGATTGGAATGAAAACTGACCTTTTTCAGTCCTGTGGCCACTGCTCAGTTTTCCAAATTTGCCAGCATACTGAGTGCAGCACTTTCACAGCATCATCTTTTAGGATCTGAAATAGCTCCACTGGAATTCCATCACCTCCACTAGCTTTGTTCATAGTGATGCTTCCTGAGGCTTACTTGACTTTTCATTCCAGGATGTCTGGCTCTAGATGAGTGATCACACCATCGTGATTACCTGGGCCGTGAAGATCTTTTTGTATAGTTCTTCTGTGTATTTTTGCCACCTTTTCTTAATATCTTCTGCTTCTGTTAGGTCCATATCATTTCTGTCCTTTACTGGTCTTTATTCTGTCCTTTATTGGTTCCCTTGGTATCTGGTCTTTCCCATTCTATTGTTTTCCTCTATTTCTTTGCACTGACCACTAAGGAAGGCTTTCTTATCTCTCCTTGCTATTCTTTGGAACTCTGCATTCAGATGGGTATAACTATCCTTTTCTGCTTTGCCTTTAGCTTCTCTTTTTTTCTCAGCTATTTGTAAGGCATCCTCAGACAGCCATTTTGCCTTTTTGCATTTCTTTTTCTTGGGGATGGTCTTGATCACAGCCTCCTGTACAATGTCACAAACCTCCATCCATAGTTCTTCAGGCACTCTGTCTATCAGATCTAATCACTTGAATCTATTTGTCACTTCCATTGTATAATTGTAAGGGGTTTGATTTAGGTCATACTTGAATGGTCTAGTGGTTTTCCCTACTTTCTTCAATTTAAGTCTGAATTTTGCAATGAGGAGTTCATGATCTGAGCCACAGTCAGTTCTCAGTCTTGTTTTTGCTGACTCTATGGAGTTTTTCCATCTTCAGCTGCAAAGAATATAATCAATCTGATATTGGTGTTGTCTATCTGGTAATGTTTAAGATGGCAGAATAGTAGGACTATTCTTCTCTTGCGAGAACTCCAAAACTGCAACTCACTGCTGAGCAACTATCAACAGGAGAACATTGAATCCCACCTCCAATGGCAAAGGCTAAGCCCCAATGAGATGGTAAGAGGGGTGAAATGGGGTTTAGAATCAAATCCCACACCAACCAGAGATGCTCAGATAGGTCAAACAAAACCTTCTGCACACCAGGACCCAGAGACCCCACAGAGACTGAGCCAGATCTACCTTTGTGTGTAAGTGTCTCCTGTGGAGGCATGGGTCAGCAGTGCCATGCTGTGAGGTCAGGGGCTCTGGCTGCAGCAGACCTGGGACATGTGGCATATGGCATAAATCTTCTGAAAGAGGTTGTCTTTAGCCCCATGATACAGTCACCGAGCAGATGACCCACAAACTGCAGAACAATTATACCAAAGAAATTCTCACACTGTTAAGAAAGTTCTAGGACCTGCAACAGATGTCCCAACCTGGGGATCCGGCAAAGGGACTGAGAACCCCCAGGGAATTTGACTTTGGAGGCCAGTGGGATTTGACAACAGAACTTCCACAGGATTGGGGAAATAGACTCTTGGAGGGCACAAACAAAACCTTATGTGCATCAGGACCCAGGAGAAAGGAGCAGTGTCCTCACAAAAGACTGAGACAGAGTTGCCTGTGAGTGTCCAGGAGTCTCAGGCAGAGGTGTGAGTCAACATGCCCCCTCAAAGGACAGTTACGGCAATGGGGTTGGCCAGGTGCCATATGATGCATAGACTTAAGAAGAAAAAAGGAGTCACACTGAGTCTGAAACAGGGAAAGATTTTCCCACACAAGGCTATAAGAATGGCACAGGCTGTGAGAGTTTCTTATCTTTTGATTAGAAAGTGTTCCAGGTTCAAGGCTCTGAGTGGGCAAGCCTGGGGAGGGGGACATCGTGCAGTGACTGTTTTCCCAACAATGACTTAAGTGTAAAACATAAAACTATAAAGCTTTCTATAAAAAGTAAGATAGAATCTTCAGGGTCCAGGGCTAAGCTAAGATTTATTACACTTGACACCAAAAGTGTGATCTATAAAAGGAAAAACTGACAGACTAGACTTCATCAAAATAGATAACTTTTGCTCTGCACAAGACTCTGCTTAGAGGATGAATCAACAAGCTGCAAGGTGGGAGAAAATATTTGCAAACTATGTATCCATCAAAGGACAAATATTGTGAGTCTATAACTTAAAATTCAACCGTTAAAAAAATATAATTAGAAAACAGGCAAAATACATAAACAGATGTTTCACAGAGGAGGATTCATAGGTGGTAAATAAGTACACGAAGAGACAGTCAATGTCATTAGCCATTAGGGACATGCAAAATAAACTACAGTGAAAAATACTACACACCTATCAGAATGACTAAAATTAAAAACATAGACAACACCAAATCCTGGCAAGGACACAGGGAAATTGGGTGACATACACTACTGATGGGGTTGTAAAATGATATACTCTGGAAAACTGTTCAGTAGTTCCTCAACATGTTAAATACAGAGTTCCCAAACCACCCTGTGTTATATAAATGTGTCAAAGATGGCCTTAGTATATTGATCCTATGTTGTTTATTTCTTCAAAGCAGGCCAGCACTCATTCAATCAAAAGCTCATCAGCACCAAGCTCTAATTTTTATACAACCAGATTTTTAGCCATTTAGAGTCTGCCTTGCATAGCTCACAAAACTATACCCAACATCTACTAGCCACAGATTAGATAAAAGCCCCCAAGCCACCTAAAAGTGTTCTTAAGAGTCCTCTGACCCAGAGAATCGCCACCATACTGCTGAGCAACAGCATCCAGATGTGAAAGCTCTAGCTCTAATCTTCATCTCCCCTTGCCATCCGCCACTTCATAAAAGAAAAGGGGTAAGTTTGGACCCAGAAACAGATGTTCACAGAGGCAAGGTGATGTAAATATGGCCAGGTGATGGTGTAGGTATATGGGACCGATGCAGCTACAAGCCAAAGATTAATGGCCACCACCAGGAGCTAGGAGGAGACAATGAAAAGTTCTCATAAGGATCATGGCCCCGCCAACACCTTGATTTTGAACATCTTGCCTCCAGAACTGTGAGACAATAAATTCTTTTCGTTTTAAGCCACACAGTTTGTGATACTTTGCTGAAGACCTAGCAAATTAATACTCCATGGATTATTACTCAGCAATAAAAGGGATAAACTATTGATAAACACAACAACTTAGAGAATTTTGTTAAGAAAAAAAAAAACCAACAATAAAAAATCCAACCCCAAAAGTCTACATGCTGTGTAATTCTCTTTGTATATCATTTTTGAAAGAATATTTTAGAAATTAAGGGCTAGTTAATGGTTGTCAGGGTTCAAGGAGGGGAGTAGCAAGGAGGGAGGTGGGTATGGCTGTAAAAGTGCAACACAAGGAATCTTGGTGGATATGTTCTGTATCTTGACTATGGTGGTGGGTACATGAACCTGAACAAGTAATAACAGTGTACAGGACTTAATACACACATACAAATAAATACAAAAAACTAGGATAAACAGAATAAAATCTGTGAATTACATGCCAATATCCTGGTTGTGATGTTACACTGTATAGATTTGCAAAATGTTACCATTTGGGGAATTGAACAAAGTCTCAGTGGGTCTGTCTGAATTATTTCTTATAACTGCATCTGAACCTATGATTATCTCAATAAAAATTTTCAGTTAAAAGAAAACATCACCTTGTTGTTAAGGAAAGGAAAAAAGAAAAGGAATGTGAAGCCGTTCAGTCGTGTCCAACTCTTTGCGACCCCGTGGACTGTAGCTTACCAGATTCCTCCATCCAAGGGTTTTTCTGGGTAAGAATACTGGAGTGGGTTGCCATTTCCTTCTCCAGGAGATCTTCCCTATCCAGGGATTGAACCTGGGTCTCCTGCATTGTAGACAGATGCTTTACCATCTGAGCCACCAGGGAAGTTAAGAACAGACTTTAAATGGAAAGAGTGACAAAAGGGAGGACAGTTAGGAAACTTGCAGAAATCCAGGAGAGAAACCGATATTGGCTTCAACTTGGAGTATAGCAGTAGGGAGAAGTTTAATTGGATTCCAGATATATAGTGTTTTGAAAGTAGAACTAAGAGAATTTACCAACAGATGCATGTAGGATGTAAGAGGAAGAGGCATGTCAAGAATGACTTGAAGGTTTTAAGATGGAGAAGGCTGTAGATGCAGAGGGTTTGGGAGTAGAGTTGGGGGAATGGATTAAGATAGTAAAGCTAGGGGATGATATCAGTTCAGTTCAGTCGCTCAGCTGTGTCCAGCTCTTTGCAACCCCATGGACTGCAGCATGCCAGGCTTCCCCGTCCATTACCAATTCCCAGAGTTTACTCAAACTCATGTCCATTAAGTTGGTGATGCCATCCACCGTCTCGTCCTCTGCCATCCCCTTTTCCTTCTGCCTTCAATCTTTCCCAGCATCAGGGTCTTTTTCCAATGAGTCAGTTCTTTGTATCAGATGGCCAAAGTATCGGAGTTTCAGCTTCAGCATCAGTCCTTCCAATGAATATTCAGGACTGGTTTTCTTTAGGATGGATTGGTTTGATCTGCTTGCAGTCCAAGGGACTGTCAAGAGTCTTCTCCAACACCACAGTTCAAAAGCATCAGTTCTTCAGTACTCAGTTTTCTTTATGGTCCAACTCTCACATCCATACATGACTACTAGAAAAACCACAACTTTGACTAGACGGACCTTTGTCGCCAAAGTAATGTCTCTGCTTTTTAATATGCTGTCTAGCTTTGTCATAGCTTTTAGGGGATGACATATCATCAAGCAAATAATTGTAGATAGAGAAAAGGAAAAACTAAAAACTGAGACTTCCAAGAAGGTTCTAAAAGAAGGGACTCAAAAATGTATCTCAAAAAGTTTAGATTATCCAACTGTGAAAACATGGAACACCAAGTGTGTGGATTCCCAGACTAGCTGCAATAAGGAGTCTGCAGCCCGCAAGCTGGAGATTATTGAGCTTGGGCCTTATGACTTGAGTTTATGTGCCCCACAAGAAACCTAGGAGTAAAGTACCCTCCCCCTGCATACCCACTCCTCTAAAAAAACCCTCAAAAGACACAAAACAAAAAACAGCAGGTCCACAGTGGCTGATTTCAAATTCTGCAGAGAAATCCCTGAGTGGGCAGAGACTCACAGTGTAAATATTGTGAAGAACTATTATACTTCATTCTGCCACCTGATCTTATCTTTCCACTGGGAGCTGGGATGTTTCCCTCAGATTTAGCCTGTCAGTCTTATGGTTGATACAGACTCCAGAAGACACGCAATCCTGGCTGCCACCCTCCCCATCATGCTTCTCACCCCATCTGTTGGTGTTCTTAATTCTCTGTACTGGTATTAGAATTTCCCTCTGGGACCCCAATTAGGGCGTGCTTACCAGCAAAACTAATATGCCCTCTGTAGGAAGTATATGCAGCAGAGTTCAACATGTTCTTTTGAAGGGACTTGAAGTAACAATGTTCCCATAACGCCTGTCACTCCTGGATAGAACCAGAGGGGGAGTAGAAATAAGGGAGGAAGGGAAAGAGAATGGGGACACTTTGGGACACAGCTGCCACCTACTGCTGCTCTGCCATGCCTAGAAAAGCAATGAAAGCTGAAGGCAAATGCTCAGTTTGCTTGGCCCCCAGTGAGGCCGCAATATCTCTAAGCCAATTAGTTACATAGAGGGTGGTAAGGTTGCTCAGTCTGGAGAAGCGAAGCATGGAAAGAGTTAGGGAGGAGACAGGAGCTATTTTCAGTTTTAAGAAACATGGCTGTCACTGCTGGTGACACGGGAATAATGGAGAAATCTGGTTTTCTGCACTGCGGCTTCAAAGTTCAGATCTAGTAATGTCAGCAGGGTACGGGAGGCAGAGGAAATGGGCTTAGTCGGGGACAAAAGTTTCCATAAGCAGAGGATACTTGCCTATCAACCTGCTTCTCCATCCCTGTGATTGGTGCCTTCTAGGGAATTCCATGATTGCAGACATGAGGGCAGAAGTGCAGAGGAGTAGAATCATGTGGGCCACTGGTCAAAAGCCTAGATTCTCAAATCCCACTCTGGGCCTCCTGAAAAAGATTCTCTGTAGGAGGGCCCTGGGCTATCTGTATTATCTGTATTTTAATAAGCTCCCCTACGTGATGCTGATTTGAAGCGTATCCACATTGTAGGCTTTGAAAATCCCTGAGTCAGTGGTCCTTTAAGACTCTCAAAAAATAAATAAATAAAATAGCAAGACAGGCATGACAAAAAAAAAAAAAAAAGACTCTTTCCAACTCCAAGAAGCCAGGACTCTAGTCTCTAGCCCCAGTGCCAGTCAACATAGCCTAGAGAGAAGTGGGTCAAGGAAGAAGTTGCTTTGCAGAGTTAAGGCAAAGGAGACTCATGCCTCCAAAGAAAAGACTTTCAAGAGGCTCTAGCTCTCCTGGTAAGGGAAGGTACAATTGCAGGAGCATTGTATCAGGAGTCACACAGCACTCCTGCCTTTGGTGACTACACTTTAAGCATTAATAACAGCTCACATATTTACAAGTATTGAGAGTCTAGTATGTGCCAAACACTTTGCTAAGCACTTTACATTCCTTTTTTTTCCTTATAATAACTGAGAGAGACAGTGTGCTGTGCTTAGTTGCTCAGAAGAGTTAAGGCAAAGGAGACTCATGCCTCCAAAGAAAAGACTTTCAAGAGGCTCTAGCTCTCCTGGTAAGGGAAGGTACAATTGCAGGAGCATTGTATCAGGAGTCACACAGCACTCCTGCCTTTGGTGACTACACTTTAAGCATAATAACAGCTCACATATTTACAAGTATTGAGAGTCTAGTATGTGCCAAACACTTTGCTAAGCACTTTACATTCCTTTTTTTTCCTTATAATAACTGAGAGAGACAGTGTGCTGTGCTTAGTTGCTCAGTCATGTCCAACTCTTTGCAACCCCATGGACTGTAGCCTGCCAGGCTCCTCTGTCCATAGAACCCTCGAGGCAAGAATACTGGAATGGATTGCCATGCCCTCCTCCAGGGGATTTTTCCCAACCCAGGGATCGAACCAAGTCTTGAGTTTTATTAACCTTCAAGTCCTCCCTGCTCAATTGTATGGGTGATTGTATACCTCTGTGAAGTGGCTTTTCTGGCTGCCTTGAGTCCCACCACTTTACTGCCTCCACACCAGGACATATACTACTCTACAAAGTGCCTTTGTGAAAATTAGAAAAAAGTGGCCCTTCCTTTATATGTTGCTCAATGGGCACAGGGCTTGGGGAGCAGTTTGAGACTTCAAACAAATTACAAAAGACTGGCACTTATATCTCTGGGTGGACGCACATCAGCACCAGTTGCATAGCTTTGAAAGTAGAGAGTGAGCTGGACTCAACCTCCTTGAACTCCCTTGGCGGTTTGATCTGCTCAAATCTGTACAGCGTACCTTGTGGCCACTCTGCCCAATACTTCTTCTGGTTTTTAGCCCCAGAAGTTGCCTCACCTCATGGAGGTGAGAAAGGAGGAAATTATTCACTGAGGGACACCCAGACGTTGGCAAAGAGAACCAGAAAAGGGTCTACTGAACTTCTTGGATGTGTAGATTAATAGTTTCTCTCAAGTTGGGGAAATGTGCAGCTATATTAACTCTTTGCGTATACTTTCTTCCCTTTTCTTTCTCTCTTTTCCTTCTGGGATTCCCATTATGCATATTATGACATACTTTATGGTGTTCCACAAGTCTCTGAGGCTTTGTTCACTTTTTTCTTCTGTTCCTCAGACTGTATAATCTTGATTGATCTATTTTCAAGTTTACTAGTTCTTTCTTTTGCAGGTCAAATCTGCTTCTGAGCCCTTCTACTGAACTTTTCATTAAGTCATTATAGCTTTCAGATCCAGAATTTTCACCACCTTATTTTTATAATGTCTATCTCTTCATTGATATTCTCTAATGAGAAATTATCACCATACCTTCCTTTAATTCTTTAAATGTAGCTTCCTTTACTTCCTGGAACATATGTATAAAAGTTACTTGAAAGTCTTTTTCCACTAAGACCCCCCCGAGACAGTTTCTGCTTTCTACTTTTCTGCTTTTCTACTGTCCTAAATATGGGTCATACTTTTCTGTTTCTTTGTATATATAATAATCTTTTGCTGAAAACTGGGCATTTTAGATAATATTATAGCAACAGTAAACTAACCTCCCTCTGGGACTTGTTGTGTTTGTTTAATGGCTTAGCTGGACTAATTCTGGGAATTCTATTTCCCCTGTAGTGGGTAGTGTCAAAAGTTTCTGCAGAGGTTTCTTTTGTTTTGTTTTCCTTTTTTATTTTTAAGTTTAGCTTCCTTGAGTTTGCTGTTGAGTCAGCATAGCTTTGTGGTTGTCATCAATTAGTCAGAAGCTGTGCCTAAGTCCCTAGATCCAGTGAGGTCTTCATCCTTTTCCATTGGATCTGTGGCTTGCAGACTGCTTTCGCAGTTCAGGTGGAAACCAATCAGTCAGGGACTTGTATTTTGGAAGTGCTTTCTCTAGTCATCCCTGAGAAAAGGCAGCCTTGAGCAAAGAAGTCTTTGCTCAGATTTCTTTGAGCACAGAGGGTGAGTGTGATTTTAGCAGGACTCCTAGACCATCTCTTTCCCTGATATACTTGCTGTGTCTGGTCTCCCTCTGTTCATGTTACAAATCTGTTATCCTCCTCTGATTGCTAGCCACTGTGAGGGGTTACAGTGTTAACACCCTGAGGCTACAAATTCCTCTACTCAAATCCATAAGTCTATTGTCTCTGGCTGGGCCAGATCTGAGTCTGCCATTTGCCTCACAAGTCCTCCCAGGGAGAACCTCGGTGCTGTGGCTTACAAGGAGTTGGGGGACACTGTTCTTCACTAACTAATCCACCCGGATCCTCCCTGTAGAGCGGGTGCTGTGAGTTGAGGAAACAGGCACCACCAACGGGTTGCTGTCATCCACCCAGTATAGATTTCTGCAGCACCGAGATGGAGAAATGGGATATTCACCCGGTTCCACCAGCTTTCCAGTGCAGACATTCCAGACCATGAAACTGGGGAAGATACAAGTTGTTTACTAGACTGATTCTGAGTCAGCCCCGTCTGTCCAGTGGGCTTGGAGTAGTTTTTCTACAGATGGAGCCAGGGGAAGGATGGGTGCTGTTCAACTTTCATGGGTTGCTACTGTTCTTACACATTTCCATCAAATTTTTTGAATAAATCTCTCAATTTTGTGTAAGCCTGTTGGTCCATCTCCAGAGATTTTATTTAATTTTTTTTTTTTTATAATTTTGACCAGTTTAATAGATGCCTCTCTGGAGGAGAGGATTTCGGGAGCGCCTCACACCAGAAAGGGGTATGTATGAACTTTTTGAGATCAAGGCCATAGCTGCAGATGATTGACAACCAGAACCAAGGCTGGGCAAGTAGGTGGCTGAGAAAATAAAACCACCACCATTATGGCATATGTAAAATATTTATCCTATAGACACTCTTGAACTGAGTTTAGTCTCATTTTATCTTCATCAGTTCAGTTCAACTCAGTCACTCAGTCGTGTCCGACTCTTTGCGACCCCATGAATCGCAGCACACCAGGCCTCCCTGTCCATCACCAACTTCCAGAGTTCACTCAGACTCACTTCATTGAGTTAGTGATGCCACCCAGCCATCTCATCCTCTGTCGTCCCCTTCTCCTTCTGCCCCCAGTTCCTCCCAGCATCAGAGTCTTTTCCAATGAGTCAACTCTTTGCATGAGGTGGCCAAAGTACTGGAGTTTCAGCTTTAGCATCATTCCTTCCAAAGAAATCCCAGGGTTGATCTCCTTCAGAATGGACTGGTTGGATCTCCTTGCAGTCCAAGGCACTCTCAAGAGTCTTCTCCAACACCACAGTTCAAAAGCATCAATTCTTCAGCACTCAGCCTTCTTCACAGTCCAACTCTCACATCCATACATGACCACTGGAAAAACCATAGCCTTGACTAGATGGACCTTAGTCGGCAAAGTAATGTCTCTGCTTTTGAATACGCTATCTAGGTTGGTCATACCTTTTCTTCCAAGGAGTAAGTGTCTTTTAATTTCATGGCTGCAGTCACCATCTGCAGTGATTTTGAAGCCCCCCAAAATAAAGTCTGCCACTGTTTCCACTGTTTCCCCATCTATTTCCCATGAAGTGATGGGACTGGATGCCATGATCTTCATTTTCTGAATGCTGAGCTTTAAGCCAACTTTTTCACTCTCCTCTTAATGGTTATGTTTATATAGCCAACAATGGACACATAATCCATAAAACTTGCATAGCACCTGCAAGCATGATGCTTCCTTGGGATTCAGTCTCCCACCCTTACTAGAGCCAGCAAGTGTACATTCTGACACAGTACAAGTCAGCACTGGGAGGAGAAAAAAACCCTTAGACTTTCCCCTAGTCTAATGGAACAGACAAGATACACATAAACAAATTTTTAAAAAAGCAACCTTTGCATGAAAGAGGTGAAGGAGGTGAATCAGTAAGGCAAAAAATGAGGCCAAATCCTGATTTGGGCTTTTACCAACTTTATGGCCTTGAGCAAGACACTTAACCCTACAATTTCCTCACCTGTTCTCATCTTTTAAAGATATTGATACTTGTTTCACAAGATTCCTAAGATAGTTAAATAACCTACCCCCTGCTTGATTTCTAAACCTATCTCAAAGCTAACAGTCCTTTCTGCTTGATATACTCTAACCACACTAATTTCTTTGTGTTCCTTGAAAATACCAAGTCTGTGTCAGTTTTGGGGTCTCTGCACAGTATATTCTCTCAGTCTGAAGTGGATTTTTACCAAGTGTTCAGGAGGTCAGCTCTCCTCTCATCATTTAGGTTACAGCTTAAACATCACCTGTGCAGACTGGCCTACCCTGACAATGAAATCTAAAAACAAAACCGAAAAGCGCCTGTCTGCTTCCCATTCTACTCACTCCATCCCATTATTTTGTTTCCTTCACAATGCTTACAAATACCTGGACATAGAGTGATATAGTAATACTTAGAGGGCTTTCCTGGTGGCTCAGATGGTAAAGAATCTTCCTGCAGTGCAGGAGACCCGAGTTTGATCCCTGGGTCAAGAAGATCCCCTGGAGAAGGGAATGGCAACCCACTCCAGTATTCTTGCCTGAAGAATCCCATGGACAGAGAAGCCTGACAGGTTAGAGTCCATGGGGTCTGCAAAGAGTCAGACACAACTGAGCAACCAGCACTTTCACTTTCATTAATACTTAGTGGCATAGTGCCAAATTGCCTGGTTTGGATTCTGGTTCTACCATCTTTTAGCTGTGTGACTTTGGGCAAGTTATCTAATCACTTTGAGCTTCAGTTTCTTCATCTGTAAAATAGGAATAATAATAAAATCTATCTTACAGGGGTTGTTTTGAGGACTAGATGAGTTAATACAGGTAAAATGTTCAGCCAGTACCCAGCATTTGGTAAGACTCTCAGTGTTAACTACTTTGCTAGCCAGCTCCCAAAGTGGCTCTCCAGTGATCCTCACCTCCTGGTATTCAGAGAAGGGTTGGTCTATGTGATAAGGCTGAAGTGAAGTAATGGTATATCACTTCTGAGATTAGGTTATAAAAGATCTCATCTTTCATCTTGGACATTGTCACTCACTTCTGCTCTCTCTCTCAGATCACTCACTCAGAGAGAAGGAAACAATCTGCCAAGTCAAATAGCCCCATGGAGAAGTCCACATGGTATGACAAACCGTGGTGGCCTCTGGTCAGCAGCTGAAGAGGAACTGAGGCCTTACCACAAACACACAGAGTCTCAACCCTCAAAACAGAGGACATTGGAGAGCCACTTTGGGGGCTGGCTAGCAAAGTAGTTAACACTGAGAGACAGTCTTACCAAATGCTAGGTACTGGCTGAACATTTTACCTGTATTAACTCATCTAGTCCTCAAAACAACCCCTGTAAGATAGATTTTATTATTATTCCTATTTTGCAGATGAAGAAACTGAAGCTCAAAGTGATTAAAATAATTTGCCCAAAGTCACCAGCTAAAAAGTGGTAGAACCAGAATCCAAACCCAGGCAATTTGGCACTATCAGTTCAGTTCAGTTCAGTTCAGTTGCTCAGTCATGTCTGACTCTTTGCGACCCCATGACTTGCAACACGCCAAGCCTCCCTGTCCATCACCAAATCCTGGAGTTCACTCAGACTCACGTCCATCGAGTCAGTGATGCCATCCAGCCATCTCATCCTCTGTCGTCCCCTTCTCCTCCTGCCCCCAGTCCCTCCCAGTATCAGAGTCTTTTTCAATGAGTCAACTCTTCACATGAAGTGGCCAAAGTACTGGAGTTTCAGCTTTACATCAGTCCTTCCAAAGAAATCCCAGGGCTGATCTTCAGAATGGACTGGTTGGATATCCTTGCAGTCCCAGGGACCAAGTCCCAAGAGTCTCCTCCAACACCACAGTTCAAAAACATCAATTCTTCACTGCTCAGCTTTTTTCACAGTCCAACTTTCACATCCATACATGACCACAGGAAAAACCATAGCCTTGACTAGACGGACTTTTGTTGGCAAAGTAATGTCTCTGGTTTTCAACATGCTATCTAGGTTGGTCATAACTTTCCTTCCAAGGAGAAAGAGTCTTTTAATTTCATGGCTGCAGTCACCATCTGCAGTGATTTTGGAGCCCAAAATAATAAAGTCTGTCACTGTTTCCCCGTATATTTCCCATGAAGTGATGGGACCGGATGCCATGATCTTCCTTTTCTGAATGTTGAGCTTTAAGCCAACTTTTTCACCCTCCTCTCTCACTTTAATCAAGAGGCTTTTTAGTTCCTCTTCACTTTCTGCCATAAGGGTGGTGTCATCTGCATATATGAGGTTATTGATATTTCTCCTGGAAATCTTGATTCCAGCTTGTGCTTCTTCCAGCCCAGCATTTCTCATGAGGTACTCTGCATAGAAGTTAAATAAGCAGGGTGACAATATACAGCCTTGACGCACTCCTTTTCCTATTTGGAACCAGTCTGTTGTTCCATATCCAGTTCTAACTGTTGCTTCCTGACCTGCATACAGGTTTCTCAAGAGGCAGGTCAAGTGATCTGGTATTCCCATCTCTTTCAGAATTTTCCACAGTTTATTGTGATCCACACAGTCAAAGACATTGGCATAGTCAATAAAGTAGAAGTATATGTTTTTCTGGAACTCTCTTGCTTTTTCGATGATCTGGCAGATGTTGGCAATTTGATGTCTGGTTCCTCTGCCTTTTCTAAAACCAGCTTGAACATCAGGAAGTTCATGGCTCATGTACTGTTGAAGCCTGGCTTGGAGAATTTTGAGCATTACTTTACTAGCGTGTGAGAGGAGTGCAATTGTGCAGTAGTTTGAGCATTCTTTGGCATTGCCTTTCTTTGGGATTGGAATGAAAACTGACCTTTTCCAGTCCTGTGGCCACTGCTGAGTTTTCCCAATTTGCTGGCATATTGAGTGCCGCACTTTCACAGCATCATCTTTCAGGATTCGAAATAGCTCAACTGGAATTCTGTCACCTCCACTAGCTTTACTCTCTTGCTTTTTCGATGATCTGGCAGATGTTGGCAATTTGATGTCTGGTTCCTCTGCCTTTTCTAAAACCAGCTTGAACATCAGGAAGTTCATGGCTCATGTACTGTTGAAGCCTGGCTTGGAGAATTTTGAGCATTACTTTACTAGCGTGTGAGAGGAGTGCAATTGTGCAGTAGTTTGAGCATTCTTTGGCATTGCCTTTCTTTGGGATTGGAATGAAAACTGACCTTTTCCAGTCCTGTGGCCACTGCTGAGTTTTCCCAATTTGCTGGCATATTGAGTGCCGCACTTTCACAGCATCATCTTTCAGGATTCGAAATAGCTCAACTGGAATTCTGTCACCTCCACTAGCTTTGTTCGTAGTGATCCTTTCTAAAGCCCACTTGACTTCACATTCCAGGATGCCTGGCTCTAGGTGAGTGATCACACCATTGTGATTATCTTGGTCTTGAAGATCTTTTTTGTATAGTTCTTCTGTGTATTCTTGCCACCTCTTCTTAATATCTTCTGCTTCTGTTAGGTCCAGACCATTTCTGTCCTTTATCGAGCCCATCTTTGCATGAAATGTTCCCTTGGTATCTCTAATTTTCTTGAAGATATACCATTAAGTATTAATGAAAGTGAAAGTGTTGATCAGTCAGTTGTGTCTGACTCTTTGCAGACCCCATGGACTCTAACCTGTCAGGCTTCTCTGTCCATGGAATTCTCCAGGCAAGAATACTGGAGTGGGTCTCAATCCCTGGTTGACAACTTGATTGCAATCTCATAAAAGATTCTGAACCAGAACTATCCTTTTAAGTCTTTCCTGGATTCCTGACTCTGAGAAACCATATGAAATAATATTTTTTGTTTTAAGTCATTAAGTTTTAGAGTAAATTGTTAACAAATGTGACACTGCATTATCTTGCTCGTCTACCTGATTGTTATCAGTCCTCTCTTCTCTACTCTATCCCTAGACCTTGTCATGAATTGTTGAGTTTAGAATGAACACAAGCATTTCTTGTGGTGAGTATACTTCAACATTTCACCGGAGGGCTTGAATAGCCCTTGTTTTATTGTTACTATACTGTTTCTGGTGTCATGGAAAGAGCACTGGGCTACAAATGGAGAGTATTTTTACTAGATGTGTAAGTGATCTTGGATAAGTTATTTCACACTCCTGAACATTCTCATCTCTCACATGGGGAAAATAATACCTACCATACACATCTGTAAGGGTAAGTTACAAAGATGAAATGAAACAATTGATGAGAAATCCAATAAAAGAATAAGCAGTTTCAGGACAATATCAAATCCCCTCTAACAGTTGCTGTTGTTGTTGTTCATAGCTGGGGGAAAACATCTTCTGAATTTTAAAAACAATTATTATTAATTTCTACAATGATATATGGAATTAAAAACTCTTAGGTAGTTATATTATACCACTGTGTTTCATTCAGCCTCCAACATGGCAGTTCATTAAGTAGCAATCTTTCTGTCAAAGCAAAGATTTCCCCCTAATGAACCAAGACATCATTCTCTTTCAAGTACTGTAATTTTCCGTCATTAGTTCAGTTCAGTCGCTCAGTCGTGTCCAACTCTTTGCGACCCCATGAATTGCAGCACGCCAGGCCTCCCTGTCCATCATTAATTAATTAATAATTAATTACTAATACGAATTCCCTTCACTCTTAGTTTGATTATGCAGTTCCTTCTTTCCAGCAAACAGCTCAGTATTGAAATAGTTCCATTACTTATTGAGCAATTTCTTCTTTGAGCAAACAACTGATCAAATACTGCTACTGCTAAGTCGCTTCAGTCGTGTCTGACTCTGTGCGACCCTATTGACGGCAGCCCACCAGGCTCCCCCGTCCCTGGGATTCTCCAGGCAAGAACACTGGAGTGGGCTGCCATTTCCTTCTCCAATGCCTGAAGTGAAAAGTGAAAGTGAAGTCGCTCGGTCGTGTCCGACTCTTGGCGACCCCATGGACTGCAGCCTACCAGGCTCCTCCATCCATGGGATTTTCCAGGCAAGAGCACTGGAGTGGGGTGCCATTGCCTTCTCCACTGATCAAATAATAGCAGCCCAAATAATAACTGGCCCAATAAACATTGTCAGCATTTGAGAAAAGGGATATAATATGGAACAAGAATCAAATCCAGTGCTCTGTGACAACCTGGAGGAGTGGGATGGGGTGGGAGGTGGGAGGAAGGTGCAAGAGGAAGGGGACATATGTATAACTATGGTTGATTCATTTTGAGATGTGGCAGAAACCAACACAATAATGTAAATCAATGATCCTTTAATTAAAAATAAATAAATTTAAATAAAAAATAGAACAAGAAAAATTTAATCTTATATTTACATCAGAGATATTAGTATGAATTCATAATGCAGTCTTTCTTAACAAATATTTCATTCATAGTTCTGATCATAGAAAAAGCCTAGAAAATATGAACACATTAACCAACTAAACACCACAGCATTGAAACTGTGGTCACTAAACACTTCTTAATTTTATTTATTTCAGTGGGTGTGTAGTAGTATATCATTACAATTTTAATCTAATGGCTAATGTTGTTGAGCATCATTATTGGTGGATACCTTTCTGTGAGATGTCTAAGTATTAAGTGCTTCTTTTATCGAGTTTTTTATTTTTATTATTGGCTTGCCAGAGCTCTTTAAATATCTGGATGTGAGCCATTTGTCAGTCATATATTTTGCACATTTATTTTCCAGTATAGTGGCTTCTCTTTTCTTGTCTTTCTTAATGATGTCCTTTGATGCCTTGACATTTTTTAATTTTACAAAATATAGATAGCATTTTTTTCTTTTATTGTTAGTCTTTATGTATTTGAGCCAAGAAATTGTTGCTTACCTTCCAGTTCACAAAGATGATCTGTTATAGTTTCTTCTTAGAGTTTTAATTTTTAAATTAAGTTTATTTTTTTAATTTAATTTTTATATTCAAGTTTATGATTCATTTGGCATTGTTTTTGTATATGGTATAAGAGGTGAATCAAAGCTTGTTTTAATAGTTGTTTCAGCATCTTTGTCAAAAATCATTTGCTGATTTGTGAGTTAGTCTATTTCTTGACTCCATTTTGTTCCATTGATCTATTCTTATGTATCTTCTACACTGTCTTAATTACGGCAGCATTATTTTAGACATTAAAATCAGATAGTGTAAGTTCTCCTACTTTAATCTTTTTTCAAGATTATTTTGGCAATCCTAGCCAAGATGCATTTCTATAAAAGTTTTAGAAATACCCTATCAATTTCTACCAAAAAAAAGCTCAGCTGAAATTTCAGTCAGAATTCCATTGAAAGTAGAGATCAATTTGTAGAGAATTAAAATCTTAAAAATATGGAGTCTTCCAAGTGAACATATAGTGAACATGCTATATCCTTCAATTTATTTAGTTCTTCAGTGTTTTGAATATTCAGTGTGGGAGAACTACACATTTTCCATTAACTATATGCCTATTCATCTTATATTTTTGATGCTTTTGTAAATATTTTATTACTTTTCATATTCCAGTTATTTGTTGCAAGAATATGATAGATTTTAATGTATTTCCCATATATCTTGTAACTTTTCTATTTTTTGAAGGTTTCTTGGGGCTTCCCTGGTGACTCAGATGGTAAAGAATCTGCCTGCAATGCAGGAGACTCGGGTTGGATCCCTGGGTCCAGAAGATCCCCTGGAGAAGGGAATGTGAACCCACTCCGGTATTCTTGCCTGGAGAATTCCATGGACACAGGAGTTTGGCAGGCTACAGTTCATGGGGTCGATATGAGTCGAAAATGACTGAACAACTAATGCTAGGATTGGTATGTAAATGATCATGTTGACTATGGAAAGAAAAACAGTTTAACTTTCCTTCTTCTCAATCTTTGTACTTTTTATTTCTGTATTGCACTTGTTACAGCCTCTAGTATAATGCTGAATAGAAATGGTAAGAGTAGATGTTTTACCATTTTCCTAATTTTAATGGGAAAGCATTTAATATTTTATTGTTAACAATTATGTTAACTGTTGGTTTTTCTAGATACCTTTTATCAGGCTGAAGAGAATCCTTAGTCTGCTGAGATTTTCCTTGTAATTCTGAATTGATGTCAATTTTTTCTGCCTTTGTGATTATCACATGGTTTTGGGTTTTTTGCTTTTTGGGTTTTTTTTTTTTTTGGTTTAAAGAAAATAGCTTATTTTTCTCTCATGAAAAGAGGTCAGGAGTCTGTTCATGGATGGTTTGGTAGCTTCCTGGTGTCAAGGATTTCTGCTCTTCCTATCTTGTTACTCACCGTGCATGAATTCTATTTTCTTTTTTTTAAATTTAAATTTATTTTAATTGGAGGCTAATTACTTTACAATATTGTATTGATTTTGCCATACATCAACATGAATCCGCCACAGGTGTGCATGTGTTCCCCATCCTGAACCCCCTCCCTCCTCCCTCCCCGTACCATCCCTCTGGGTCATCTCAGTGCACCAGCCCCAAGCATCCAGTATCATGCATGGAACCTGGGCTGGCGATTTGTTTCATATATGATATTATACACGTTTCCATGCCATTCTCCCAAATCATCCCACTCTCTCCCTCTCCCACAGAGTCCAAAAGACTGTTCGGTACATCTGTGTCTCTTTTGCTGTCTCACATACAGGGTTACCGTTACCATCTTTCTATCACATGGTTTTTTAATCTTTATTCTGTTAAGATTATGAATTAACTTGATAGGCTTTGAATATTAAATAAAACTTTGATTCCTAGGGTAATCATTAATTGTTTATGATGTATTATCTGTTTTATATATTGCTGAATTCAAATTGTTAATTTTATTAAAGATTTTTGTGTCTATGTTATTGAAGGATATTTGTAATTTGCTTTTCTTGTAATGTTCTTGTCAGATCAAGGCTGAGTACATAATTTGTGGGACCTAGTACAAAATGAAAATGCAGGAAATTTTGTAAAAGATACAAAAATACAAATGTTTTCCCTTAAGTATTTTATTATATATAAAATAGAATAGTAGTCAAAATGACACATGAACAACAACACAAACTTCTGAACTGCAAAAAATGGTGTCAATTTTATATAATACAATAAATAATATTTTATTAACGTGATAACTTGATTGGTCATAAGGTTTTTCTGGCTCACTCTACAAAATCATTTACTGGATACTCAAAATTTATACCTTCAGCAATCTCATTTTCAATTGTCATAATGAAAGCAACATATATTTATAGGCTGTGATAATATTGGAATACATTTCTGATAAATAATTTTGAAATATAAATTGTGTTACACCTAGAGCTGATGATTTTCACAGAACAGTTTTTCTATAAAGATCTAACTCTTACACAGATATATAGAACGGCCTTTTGGACTCTGTGGGAGAGGGAGAGGGTGGGATGGGTTGGCAGAGTGGCAGTGTAACATGTATGATATCATAAGTGAAACGAATCGCCAGTCCAGGTTTGATGCAGGATGCAGGATGCTTGGGACTGATGCACGGGGATAATCCAGAGAGAGGGTGTGGGGC
>SJXQ01000591.1:243276-256958 GCA_006408695.1 Aepyceros melampus
GAATCGCCAGTCCAGGTTTGATGCAGGATGCAGGATGCTTGGGACTGATGCACGGGGATAATCCAGAGAGAAGGTGTGGGGCGGGAGGGGGGAGGTGGGGGTCGGGATAGGGAGTTCATGTACACTCGTGGCTGATTCATGTCAATGTATAGCAAAACGAATACAGTATTGTAAAGCAAAACAAACTAAAAAATAAAAATTAATTAAAAAATAAAACATAAAAGATCTAACTCTTCATACAAATCACTTTTCTGTAAGTGTGAATTTGATTTTCAGTGTAAATTTATACAACAGTGTGTTGAGAACTCTGAAAATGGCCCCTAAAAATGTCATGCCCTAATCCCTGGAACCTGTATATATATGAAGAGATACTACTCTTGTGATTGTTATATTAGATGGTACAGTTGACCTTTACTCAGGTGAGTCTAGCCAGATCACATAAGTACGCTTAAGGGCACAGAGTTTTCTCCAGCTGATAAGAGAAAAGGAAGTCAAAGAGACTTGATGCGTATGAGGGATTCAGAATGAGAGTGCCCGCTGCCAGCTCGGAGGCAGTAAGAGGGCATGTAAGAAGTCAATTTTTTCTCCAGGTAGAAATAAGTCACCAAGTCCTGCCCACACTGGTGGAGGGAAGGCAGAAGCGTAGGGGAGAGGTTGTTGATAAAATAATTAAGTTCCAACTCCTGGAGGGGAGAATCTACATAAATTATGTGTAATTCCTTTGTAACGTTTATTTTTCTCTATTCCTCCATTAATTTATTTATTCGATTATTTATTTATACCATTAAGGACTCATAAATATTTATCTTACATTTGGTGTTATAATTCAGTACTGTATTATTTTTACTTTGTTGTTCACATGTTTCCATCTTTGACCATTGGAGAGGAATTTGATCCAAGGCCAGTGAAGAGGCTTGATCACTCAGAGCTTTTGCATAATAAAGTTTTATTAAAGTATAAAAGAGAAAGCTTCAGACAAAGACATTAGAAGGGGGCAGAAAGAGTATCCCCTTGCTAGTTTATAGTAAGAAGTTACATACCTATTAGCAAGCTGCTAATTAGAGAAAGGAAATGTCTCAAAACTCAGGGAGAAGGACCAGGCTCCTCACCCACAACATGCATTTTGAGATAGCATTAGCACAGGGTGAGTTATCCCGGGCCATAAAACAATTGACATGAATCTTGAAGAAAGGTGATTTCCAAGCAAATACATAGTTTCACTAACACAGCTTCAGAGAAATGGGTAAAACATATTGGTTTGTTGAGCCATTATGGGTTCTGAGTCTTAGGCAGAACTGATTTGAAGAAAGGCAGATTGTAAGGTAAACCCGTAGTTCATTAACAGAGCTTAAGAAAACCATTTCCACAAGAAAAACGCATTGGTTAGCTCAAGGTTTGAAAAAATTAAGTTCAAGTAGAGCAGGTGTCATCGTGGCAACACAGAATTTGAAAAGAAACCTTTCAATTTTGTATAGAGAAGGGCAAGAAACCATCCGACACTTGTAGTTTGTTTTCTCCTGCCTCTGACACTTGCCGTCTATCGCCTCGCTTGGGGATCCTAGCCTTCCTGCCTGTTACTCTCAAGATCAGCAGTGATGTTAACTCATGTGGTTTTTAAAATATTATGTAATGAAATAAGTCACCATTTGGAAGATCTACATAGCTCAGTGAAATGCTATTTTTCAAAGGTTCGATGCATGATGTAAAATCATGCTTGGGTAAAGATTCATTTAAAGCATAAGGCTGGGGAACTTCCCTGGTGGTCCAGGGGTGAAGGATACACTTTCCAATGCAGGAGACACAGGTTTGATCCCTGGTCAGGGAACTAAGATCCCACATGCCCTGGGGCAACTGAGCCAGTGAGCCACAACCAGAGAGCTCACCTGCCACAGCCAAGAGTCCACACACTGCAACAGAGATCCAGGGCAGCCAAGGTGATTTTTAAAAAATAATAAGGTACAAGGCTCACCACTGGATTTTAATATAACAGTGTGCAAAACACTCATTAATATGGATTCAGATTCCCCACTGCATTTGTCTTAAAGAAACTACCAGTGTCAAATTTTGGTGTAGTATTAAGGAAGAATATCCACACTGATCTGAAACAATTATTCAACTACTCTTCCACTTTTCAGTTCCATATTTACATTAGGCCAGATTTTCTTCATATACTTTAAAAGAACTTATCACAAAAAACATATCACAACCTATTGAATGCAGAAGGAGACACAGGAATTCAACTGTCTTCTAATGAACTCTCTTATATTAAAAAGAGGGGCAAATTAGTCAACCCTATTCTTCTTTTTATTTTGTTTTGGAAAATAGAGTTATTTTTCATAAACATGTTACTTAATGTAAACATACATTTGACTTCTTCTTGCTATATGTAAAAGAGTAAATAAATCAAAACTTTTAAAATGTCACAGTTATAACTCCTAGTTGTGCTAAGTTGCTTCTGTCATATCTGACTGTTTGCAACCTTGTGGACTGTAGCCTACCAGGCTCTGCCTGTCCATGAGATTCTCCAGCAAGAATACTGGAGTGGGTTGTGATGTCCTTCTCCAGGGGATCTTCCTGACCCAGGGATTGAACCTGTGTCTCTGATGTCTCCTGATGGGCAGGTGGGTTCTTTACCATTAGTACCACCTGGGACACCAATTTTTTGTATAGTTGGTATTAAATATAATGTACAGAAATCAAAGACTCTTTGAGATTCTAAGTATTTTTTAAAACCTAGAATTGGATCTGCTGTTGTGGATTGCTGAACAAAAGTGGTGGAGGGAACAAATGATGACCCTTGTCTGACTGTTAAGTAGACTAGACTCCTACAAGGGAAATTGACACGATGAAAAAGTATGCTATGAAGAAATATGATTCAGAGGCAGAGCAAGTAACATATACAGTAGGCACTAACTAAGAAAAGAAGAGTAGGGGTCTAAGTGGTAAAGGACTTGTTGCCAAGAGAGACTTAAGCATGGGTAGGATTTTGTACAACAGAAGAGTGGGGAATATTCTTTCTAAGCTTAATGACTGTCATGAGCAAAATCCTAGAGGCCCAGATAAACTTAATATGCTCTAGGAACTTGAAGGAGACCGTCCTGACTGGAGTAAATAGTTTGCATTAGTTAATAGCAGGGAATTAGTTTGAATAAATAGGCTAGAGCAAATCTGGAGAGCTTAAAATGTCAGGATGAGGAGTTTATGTTTTATGGACAATGGAAAGCTATTCAAGTTTCCTGATTCAGGATGATGACATGATGAAGGCAATATTTCACAAAAATTAGCCTACAAGTAGTGTAAAGGAGAGATTGGAATAGAAAGACTAGAAATTAGTGAGGATAGTATTATAGTCAATCCATTCATCAAGTGGTAAGGACCTAGTCATGGTAATGAGAAGTCAAGAATGGATGCAAGAGATACTGTAAAGGCAATGCGAGCAAGACTTAATTGGTTAGAAAGAGAGATTAATGGTGAGACTGGATGACTGAGAGAATAGTGCTGTCATTGATGGAATAGAAGAACATAAGGACACCCATTTTAAGTAGTTGATGATAATTAGGTCATCACTTGAAGGTGTGGGATTATCCAAATAGAAATATATATGAATAGGGAGTCACTAAATAGGAAATGGGACGAGAAATATAAAATTGTGAGGCTACATTTAAAGAGATAAGTATTGTGTTTGAGGAAATGAATGGGTTTGCTGAGGAATAACTTCTATAAATCAGGAGCCCAGGAACTGAGACTTAATGATAGGCGGAGCCAGTGAAGGAGAATGAAGAAACAATTGAAGACTAATAGGAGAACAGAATAATACCAGACTACAGAAACCAAGAGGGGACAGATTTTCAAGAGGCTGGAAACCGGCCACATCAAATTCTACAGTACTTTATTAATCCTAACAAAATCAGATACCTATTTGAAACTGAGAAAGGAGAAATATGTATAATGTGTGTTTGTGTGTGTGTATTTCAAAAGGAATACATTAATGAAGTAGCTATTTCTTCTTTAGAATGACAGATATCTTTGCTCTCAAACAGAAAAATAGTAGGGCCCTCCCTGGTGGTCCAGTGGTTAAGGATCTGCCTCCCAATGCAGGAGATGAGGGTTTGATCCCTGGTCGGGAAAGTAAGATCTCACACCCCACGGGGCAAGTAAGAGGGCCCATGCACTCTGCAGCCCCTGTGCTGCGACTAGAGAGAATTCTGCATGCTGCAGGGAAAGATCCTGCCTGTCCCACCCAAGAGCTGACACAGCCCAAAGTAAATACATTTATAAAGAAGAAGAAATGATAGAGGAAGAGTTTGGATTAGATGACCTGTACAGTCGGCGTTGTCCGTTTCTGCGCTACTGGCCTTCCTGTTGGCGATTGTCTGAAGGGTCCCGCTCCTCCCGGACTCAGGTTGTAACCACAATCGCCCGACTCCCTAGCTCTGTCATGTCCTCGTCGTCTAGCCCCCTTGGGGTCCCAGTGGTATCCCAGGGTTCATAAATTCTGTAAATCGGAGACGCCTGCAAAAGAGAGAAAAGAGAGCTGAGCACCTGTGTCAAAACGTTGACTTGCCATAGTCGGCAGGACTCGAACCTGCGCAGGGAGACCCCAATGGATTTCTAGTCCACCACCTTAACCGCTCGGCTACGACTACCTCTGTTAAGTAATCTTGGCAGAGAGACCTATGTACAGCTCGCACACAAGTGTCTAGTAAACAGGTGAAAAGCTTTCTGAAGTGGATGCCGGTTTCCTGTCAGGAGGCTTAAGAAGGGGAGCAAAGAGCAAATCATCCACACATTACAAGAAAAGAAGGAAGCTCTCGGGGACTTTATATCAACCAGATCAGCCTTGGGGATTTGCAAGAAATAAAGACTTTGTAAAAGCCTGCGGGCCGAGAAGAGCTACTCCACGTGCAAAGTAATGCTCAAAATTCTCCAAGCCAGGCTTCAGCAATACGTGAACCGTGAACTTCCAGATAATTCCAACATGTGTATCATCTTGGTGTTGGTATCTGTTCGGTAGTTTGAGATTTTCTGGTTGCTTGATATCACTGACTTTTTCAAATTAAATTCTTGACATTGTAAATATTATATTATGAGATTCTGGATCTGTTTTACATCTTTTCTTTTGGTGGGTCTACTCTGGCATCATGCTGGTGGGGGAGTGGTCACCACTTCATTACTACTGTGTGGAAATAGAAGTGCAGGCTCTCCACTAAGCCTGCACTGATACTCTGGGCAAGTAGAGGGGCACCCTGTTACTGCTTGTTGACTTAGATATTGAAGCTCCCTTCTAAGGCTTTGCTGATACTGACAGAGGGAGGGGCACCTGATTTCTGCTCACCATGTGGCCTCCACTAACACTGATTGGGGATGAATGATCCATATGGCCTTCTTCTACCCACTAGGTTCCCTACTCAGTCCTTGCTCATGGGAATGAAGGTAAGGTCCTAGAAGTTGAAGCTCCTTTCTAGGGCTTCGCTGATACCAGCTTGGCTGACAGGGAGGGGCACCTATTTTTGCTCACCATGTGGCCTCCACTAACATTGGCTGGGATTAGAGAAAGATCTCTTTGGCCTTCTCCTACCCACTAGGTTCCCTACTTAGTCTTTGCTCATTGGAATGAGAGTAAGGCCTATGATTTTCCTATATTGTTTGGCTGGAATAAAGTGTTTATTATCTAAAATTTTTCTGAATTGCTGTTTGCCCCTTTCTTGGACTTTTTCTTGAAACTGTTTTTGTCTGTGCTCTTTGGTTTCTCTGGGTTGCTGGCTTCCTCAATACCTAGTCCGAGATAAACGAAGAACACCCAGGAAACTCGTCACTTTGTTATTCCTTGGATCCCAAAGTCCTTAGCCAGTCTGCCTTTTTTTTTTCTCCACCTTTCAGAGTGCTTGTGTAAGTTTTATATAAAATAGGTTTTTAGCTGTACTTATTGAGAAAACGAGGGAGAAGTGCATCTCTTTATCTCATGCTAGAACCAGAAGCTCAGATATACTTTTTATTATTCTAATTTACCATTTATAAGGTGTTTTTCTAGAACTGGGTGTATCAGCCTACAGACCCACCCCCCTCATCATGTTCACAACCGTCATTGAAATTATAGATTTTAACCACGTTGCCTCTCAGCCTTCTTTCATCCCTTGGATCATGTCGTTGACTTTCAGTAGATAATCTCCAAGTCCATGGTGACTTCTTTGAATATCCTGATGGTATTTCCCAAATTTCTCAACTCTCATACCTGTCCTTACTTCCAGCTCTAACTTAGTCATTTTAGCAACTGCCCAGATTTTTTTCTTTAATGAGAAGAAAAAATAAGCTGAATCCTCACTTCATTGAAAACCATGCTCAAATGTCACCTCTTCAGAGTGGCTTTTCATGACCATTCTCTGTACAGTTACTCTGCTTTATATTCTTCATATCACTTATCACTATTTGACACTTTATAATTATGTGTTTGTTCATGGTCCCCATCCCTCTAATATAAAGACTTTGTTAGGACAGGGCCTGTGTTTTATTCACTGTTGTATTCCCAATCTCAGAAAAGTCCTGGCACATAGCAGTCTCTAAGTGAATATTTTAACTGATAGAATGAATAAATATGTCACAAGTGATTTGGGTGAAAGAGGGAGAAGAGAATGGAAAGTTCAGGGCACCTGATCGAAAGAATTCTGATTTATATAGGACAGCAGCCTCCAGATTAGACATACATGGACCAAACTTAGATAAAATTGTGTGAGGGGCAGAAAATTACTTTTTCTCTTTTTGGTTCTTTTTTGTCTCTCATCTAAACGACATTTCTTGTTCTATGAAAATTCTTTAGCATAGGAGCAAAGCCTTTTTAAATACGGCAGTTATGGCCCTCTGATGGCAAGGTTGAAGACTCCTGACCAGAAATTTCCACATTTTGTTTAGAAGATGGAATCAAGTGACAGTTTGGCCAGCTGCGGCCGGTGTGTTAGAACTCATGTGGTCTGTGGAATAACTGTATTCACTCCAAATGCAGGTCTTTCAGTGAAGTTCAAGACCTCGAGTTGAATCCAGTTTTTACAGGTGAGTAGTTAAAAATGAATAGAAGAAAGCCGTGAGGTCATCTATCCTGAGCAGTTAGGACCTCATCATATTTCTATTCATCCTATGACTTTTGTTGCAGCTACCTAAGGAGCCCCACATGGACTGGGATCTCTTTGCCTGTCACAGCAAAGGAAGCGATACAACGTTTTCTCTAAGATATCACTGTACCTTGGAGGAAGATTACAAAGCCATGTGATATTGTTTATTTCATCTCTTAGTTTGATGTCTCTCTAAGCAGCTCAGGTGTCAGGTGCCATCAGTTCAGTTCAGTCGCGCAGTCGTGTCTGACTCTTTGCGACCCCATGAATCGCAGCACGCCAGGCCTCCCTGTCCATCACCAACTCCCGGAGTTCACTCAGACTCAAGTCCATTGAGTCTGTGATGCCATCCAGCCATCTCATCCTCGGTCGTCCCTTTCTCCTCCTGCCCCCAACCCCTCCCAGCATCAGGGTCTTTTCCAATGAGTCAGGTGCCATAGATGACAAAAAACCTGTGTTACACCTTCCCAGAATGTTTCTAAAAATATGTCCATTCCTAATCTATATTCAGAATAGCAGTATATATTATACTACAATAAAATATTCCATTCAGTTCAGCGGCTCAGTTTTGTCTGACTCTTTGCGACCCCATGAATCGCAGCACGCCAGGCCTCCCTTTCCATCACCAACTCCCGGAGTTCACTCAAACTCATCTCCATCGAGTCAGTGATGCCATCCAGCCATCTCATCCTCTGTCGTCCCCTTCTCCTCCTGCCCTCAATCCCTCCCAGCATCAGAGTCTTTTCCAATGAGTCAACTCTTCGCATGAGGTGGCCAAAGTATTGGAGTTTCAGCTTCAGCATCAGTCCTTCCAATGAACACCCAGGACTGATCTCCTTTAGAATGGACTGGTTGGATATCCTTGCTGTCCAAGTGATGCTCAAGATTCTTCTCCAACACTACACTTCAAAAGCATCAATTCTTCGGTGCTCAGCTTTCTTCTCAGTCCAACTCTCACATCCATACATGACTACTGGAAAAACCATAGCCTTGACTAGACGGACCTTTGTTGGCAAAGTAATGTCTCTGCTTTTTAATATGCTGTCTAGGTTGGTCATAACTTTCCTTCCAAGGAGTAAGCGTCTTTTCATTTCATGGCTGCAATCACCATCTGCAGTGATTTTTGGAGCCAAAAAGTAAATAAATATATAAAGTCTGACACTGTTTCCACTGTTTCCCCATCTATTTCCCATGAAGTGATGGGACTGGATGCCATGATCTTAGTTTTCTGAATGTTGAGCTTTAAGGTAACTTTTACCTCTCCTCTTTCACTTTCATCAAGCGGCTTTTTAGTTACTCTTCACTTTCTGCCATAAGGGTGGTGTCATCTGCATATCTGAGGTTATTGATATTTCTCCCAGAAAATTTTATTCCAGCTTTTGCTTCTTCCAGCCCAATGTTTCTCATAAAATATTAGGGCTATGCTAAAACAAAAAAAGTGGAAAATTAACACCTTAATGTCCTTTCAATATAGTAGCATTCTAGGGAAACACAATACAGGTTTGAGAACGTTAGTCATATATAACACTTGTCCTGGATAACTGATATCACCTGAGCTATAAAACTGCAGAGCCACCCGGCCCTTCCCAGAAATATTTCCTTCAGAAATTATATTGTTCCTTGAACAGGCAAAGCTTTTACTCAAATGAGCTGTCTCCAACAAGCTTTCCATCAAATTCTTTGCCATTGGTGCAGTTGCTTTAATTTTACCTAAGTGCTTGCTGGCTGACTTTGAGTCCAGAAAGACAAAGTGTATCTTATGGGACAGAATTCAAGCTTGGGAGGAAAAAGAAAAGCAGCTGCCTTCTTTTTGACCTCCCTGCCATTTTCTCACCACTAGTAGTGACGAGGAGATGAGAGGTAAAATGGCCCTCGTTTCTATCTTGATATACCTGCTTTGGTGACTTGCTTACTTGCAGCATGTGAATGACCTCCATAAAAATAAGTTCAATGAAAGAAAGATCTCCTGGCAATTCAAAATTCGGTCTAATAATTTACTCCCACAAAGCTACATTTCACATGGTTGGACCAAATTTTGCCTTTATTTTGTCTGCTGACTCAAATTGGGGAGCTAACATAATGGGCTGTATTTTTTCTTTGTTTTTATTCTAATAAAATATCACCCTTTAATTGTAGGTAGTGGATAGTGGAATGAATAATGAAGAAATTTGCTTTCCTTGTAAAACTCTGTTTATGAGACAAAAATCTCTTACACATGAAAAATACTTTTAACTGTGTAGACCTTTTGGCTGAATTTCAGTCAACATGAGTAAGATAATATAGCCTTATGCATCCATCCACCTATCTGTTCAGTTCATTTGTTCAATATTTATTGAACACCTACTCTATCAGGCACTGATGATACAGCCACGAAAAAGATAGAGAAGTGAATCTTCTACTCCGTGGGCCCTTGATAGTGGCCTACTCCTTGAAACCCTCTTTCCTCTGAAGTACATCCCCACTTTATTTGTTTTGTTTTCCAAAAAGTTGGGAGCCCCTCCAAGGCGGAAATTCTATCTAGTGTTTTCTATGATGATAGACATTTGACAAATACTTGATGGACTAGATTTAACAAAAAATTTTTGAAGATGTAGGTGAGGAACATTTCAGAGCTAGTCATAGGATGTTAGATTTAGAAGGGGCCTTAAAGATAATCTATTCCATAGATCTCCAGAGGATAGTTATATAGATACCTTTAGGGTTGTTTCCAGGGAATGGGGACGGCCCAGTAGAGGGATGCTGGTACTGTTATGACCTTCAGTGTACATCAAGCATAAGATTTGTACTTTCAACCCTTTTACATGGAAGACATTTCTGTAAGGTTTGATATGAACAAAGATTTGGCTGCTTTAAAAAAACCTCAAAACTACTAATTGGTCCAACACCTCCTACAGATCTTTTAGATAGGCCTGGGCTGGAATGGGTGAATTTAACTTATATGACCATTATACGTACTATTGTGGGCAGGAATCCCTTAGAAGAAATGGAGTAGCCATCATAGTCAACAAAAGAGTTTGAATTGCAGTATTTGGATACAATCTCAAAAACGACAGATTGATCTCTGGCAAAGAATTCAATATCATGGTAATCCAAGTCTATGCCCCGACAAGTAACACTGAAGAAGCTGAAGTTGAACGGTTCATCGAAGACCTATGAGACCTTTTAGAACTAACACCCAAAAGATGTCTTTCTCATTATAGGGGACTGGAATGCAAAAGTAGGAAGTCAAGAAATACTGGGAGTAGCAGGCAAATTTGGCCTTGGAGTACAGAATGAAGCAGGGCAAAGGCTAATAGAGTTTTACCAAGAGAACATGCTGGTCATAGAAAACACCCTCTTCCAACAACACAAGAGAAGACTCTACACATGGACATCATCAGATGGTCAACATTGAAATCAGATTGATTATATTCTTTGCAGCCCAAAATGGAGAAGCTATATACAGTCAGCACAAAGAAGACTGGGAGCTGACTGTGGCTCAAATCATGAGCTCCTTACTGCCAAATTCAGACTAAATTGAAGAAAGTTGGGAAGACCAATAGATCATTCAGGTATGACCTAAATCAAATCCCTTAGGATTATACAGTGGAAGTGACAAAGAGATGTAAGGCACTAGATCTGATAGACAGAGTGCCTGATGAACTATAGATGGAGGTTCGTGACATTGTATACAAGACAGGGATCAAGAAGATCCCCAAGAAAAAGAAATGCAAAAAAGCAAACTGGTTGCTGAGGAGGCCTTACAAATAACTATGAAAAGAAGAGAAGCTAAAAGCAAAGGAGAAAAGGAAAGATACACCCATTTGAATGCAGAGTTCCAAAGAATAGCAAGAAGAGATAAGAAAGTCTTCCTTAGGGATCAATGCAAAGAAATAGAGGAAAACAATAGAATAGAAAAGACTGGGGGGGGGGGGGCGCCTAAGATGGTGGAGGAATAGGACTGAGAGACCACTTTCTCCCTCACAAATTCATCAAAAGAACATCTCAACGCTGGGTAAATTCTAGACATAGAGACATACAGAGGAAGTTCTAACCATAGCTCCTTCTTAAATGCTTACATGTTTAATTATGAAATACATAAGAGTTGTCTGTTGTCAAGATTAAGAAAATAAAATTGTTGTTTAGTCGCTAAGTCGTGTCCGACTCTTTGTGACCCCCATGCACTGCAGCACGCCAGGCTCCCCCACATTTGCTTTCCCTGTTGCCTGCTTGCTCTGTTTTTCAGCTGGATGTCTTCTCCAGTCCAAATCAGAAATACTACTGACAAGGATTTTAAACTCTCCTCAAGGGGAGATGGCTTAGGATTGCCGTGTTTCACGTCTTGCTGACAGATCCTTTAGGTTCAGTGCGATCAGAATGTTTCCTGTCTGACCGATTTTAAGAGAGCTTTACGGAGGGTCTCCTGCTGCCGGCCTCTGCTGCTATTGCTGTTGCCAGTGTGGTGGGACGGAGTGGATTGGCTTTGTGGCTAGACAGAATTGGGTGTTGTTTGTTTTCCCGGTTTATTCTTGCTTTTGGATGCTGTTACCTCTTTCTATTAGCACCCTAGTAATAGAAAAAAGCATTATAACAAGAATTTAGAATTCAAGGTTAGAACTTCAGTCTCCACTGGGTAAAAAAAAAAAATAGGACCCCCGACTTTAAAAGTTCATGCTAGGTTTGAAATATTTAATTTAAGGCTATTCTCACAGTTTTCTTTTGCCTCCCACTTTTTTTGCCTTATGAATGACTTTGTTATAGTGAGTGACAAGTATCCTTGCCTATCATTTTTAAATGGATGGATTTTCATAGAGCAGTGCTTCTCTAGTGGTATAGATTTTTATGTTATGTATTGAGAGTTTATAATTCAATATTTTCAGGTTTTCATTTTTAGTTGATGACATTGATAAATAGAACTATGACTTTTATATTCATAAGATCTTCTATCTGTACTTAATTATCATTGCTGTGAAGTTACCGATTTTATAGCTTTCAGGTTCGGAGAAATCTAGATCAGTTTCATCATTTCCAGATAGAGAATAGCCAAGACATTTTTAGAAAATATTTGTAACCGAGGTTATTAGATGATTTGAATGCATGAGACTATGACTTAGTTAGAATCTTAGGTAGTTTATCAGACTGAAAACTGATTTTCTACCCTACAATCATGGTGCACCTAAAGTTTAGGATGTGTGTGTGTGGGTGTGTGCGTGTTTACTCATCCATGCATGCTTGTGTGTTTAAGTGTGTGTGTGTGTAGGGAGATTTCTTATAGGAATTGTTTTACTCATTTGTGGGAGTGGCTAACCAAGCCTGAAATCCATAGGGCAGGCAGTGATAAAGGGAAGATCACAAGATCACCAGATCACCTGGAGGCTCAGACTCCACAGACACAGGCCAAGGCTGTTGTTCACAAGCGAAATTTCTTAGTCTTTTGAAGAAAACTCAGCCTTGCTTTGAGGACCTCTCAATTGAGTCAGGTCCATTCAGATTATCCAGATAATCTCCCTTACTTAAAGTCAATGGTTTAGGGCCTTTAATTACATCTGTAATATTTTTGTATTAACAGCAACACATAATTAGTTTTTAAATAACCAGGGGCTGTACCCCAGCTGAGTGGACACATCGCAATCATGCTATATGTTATCACATGAACTGTTTGTCTATGTGGTCTCTCTTTTTTTCTTTGTATTTAGGTAAATTTGTAGGTGCATTCCAGTGGTTACCTTTAGGCTATTACTTTTTATAATAACTATTCTCCCTCTACTGCCTGGATTATCTGATTTAACCTTTATTTGATATCTTTCTATATCCACATATTCCCTATGTAACAATAAAATAGATCTAATCTTTAAAGGTATAGTTTAAAGAGAAAAATCCATAAATAAAATGAGACCTGGATCTTCACACTGATACGGCTCATCATGTACCTGGGAAAACTGACCCAGTTAACAACAGGAAAAACCCGAGCACAACTATTATACATTAAAGGTAAAGAAATAATCCTCAGAGCCTCCTGGCAAAAAGTGAAGTAACTTAAGATGAATAAAAGTCAGCTGAGCATCAAACTTCTCTATAGCCACATGGAAAGCAAGACAAAAACACAGCAGCATTTTCAAGAAATGCAAAGAAATATAGTATGAACCAAGGATTTTACATCTGGCCAACATGTCCTTCTGGAGGAGGAAAATGGCACCTCACTCCAGTATTCTTGCCTGGAAAATTCCATGGACAGAGAAGCATGGCGGGCTACAGTCCATAGGGTTGCAAAGAGTTAGACACAACTGAGCACACACACAAGCTGTCCTTCAATTACCAGTTACAATTTAATCATCATTTCTATGGTGATTTTTAATTATAATTGAATCATCATTTCCATGATGATATCTTCAATTATTTTCCTGAATTTAGTCAACTTATTTTACATTTCTCTGTTTTTATGTCTACCTGATATGTATTGATTTTCTGCATATCAATTATACCTCAATAAAGCTGTTAAAATATTTTAAGTAAATACACTTTAAAAATCAGTTCAGTTCAGTCGCGCAGTCGTGTCCGACTCTTTGCGACCCCATGAATCGCAGTACGCCAGGCCTCCCT
>SJXQ01000592.1:3722-70154 GCA_006408695.1 Aepyceros melampus
CTAGCCTACCCATTTATACCCCTGCATTCCACTGGCCTGATCCTCGTCTTTGGCCTCCACCATAATGCACACATCCTGGGGGAAAGGCATGCAGCCATGGATGACAACTGCATGTGGACCTGAATCAAGCTCTGCCTTCTGTCACTGGCCAGCATCACTGTGCCCAGCTGTAACTTGCCCTTCTGGCTATGTACCTGCATACCTGAAGCCCAACTCAAATCACCAGCTGTACTGCAGCATGCATGCCTGGGGCGGGGAGAGAGAGGGGCTGTGTATGCAGCTACAGGGATGTACACCAATATCCAGAGACTCCACCACTACTTATGGGCTCAGATCAGGCTATGAATGGCTTCTATCACTGGCCAGCACAATAGCACTCACCCTTCCATCTGTGGGCCTGCATATCTCTAACCTGAACTATGTCACAAGCCTCCACTGAAGTGTGCATACTTGGGGGAAGAGTGTGCAGCCATAGGAGATCATTCTGACATCTAGGGCCTCTACAGCTATCAGTGAGCTCATAGTTGGCCCTGACCTTTGCAATTTTCCCTTGTTCCCATCACTTTACATGTCTGTATATGTTTGTCTGCAATTAGCCCTTGCCTATAAACAAGCACTTGCAACTGGTCCCTTTAGCTGAGTTTGTGTACACCAGCAACTCCACCCATCACTGCTGACTGCCCTGGTCCCTAGCTATTGGTCCTGGAGGTTCCACTTAGGATGCCAATAATCTTTGCAGCTACTGTTGACCCCCCACAGTACCCACCAAGCACCATGGAGTTGATGATACTGTGGACCCCAATAGCTTGAGCCAAAGAGACATCATGCCTCCACAGTGCCTGACATGCTCCTAAACTTAGCACACTATACTACAAGACTGGGGGTCATAGCACAACCCTGCATGCCTCCACTCACAGGTGAAAGGCTTCCTTTACCAAAGTCAATCCATAAAGTCTGGAAGATATGACTGCTTCTTCAAATGAGCAGACACCTATGAAAGGCTACATCGGATTATGAAGAATTTGAGAAACATGTCTCTACCAAAAGAATATGCTAAACCTCTAACAGTCGGCCCCAAAGAAATGGAGACCAGGAATTGCCTGACAAAGAATTCCAAATAATTGTTCTACAGTGACCAGAGAGTTATAAGAGAAAACAGACAAATGTTTCATCAAATCAGGAAAACAAAATGAGGAGTTCAATAAAGAGATGGGAAACATAAAAAAGAAACAGATTTTGAGGCTGAAGAATTAATGACTAATGAATTCAATCAGAATTCAATCAACAGCACACTTGAATATGTAGAAGAGAGAATTAATGCACTAGAAGACAGACCAATTGAAATTATCTAATCAGAGAACAAAAGGAAAAAAATATATGAAAAATAATGAAGAAAGCCTATAGGACTTATGAATGAATGTCAACAAAAATAATGTACTAATGATTGGAGTCTCAGAAGGAGAAATGGATTTAAAGTTTATTTAAATTAATGGCTGAGAACTTCCTACACCTGGGGAAAGATTTCTGTATCCATGGTCATGAAGCTAATAGATCACCTCAAAATTTCAATCCACAGCAATATTCTCCAAGATACATAATAATAAAACTGTCTAAAACTGAAGATAAAGATTTTTTTTTTTGGCTGGAAAAAAATAGTTTATTTGGGGTCTTAGGAGACACAGCTTTGGGTAAAAATGAAACAGTATTCTGGGGAAGCCAAAGTTAGGAACTTACAAAGACAAAATTAGCTACAAAGATGTTCATTGTTTTCTGGTGAGAATTGTGACTGACTCTAATACAAATCAGGAAATATTTGCTGTTAAGGCATCACAGGTTATTTTAGGGTAGGCGTCTGAGAAGTAGACAGGCTGTCATAAGTTATTTTAGAGTAAAGGTCTAAGAAGTATCTTGAGTTTCTGACAGATGTTCTGAATGACTGCATTAGGAGAACAAGTGGTCAAAAAGTCAGATTCTATCCAGGCTGAGATGTATTCATACATAAGCTACACTTACTTTATGGCCTCCCAGCTCCATTTTACAGTGCTCTCTGAGCAATACTAACTTCATTTTGATTTTTCTTTCATAATATCCAGGTGCATTTTCTATCTGAAGTGTTTACAAAAGGAGGACTACAATATTTCCTTGTTACATCAGTGGTTCACCATTGGTTCTCCTGGTTCTCATTGGTCTCATTGGTTCACCTGGTTCTCCCGCATTGCAGTCAGATTCTTTACCATCTGAGCCACCAGGGAAACCCATTTTGCTTGGGAGTGACTTAAATTGCTAGCATAAAATAGACTTTTGTATATAAGATGTTTTATGTAAAATTCATTGTAACCACAAAACGAAGACTTTCAGTAGATTCACAAAAGATAAAGAGAAGACAATCAAAACACACCACAATGGAACATCATCAGTTTATAAAGGAAGGCAGCAAAGAAAGGAGGAAAGAAAAATAGAAGTAGAAAACAGCCAGAAAACTATAAGATGGCATTAGTTAAGTCCTTAGGGCTTCCCACATGGCTCAGCGATAAAGAATCTGCCTTCAGTGCTGGAGACACAGAAGACATGGGTTCGATCCCTGGGTCAGAAAGATTCCCTGGAGGAAGGCTTGGCAACCCACTCCAGTATTCTTGCCTGGAGAATCCCATGGACAGAGGAACCTGGTGGGCTGCAGTCCATGGTGTTGCAAAGAGTAGGACATGACTGAAGCAACTGATCATGCACAAAGTTAAGTGCTTACCCGTTAATAATTACTCTGAATGAGTAGTAGATAGAATTCTTCAATCAAAAGACAGAGTGGCTGAATGGATAAAAAAGAAAAAATCCCCAACCATATGCTGACTAGAAAAGATTTACTTCAGCTTTAAGGATACACATAGGCTCAAAGTGAAAAGAGGGTAAAAGACATTCCATGCCGATAGGAACCAAAAGAAAGCATGGATGACTTATATTAATATTAGACAAAACAGACTTTAACCAAAAATGGTAACAAAAGACAAAGATGGTTGTTATATAATAATAAGATCAATTCATCAAGAATATATAACAATTATGAATAAATTTGTACCCAAGATTGGAGCACCTAAATATCTTTTTAAAAAATTGGAGCACCTAAATATTTTAAGCAAACACTAAGAAATCTGAAGTGAGGCATAGACAAAAATACAACAGTAAAGGACCTTAATACCTCCCTTTCAACAATGGATATATCATCCATGCAGAAAATAAACAAGGATATGTTGAACTTGAACCATACTTTAGGCCAAATGGAACTAACAGACATACATATGCAAGCTTGCATGTATTGTGGGTTCAGTTCCAAACCACTGTAATGAAGTGAATATTGTAATAGAGTGAGTCACACAAACTTTTTCTTTCTCAATGCATATGTTATGTTTATAGTATAGTGCAGTCCATTATGTGTGGGATAACATTATGTCAAAAAACCAACATGCACACTTTATTTTTTTAAATTTATTATTTATTTACTTTTTAATTTACAATTTATGAATTATTTATTGCTTAAAAATGCTAACCATCATCTGAGCCTTCAGGAAGTTGTAGTCTTTTTGCTGGTGGAAGATCTTGCCTCAGTGGTGATGGCAGGGTGTTGGTCGCTGAAGGTTGGAGTGGCTGTGGCAATTTCTTAACATAAGACAACAATGGTGTTTGTCACATCAGTTGTTCCTTTCATGAATGATTTCTCTGCAGCATTAAGTGCTGTTTGATAGCACTTTACCCACAGTAGAACTTCTTTCAAAGCTGGAATCAATCTTCTCAAAACCAGCCACTGCTTCATCAACTAAGCTTATTTGTAATGTTCTAAATCCTTTTTATTTCAACAATCTTCATAGAATCTTTACCAAGAGTAGATTCCCTCTTCAGAAATTACTTTCTTTGCTCATCCATAAGAAGTAAGTCACCATTCATTACAGTTTTATCATGATATTGTAGCAACCCAGTCACATCTTCTGGCTCCACTTCTAATTTTAGTTACCTTGCTATTTCTATCACATCTGCAGTTACTCCTCCACTGAAGTGTTGAACCCCTCAGAGCTATCCATGAGGGTTGGAATCAACTTCTTTCAACCTCCTGTTAATATTGATATTTTGACCTCTTTTCATGAATCACAAATGTTCTTAATGGCATCTAGAGTGATGAATTCTTTCCAGAATGTTTTCATTTACTTTGTGTGGATCCATCAGAGCAATCACTATCTATGTCAGTTACAACCTCAAAAAGTGTTTTTGTTAAATCGTGAGACATAAAAGTTGAAATTACTCTTTAATCCATGGGCAGCACAATGAAAGTTGGTTAGCAAGCATGAAAACATTAATGTGATTGTACATTCTCCATCAGAGCTCTAGGGTGACTAGGTGCACTGTCAATGAGCAGAAACATTTTGAGAGGAACGTTTTTTTCTGAGCAGTAGGTTTTAACAGTAGGCTTAAAATATTCAGTAAGCTATGTTGTAAACAGATGTGCTGTCATCTAGGATTTGTTGTTCCATTTGAAAAGCCCAAGCAGAGTAGATTTAGCATAATTCTTAAAAGCCCTAGGATTTTCAGAATGGTAAATGAACACTGACTTCAACTTAAAATCACCATCTGCATTCATCCATGACAAGAGAACCAGCTTGTATTTTGAAGCTTCAAAGCCAGGCACTGACTTCTCCTCTCTAGCTGTGAAAATTCTAGATGGCATTTTCTTCTAATAAAAAAACTGTCTTGCTTATATTGAAAATCTGTTGTTTAGTGTAACCACCTTCATTATCTCGGATAGATCTTCTGAATGAGTTGCTGCAGCTTCTACATCAACACTTTCTTTTTCACTGTACCCTTTTATGTTATGGAGACAGTTTCTTTCCTTAAACCTCACAAACCAACCTCTGGTAGCTTCAGACTTCTATAGTTCTCTCACCTCTCTTACATTCACAGAATTGATGAGTTAGTATCTTGCTTTGGATTAGACTTTGGCTGAAGGGAATGTTGTGGCTGGTTTGATCTTCTATCTAAGCCACTAAAACTTTCTCCATATCAGCAATAAGGCTGTTTCAACTTCCTTTTTTTTTTAACTTTTTTATGTTTAATTTTCATTGAAGTATAGTTGATGTACAGTACTATATAACTTACAGATGTATTATATTAGTTAGTTAGTTAAGTCGCTCAGTCGTGTCCGACTCTGTGCGACCCCATGGACTGCAGCCCACCAGGCTTCTCCGTCCATGGGGTTCTCCAGGCAAGAGTACTGGAGTGGATTGCCATTTCCTTCTCCAGGGGATCTTCCTGACCCAGGGATCGAACCCAGGTCTCCCACATTAGAGGCAGATGCTTTACTTCTGAGCCACCAGGGAAGATGTATTATATAGTGGTTCACAATTCTTAATAGTTATGCTCCATTTATTGTTATGATAAAATATTGGCTAATTCCTTGTATAGAATATATGCTTGTAATTTATTTTATACATAATAATTTGTACCTCTTAATCCCCTTACCCTCCCTGCTTCTTTCTCCCACTGGTTACCACTAATTTGTTCTCTATATCTGTGAGTTTGCGTCTTTTTTTGTTATATTTACTAGTTTGTTTATTTTTCAGATTTCACATAAAGTGACATCATATAGTATTTGTCTTTCTTTGTCTGACTTATTTCATTCCAAACAGAATACCCTCCAAGTCCATTTGTGTTGCTGCAAATGGCAAAATTTTATTCTTTTTATGGCTGATTAGTATTCCATTGTGTATGTGCATATATATATATCACATTTATCCATTCATCTCTTGATGGACACTTATGTTGTTTCTATATCTTGGCTGTTGTAAATAATGCTACTATGAATATTGGGGTATGTATATCTTTTCAAATTAGTGTTCTTTGTTTTTGTTGGATATATATCCAGGAGTGGAATTGCTGGACCCATTTTCAATCCTGAGAAAGAAGAGCAAAGCTGGAGGCACAATGCTAATTTATTTCAAACTATACTCTTTAAACAAACTATAGTAAACAAAACTCTGGTATTGACATAGAACTAGACACATAGACAAATGGAACTCAATCAAGAGCCAAGAGATACCCTTCTGTATATATAGTTAACTAGTATCTGAAAGAATACTCATTGGGGATAAGATAGTTTTTTCCATAAATAGTGTTGGGAAAACTAGATTACCACATGCATAAGAGTGAAATTGGAACCCCATCTTAAACTTTACTCAAAATGGATTAAATACTTAAACATAAGATCTGAAACTGTAGATATCTGAGAAGAAAACATAAGGAAAATGTTCTTTGACATTGATCCTGTAGTTATTTCCTGTAAAGCATGAGTAACAAAAGAAGAAACAAATAAATGGAACTGCATAAACTAAAAAACTTCTGCACAGCAAAAGAAAAAATAAACCGAAACAGACAATGAAATGAAAAGGCAACATAAGGAATGGGAAAGATTGTTTGCAAACCATATATTGGGTAAGGGGTTAATAACCAAAATATATAAAGAACTCATACAACTCATTATTAAAAAAAGGCCCTATTGAAAAGTGGGCAAAGGAACTGAATAGACAGTTTTCGAAAGAATACATACAAGTGAACAACAGGTACATGAAAAGATATTCAGCATCACTAATTGGTGAAATGCAAATCAAAACCACAATGAGATATCACTTCACACCAGTTAGAATGACTGTTATCAAAAAGGCAAGAGATAACAGGTGTTAGCCCTGATGCTGGGAAAGATTGAAGGCAGGAAGAGAAGGGGACAAGAAAAGATGAGCTGGTTGGATGGCATCACTGACTCAATGGACATGAGTTTGAGCAAGCTCCGGGAGTTGGTGATAGACAGGGAAGCCTGGGGTGCTGCAGACCATGGGGTTGCAGAGTCTGACACAACTGAGCGACTGAACTGACTGACTGAACAAGTGCTCCCAAGGGTGTAGAGAAAAGCAGAACACTTGGGCGCTGTTAGGGGGAGTGTAAACTTGGTACAGCCACTATGGAGAATAGTATGGTGAGTCCTCAAACATTAAAAATAAAACTACCATATGATCCAGCAATCTCACTCTTGGGTTTATATCCAAAGGAAATAGAAACTGATTTTTAAAGGATATTCACACCCACATGTTCACAGCATAATTAACAATAGCAAGATAAAGAAACAATCGAAGTATCCATCACAGATGAATGAAGAAGTTATGAGATTATGAGATTATAAATAGTATGAGTGAAAAAAGATGTTAAAAAATTAAAAAAAGAAAAAAGATGTTGTGAGATTAAATATAACATATATAGACATGAAAAAGAAAGAAATTCTGCTGCTTTGCAATAACTGGGTGACCCTTCAGGACATTATGCTAAGTGAAATTAATAGGACAGAGTAAAACAAATCCACTTGATATCAATTATTTGTGGAATCTAAAAAAACCAAACTCAGAGAAATAGAGTGGAGATTACCAGGAACTGGGAGGTAAGGGAAATGGGAAAATACTGTCAAGGAGTACAAGCTTCCAGTTACAAGAGTAATAAGTTCTGGGGATCTAATGTACAGCATGGTGATTGTGGTCAGTAATACTTTATTATATACTGGAAAGTTGCCAAGACAGTAGATCTTATATGTTCTAACCACAAAAAGAAATGGTAATGCTATGGGGGTAATCATTTGTAGCATACAGTGTATCAGATCAACAGACTGTATACCTTAAGCTTCCACAATGTTATATGTCAATTATAACTCATAAAGCTAGAAACAAAGAAGCGAAATGTGAAGATTCTCCAAACACTTAAATATTAAACACACTCTTCAATAATGCATGAGTAAATAAGGAAGTTTCAAGGCGATGGCACCCCACTCCAGTACTCTTGCCTGGAAAATCCCATGGATGGAGGAGCCTGGTAGGCTGCAGTCCATGGGGTCGCTAAGAGTCACACACGACTGAACAACTTCACTTTCACTTTTCACTTTCATGCATTGGAGAAGGAAATGGCAACCCACTCCAGTGTTCTTGCCTGGAGAATCCCAGGGATGGGGGAGCCTGGTGGGCTGCCGTCTCTGGGGTCGCAGAGTCGAACACGACTGAGGCGACTTAGCAGCAGCAGCAGCAGCAAGAGAAAGAAGAATAACACTGAACTGAATGACAGTGAAAATATATCTCAATTTATGGAAAACAACTAAATCATTTGTTGAGAGGCATACTCATAGGATTGAATGCTTACCTTAGAAAAGAGGAAAAGTCTAAATCAATAAACCAAAATGTCACTTCAGAAACTTAGAAAAATAAGAGCAACATAGTAGAAAGAAGGAAATAAGTATAATTAATGAAGATACAAGTTTTATTTTTTTATTTATTTTTTTTTTGAAGATACAAGTTTTAAAAATCCCTGGAATTGAAAACAGAGAAACAATATAGAAAATAAATGAATGAGTTGGTTATAAGAGAAAAAATATCTAAAAATCAACAAAATTAATAATTTTTTAGAAGGCTAATGAAGCAGAACAGAAGAAGCAAAGGAAGTGAGTTGAACACAAACTACCAATGTCAGGAACAAAGTGGAAGGTATCATACTGATCGTGTGAATCTGGAAAGGATAATAAAAGAATAATATGAACAGTTCTATACACACAACTTTGGTAACTTAGATGATATGGATGAGTTCCTTAAAAAGTAAAAAGTACTACAACTCACTCAATATGAAATAGATCATTTGAATAGCCCTAAACTACTAAACATATTGAATTCATATTTAAATAATCTCCAAAAATGAAATCATTAGGCCTGGATTGTTTTACTGGAGAATTATACAAAGAATTTAAAGAAAAATCAGCATAAATTATACAAAATATCTCCTGGAAAGCAGAATAGGAGAAAACACTTCTCAACTCATTGTATAAAGGCAGTATTTGTCTGATACCAAAACCAGAAATAAAAATGATATAGAGAAAAGAAAGTTATAGAATATTATAGACTAATAATATCCTTCATAAATATAAGTGCAAATATCATTAACAGTTTGAAGATAGAATTCATAAAAACTAAAAAACCAAAACTATACATCATAATAAAATGGAGTTTATTCCAGGAATGCAAGGTGGTTCAGTTGATTTTAAAATAAATCATTTTATATATTAACAGGCTAAAGAAGCAAAATCACAAAAACATGTTAGTTACATAAATTTATGCAGAATATGTACTTGAAAAAATTACCACACATTTGTAAACACACACACACACACACAAAACTCAACAAACTAGGAATAGGAAATAATCACCTCAGCTTGGTAAAGAACATCTTAAAGAAAACCCTGTAGCTAACATACTTAATGGTGATCTGTTAAATACTTTTCATTTAAGATTGAGAATAACATGAGATTCCTTGCTCTTGTCACTGCTATTCCTTATAGAAATGGAATTTAGGGGAAAGGGTGAGAGAGGAAAAATTAGGAATTTGAGATTAACATATGCACATTATAGCACAGAGAACTATACTCAATATATATATATACACACACATATATATATACATGAAATTGAATCACTTTGTGGTATACCTGAAATTAGCACAACATAAATCAACTATAATTCAATTTTAAAAATGAAATAACTTTAGAAAGTAAAAAAGAATAAAAGGAAAGGAAATAAAACATAGTTTGGATAGGAGGAAATATAACTCCCTACCTGCCAATGACATGATTGTCTGCATAGAAAATTCTAAGGAGGACATTAAAAAAAAAAAAAAAAAACTTCCAGGAATAGTAAAGGAATTTATCAAGGTTACAGGATACAAGGCCAACATGCAAAAATGAATTGAATTTTTATACTAGCAATGAACTTGTGAAAAATGACAATAAAAATCAGTGCCATTTATAATCTCTCAAAACAACTGAAATGCTTAGGTATATGTCTAATAAAACATTTATAGGATTTATATGCTGAAAATTATAGAATGCTGATAAAAGAAGTTTAAGAAAATTTAAACAGAAAATCATAAGGAGTAGAAAACTCAATATAGTGAAGATTTTCATTTCTTTCAAAAAAATATATATATGGTAATTAATATGAAAACCTGAGCAAGATTTTTTGCAGATAGAGACAAGGTTATACTAACGTGTATATATACATACACACACACACACACACATATATATATATACACATACACACACAATATAGTATGCATATATACGGATAAACACACATACATCCATGTACACAGAGGAACTAGAAGAGTTAACACAATTTTTAAAATAAAAAATGAGATATTATTAATGTTTATTATAATGCTTCAGAAGTCAAACAGTCTGAAATTGGCAGATGGATAGACACATACATCAATGTAAGAGAACCGTCTATAAATAGCCTCATAGTTCAGTTCAGTCACTCAGTCATGTCTGACTCTTTGCGACCCCATGAACCACAGCACGCCAGGCCTTCCTGTCCATCACCAACTCCTGGAGTTACCGAACTCATGTCCATTGAGTCAGTGATGCCATCTAATCATCTCATCCTCTGTCGTCCGCACTCCTCCTGCCTTCAATCTTTCCCAGCATCAGGGTTTTTTCAAGTGAGTCAGCTCTTTGTATGAGGTGACCAAAATATTGGAGTTTCAGTTTCAGCATCAGTCCTTCCAATGAACACCCAGGACTGATTTCCTTTAGAATGGACTGGTTGGATCTGCTTGCAGTCCAAGGGACTCTCAAGCGTCTTCTCCAACACCACAATTCAAAAGCATCAGTTCTTCTGTGCTCAGCTTTCTTTATGGTCCAACTCTCACATCCATACATGACTACTGGAAAAACTATAGCTTTGACTAGACGGACCTTTGTTGACAAAGCAATGTCTCTGCTTTTTAATATGCTATCTAGACTGTTCATAACTTTTCTTCCAAGGAGTAAGCATCTTTTAATTTCATGGCTGCAATCACCATCTGCAGTGATTTGGGAGCCCAAAAAGATAAAGTATGACACTGTTTCCCCATCAATTTGGCATGAAATGATGGGACCGGATGCCATGATCTTAGTTTTCTGAATGTTGAGCTTAATGCCAACTTTTTCCACTCTCCTCTTTCACTTTCATCAAGAGGCTCTTTAGTTCTTTTTCACTTTCTGCCATAAAAATGGTGTCATCTGCATATCTGAGGTTATTGATATATCTCCCAGCAATCTTGATTCCAGCTTGTGCTTCCTCCAGCCCAGCATGTCTTATGATGTACTCTGCATATGAGTTAAATAAGCAGGGTGACAATATACAGCCTTGACATCCTCCTTTTCCTATTTGGAACCAGTCTGTTGTTCCATGTCCAGTTCTAACTGTTGCTTCCTGAGCTGCATATAGGTTTCTCAAGAGCCTGGTCAGGTGGCCTGGTATTCCCATCTCTTGACTTTTCCACAGTTTATTGTGATCCATACAGTCAAAGGCTTTGGCATAGTCAATAAAACAGACATAGATGTTTTCCTGGAACTCTCTTGCTTTTTCGATGATCCAGCGGATGTTGGCAATTTGATCTCTGGTTCCTCTGCCTTTTCTAAAACCAGCTTGAACATCAGGAAGTTCATGGTTCATGTATTGCTGAAGCCTGGTTTGGAGAATTTTGAGCATTACTTTACTAGTGTGTGATATGAGTGCAATTGTGTGGTAGTTTGAGCATTCTTTGACATTGCCTTTCTTTGGGATTGAAATGAAAACTGACCTTTTCCAGTCCTGTGGCCACTGCTGAGTTTTCCAGATTTGCTGGCATATTGAGTGCAGCACTTTCACAGCATCATCTTTCAGGATTTGAAACAGCTCAACTGGAATTCCATCACCTCCACTAGCTTTGTACATAGTGATACTTCTTAAGGCTCACTTGACTTTACATTCCAGGATGTCTGGCTCTAGGTGAGTGGTTACATCATCGTGATTATCTGGGTCATGAAGATCTTTTTTTGTACAGTTTTCTGTGTATTCTTGCCGCCTCTTCTTAATATCTTCTGCTTCTGTTAGGTTCATACCATTTCTGTCCTTTATCGAGCCCATCTTTGCATGAAATGTTCCCTTGGTGTCTCTAATTTTCTTGAAGAGATCTCTAGTCTTTCCTATTCTATTATTTTCCTCTATTTCTTTGCATTGATCATTGAGTTAGGCTTTCTTATGCCTCCTTGCTATTCTTTGGGACTTTGTGTTCAAATGGGTATATCTTTCCTTTTCTCCTTTGCTTTTCAATTCTCTTCTTTTCACAGCTATTTGTAAAGCCCCCTCAGACAGCATCTTGCTCTTTTGCATTTCTTTTTCTTGGGGATGGTCTTGATCCCTATCTCCTGTACAATGTCATGAACTTCCCTCCATAGTTCATCAAGCACTCTATCAGATCTAGTCCCTTAAATCTATTTCTCACTTCCACTATATAATCATAAGGGATTTGATTTAGGTCATACCTGAATGGTCTAGTAGTTTTCCCCACTTTCTTCAATTTAAGTCTGAATTTGACAATAAGCAGTTCATGATCTGAGCCGCAGTCAGCTCCTGGTCTTGTTTTTGCTGACTGTATAGCGCTTCTCCATCTTTGGCTGCAAAGAATATAATCAATCTAACTTTGGTGTTGACCATCTGGTGATGTCTATGTGTAGAGTCTTCTCTTATGTTATTGAAAGAGGGTGTTGGCTATGACCAGTGCATTCTCTTGGCAAAACTCTATTAGCCTTTGCCCTGCTTCATTCTGTACTCCAAGGCCATATTTGCCTGTTACTCCAGGTATCTCTTGACTTCCTACTTTTGCATTCCAGTTCCCTATAATGAAAAAGACAACTTTTGGGGGTGTTCTAAAAGGTCTTGTAGGTCTTCATAGAACCATTCAAGTTCAGCTTCTTCAGTGTTACTGGTCAGGGCATAGACTTGGATTATCGTGATATTGAATGGTTTGCCTTGCAAACAAGCAGAGATCATTCAGTCGTTTTTGAGACTGCATCCAAGTACTGCATTTCAGACTCTTTTGTTGACTATGATGGCTAATCCATTTCTTCTAAGGGATTCCTTCCCGCAGTAGTGGATATAATGGTCTACTAGACTAAATCTGATAGACAGAGTGCCTGATGAACTATGGACAGAGGTTCGTGACATTGTACAGGAGACAGGAATCAGGACCATCCCCAAGAGAAAGAAATGCCAAAAAAGCAAATAGCCTCATAAAGTATGGCCAAATTGTTTTTGACAAAGTTACAAAAGCATGTAGAAGGAGGAAGGAAAATCTTCAATAAAAGATGGTGGAGCAATTCATATCTGTAGGCAACAAAGTGAACATTGACCTAAAACTCACATCTTATGGAAAAATTAACTTAAAATCAGCAGACATAAAAATGCAAAACTATACAACTTTTAGAAGATAATATAAGAGGAAATATGTGGACCTATTGAAGAGTTTTATTGAGCAGATTTTTGTGTTTACACAAAAGCACAAACTATTAAAGAAATACATTAATCAATTGAACTTCATCAAAATAAAAATATTTGGTCTGTAAATTACCCTATTATAAAGATAAAAAAACCCAATCTACAGACTTGGAGAAAATATTTACAAACCATGTTTCTGATAAAGGATTCATACCTAGAATATTAGCTCAGCTGATAAAGAATCTGTCTGCAATGTAGGAGACCCTGGTTCTATTCCTGGGTCAGGAAAATCTCCTGGAGGAGAGCATGGCAACCTGCTTGAGTATTCTTGCCTGGAGACTCTCCATGGACAGAGGAGCCTGGTGGGTCCACAAAGGGTCAAACATGAATGAGCAACTAACCAAAACTAGAATATACAAAAAAACTCTCAAACTTCAATGGTAGAAAAAAAATCAGACAAGCTAATTATAAAATAAGCAAAAGATGTGAAAAAGATAAATGTATGACAAATAAATACATCAAAAGATGTTCAAGATCTCTAGCCATTCAGTTCAGTTCAGTTCAGTTGCTCAGTCATGTCCGACTCTTTGTGAAACCATGAATTGCAGCATGCCAGGCCTCCCTGTCCATCACCAACCCATGGAGTTCACTCAAACCCATGTCCATTGAGTCAGTGATGCCATCCAGCCATCTCATCCTCCATCGTCCCCTTTTCCTCCTGCCCCCAATCCCTCCCAGCATCAGAACCTTTTCCAATGAGTCAGCTCTTCACATGAGGTGGCCAAAGTGCTGGAGCTTCAGCTTTAGCATCATTCCTTCCAAAGAAATCCCAGGGTTGATCTCCTTCAGAATGGACTGGTTGGATCTCCTTGCAGTCCAAGGGACTCTCAAGAGTCTTCTCCAACATGACAGCTCAAAAGCATCAATTCTTCTGTGCTCAGCTTTTTTTGTAGTCCAACTCTCACATCCATACATAACCACAGGAAAACCCATAGCCTTGACTAGATGGACCTTTGTTGGCAAAGTAATGTCTCTGCTTTTGAATATGCTATCGAGGTTGGTCATAACTTTCCTTCCAAAGAGTAAGCATCTTTTAATTTCATGGCTGCAGTCACCATCTGCAGTGATTTTTGAGCCCCCCAAAAATAAAGTCTGACATTGTTTCCACTGCTTCCCCGTCTATTTCCCATGAAGTGATGGGACCAGGTGCCATGATCTTCATTTTCTGAATGTTGAGCTTTAAGCCAACTTTTTCACTCTCCACTTTCACTTTCATCAAGAGGTTTTTTAGTTCCTCTTCGCTTTCTGCAATAAGGGTGGTGTCATCTGCATATCAGAGGTTATTTATATTTCTCCCAGCAATCTTGATTCCAGCTTGTGCTTCCTCTAGCCCAGCATTTCTCATGAGGTACTTTGCATATAAGTTAAATAAGCAGGTTGAGAATATACAGCCTTGACGTACTCCTTTTCCTATTTGGAACCAGTGTGTTGTTCCATGTCCATTTCTAACTGTTGCTTCCTGACTTTCATACAGGTTTCTCAAGAGGCAGGTCAGGTGTTCTGGTATTCCCATCTCTTTAAGAATGTTCCACAGTTTGTTGTGATCCACATAGTCAAAGGCTTTGGTGTAGTTAATAAGCAGAAGTAGATGGTTTTCTGGAACTCTGTTGCTTTTTTGATGATCCAACTGATGTTAGCTTGTTTTTTTTTTTTTTTTTGGCATTGGTCTGACTTATAGACTCATAGTATTGTTTCATATACTCAAACTAAATAAAAAAAATCAACCTGACAGTTGCAAGGACCCAAAGTGAAGCACAAAGTGTAACAAATCAACCTAATTATATTACAAATGAGGAACATAGCTATACAGAAAAGGATGGGATAAACTAGCCAAATTAATTTTGGAAAGCAGTATTTCTACTGTATATTTTAGAACTAAGGATGAAAAAGAACTTTATATAAACACTGCCCTGGTTGGTAAATATATAGCTCATAGGGATATGGGTTAGCAACTCTGAAACTAGTATACTTACATTGTGGGTTTAAATAAATAAGTAAATATATTATGAATAATGAAAACTACATTTCTTGGTATTGAAGAAGAACATTTCAAATGAGCAAAGAAGAAATGCTAAATTTATCACTGTAGTATTGAGTTGGAATAGAAGCAGTCAATGTTTTTAAAACTCATATTTTACAAATATATGAATAGATGCAAAAGTAAATATAGGTAAGTATTTGTGTATTCATAGAATACCTAGAAGCAATGTCACTCTAGTAACAATGAACTCACTTAGGACACAGGCCTTGGTTTTTAAATAATATTCTCCGGTAAAATATCCTGGGCTTCTTGGAAAAATAGCTGATTCCAAGGATGGGACATGGAAAAATATGAGACTGGAATATCTTATGGTGCCAAAAAGTAAGGAAGTGCTAAAAAATAATACAGAAATATGATAAAAGAACATGAGAGCCAACATGAAACTGATCCCAGTGGTCAAAGTGGGAATATTTGAGCAACAAGAAAAATAAGGATATTCCTGGACTATAGCCCATAGAATAAAATAAACTAACAAATGCACACACACAGTGGAGAAAGAATGGCTTGCTCTTTCAATAAACTATCATTTAAAACAAGATATGAGCAAAATGGAAAATTACTACAATATATGCAACAGTCATTTGTGGGTGTGAATCATCAACAAAGGCTAAAAATAGCAGGTGAAAATGTGGCAAGAATCAGGATGTATGCATAGCCTCAAATATCTCACTTCAAGATATCTATTAATGATAAGGGGAAAAATAATGTCTTTACAGTAGATAATATCTTTACTGGCATCAGCAGTAATAAGATATAGCAACATCTTATAATATTAGTATGATTCACTGAGAGGGATTCAGCATCACTTCTCCACAATGTTTAACCTAAATATATTTGTGAGAAGATATCAGAAAAACCCAAGTTGAGTGAATCCTATAAAATAACTGACAAGTTGTATGTATCTTGCCATATAATTTAACATGTTTATAGGTTTGGGGGTACTAAGATGTGGCCATCTTTAGGGTCGTTATTCTGTCTGCCACAGTTCATTCTCTGGCCTCAAAAGATTTACATCAATCTTATTTCAACCTCCGGCAAAGTCAATTCAAGTCCAAAATCTCACCTAATTATAATCTGCTCAAAAGTCCCAAATATCATCATCTGAATCATCCAAGCTGAGTAAGATAAGTTTCTTGCTGTGATTCACTGTAGGGTAAAATTCCTTACTCTCTATTCACCTGTGAATCTAAAAAACAATGGATTTGCTCCCAAAATACAGTAATAGGATAGGTATAGGATAACAATTAAAGATATTCTCATTCCAAAAGGAAGAAAATAGAAGAGAAAAAGATGAGTCAACAATATCAAGTAATCTTGAAGTCTAGTGGGCAAATTCCTTTAGATCTCAAGACCTGAAATAACCCTTGTGAATGTGGCTCAATCCTTTCAGCTTGCAGCTCCACCCTCTTAGTCATCTTTCCTATTTTGTGAAAAGTAGCTGTGTGTTTGAAGCTGAGTAATTTTATCAGCCTGTTTCTTGCTTGTAGAATTATGAAGATCTGAGAGCCTTCTTTTTATTCCATCTTATCTCTGTCCCTTTTAGGCAAGCTGGCAGTGTTTATACTGGTATAACATCCTCAACATTTGTGGGTCCCCCAGTATGTCATTGAGATTCATTCAATTTGACAAGAGGATCCTCCACAAGTCATTCTTAAATAATTGCCTTAGCTGTCCATCCCCTCTCTGATTATGGTTTCTACTGAGATAGCTGAAGGGATCCATGAGTTATGTCAACTTTAAAAAAAGATTCACTACATCAGAGTTGTGAATTAAGTTTTATCTGAGGCAAAATGAGCACTGCAGCCTGAGAGACAGCACCTCAGATAACTCTGAGAAACTGCTCTCAAGAGGTAGGTGGAGGGAGGTCAATATATGTGATTTTGGTGAAGGGAGAGTTCATGCAATCAAGCATTTATCTCACAAAAGGTTTTCTGCTAGTCACAAGGAGCTAATGTCTTCATGAAAGGATGTAGTGTTTTTCTAGTTATGAGGAGATGCAAGGATTGGGTTCATAAGCTCAGTTCCGGAAAATATCTATCTAAAAACCAGTTCCACCAGTTTTCCTGGAACACAAATTGCTCATTCCTGTTATTCGGCCTGAACTTTCTTCAGGGTGTGTGGAAGGTGAACAGCTTCAACAGCACAGGATTCAGTCTTCTCAGAGGCAGATGGCAAATGCTCTTGGCAAGCACCAGTTGACAGTCACATACCTCATCTCTTTAAAGAGCCCCCTAGACCCCCCTGGAGGAGAGCACATCAACCAACTCCAGTATTCTTGCATGGAGAATCCCATGAAGAGAGGGGCCTGGTGGGTTATGGTCCATAGAGTTGCAAAGAGTTGGAAACGACTGAAGCAACTTAGCATGAACACGTGCACTGTATAACTGATACTGTGATCTTTTGACACTCTGAACCACTAGCAAAAGACTGTGCAGCCCCACCCTTGGCTTTCTCTTCAGAACATGCCTTCCTGACAATAAATCTCCTAATTTTGGCATTTTTTATAATCTACATAGGCTAAGAATTTCCTATATTAATAATCCTAGAAGTCCTAGTTCCTTTTTGCTTAAAAGTTCTTGCCTCAGTTTTTCTCTTCACACATTTTACTATATGCAGCAAGAACAAGCCAAGCAATACCTGTAATACTTTGCTTGGAAATCTCAGCTAAATGACCAAGTTAATGGCTTACAAGTTCTGCTTCGCACCTAACTGTACAACACAATTCAGCTAAGTTTTCTGCCATATATAACAAGGATCCTCTTTTCCCCAAGTTTCTAATAACATGTTCATTATTTCTTTCTGAGTCTTCATCAGCAGCACTGTTGACATCCATATTTCTATGAACAGTTTGCTTATAATGATTTACGTGTTCCTTTAGGGGCTTCCCAGGTGGCTTAGTGGTAAAGCACCCACCAGCCAATGCAGGAGATATCGGTTCAATCCCTGGGTCAGGAAGGTCCCCTGGAGGAAGAAATGGTAACCGACTCCAGTATTCTCACCTGAAAAATCTCATGGACAGAGTAGCCTGGTGGTCTACAGTCCATAGGGTCACAAAGAGTCAGATACAACTTAGCAACTGAGCACATGTTACATCAGTATACGTTTTTCTCTACTGTGCTCCTCACTTACTTCTGAGCCCTCACTAACAGAATTATTACTTTCTACCTTTTAACAGTTTGTTCAAAGCAATCGAGACTGTTTCTGACATGCTCCTCTAAATTCTTCCAGCATCTTCTCACTGCCCATTATAAAGCAACTTCCACATTTTTTTCAGTTTTTATTTTACTTTTAATTGGAGGATAATTACTTTACAATATTGTGTTGGTTTCTGCCACACATCAACATGAATCAGCCATAGGTATATATATATATATATATATATCCCCTCCCTCTTGAACATCCCTCCCACTCCCACTTCATCCCACTCCTCTAGGTTTTCACAGAGCACTGGATTTGAACTTCTTCATCATACATCAAATCCCACTGGCTATCTATTTTACATATGGTTATGTGTATATTTCAGTGCTACTCTTTCAATTCATCCCACCCTCTCCTTCCCCCAATGTGTCCACAGGTCTGTTCTTTATGTCTGTGTCTCCTATGTTGCCTGCAAATAGGTTCATCAGTATCGTCTTTCTAGATTCCATATATATACAATATTGTGTGTGTGTGTATATATATATATATATGTTAATACATGTTTTTTTTTCTTTTTTACCCCTCACTCTGTATAATAGGTTCTAGGTTCATCCACATCATTAGAATTGACTCAAACACATTCCTTTTTATAGCTAAGTAATATTCCATTGTATATGTACCACAACTTCTTTATCGATTCATCTGTCAATGGACATCTAGGTTGCTTCCATGCCCTAGCTATTGTAAATAGTCCTGCGATGAATGTCAGGGAACATGTGTCTTTTTCAATTATGGTTTCCTAAAGCCAATAGGGAAGCCTCAAAATATGCTCAACATCACTCATTATTAGGGAAATACAAATCAAAACTACAATGAGGTATCACTTCACATGGGTCAGAATGGTCATCATCAAACTGTCTACAAACAATACATGTTGGAGACAGTGTGGAGAAAATAGAATTCTTTTGTACTGTTAGTGGGAATGTAAATTGATATAGCCAGTATGGAGATTCCTTTTGTAAAGTTTTGACTTCCATAGTTTTTAAGTATTCTTTTTACAGAAGCATACTACTTCCAGGCATCAAAATTTATATTAATTTCCTATTGTTGTTGTAACAAATTAATACAAAATTTGTGACTTCAGTTCAGCTCAGTCACTCAGTTGTGTCTGACTCTTTGTGACCCCATGGACTGCAGCACACTAGGCCTCCCTGTCCATCACAAACTCCTGGAGTTTGCTCAAACTCATGTCCATAGAGTCGGTGATGCCATCCTCTGTTGTCCCCTTCTCCTCCGCTCTCAATGTTTCCCAGCATCAGAGTCTTTTCCAGTGAGTCAGTTCTTCGCATCAGGTGGCCAAAGTATTGGAGTTTCAGCTTCAGCATCAGTCCTTCCAATGAATATTGAGGACTCATTTCCTTTAGGATGGATTGGTTGGATCTCCTTGCAGTCCCAAGGACTCTCAAGAGTCTTTTCAACACCACAGTTCAAAAGCATCAGTTCTTTGGTGCTCAGCTTTCTTTATAGTTCAACTCTCATATACATTCATGACTACTGGAAAAACTATAGCTTTGACTAGACTGACCTTTGTCAGCAAAGTAATGTCTCTGCTTTTTAATATGCTGTCTAGATTGGTCATAACTTTTCTTCCAAGGAGCAAGCGTCTTTTAATTTCATGGCTGCAGTCACCATCTGCAGTGATTTTGGAGCCCCCCAAAATAATTTGTTGCAACTTAAAACAAAACAAATGAATTATCTTAATATTTCTGGATGTCAAAAGGATAAAATTTGTTCACAATGCTGCATCTCTCTTTCCTATCCTTTTTTATATAAATTTATTTATTATAATTGGAGGTTAATTACTTTACAATATTGTATTGGTTTTGCCATACATCAACATGAATCCACCACAGATATACACATGTTTCCCATCATGAACCCCACTCCTTCCTCCCTCCTTCTGGAAACCTCCTGCATTCTTTGGTTTGTAGACCTTTCCTTGATCTTCAAAGCATATAATTTCTCTCTCCCTCATTTTTATTCCCACTATTACTCTTACTGTCTCCCTCACTTATGTTTGCCCCTGTCATCATATCTGATTATATCTGATGATATTTTCTCTCTGAATCTCCTGCATTTCTCTTATAAGTACCCTGTTATTATATTGGGCCTATCCAGATAATCAAAGATAATATTCCCACCTCAAAATCCTTATCTTAATCATATCTACAAAGTTTCTTTTTCTGTGTAAGGTAACATACTAACAGGTTCTGGGGATTAACACATGGACATCTTGAGTGTCATTATTCTGTATACACACCAGTTCCCTTAGAAAGTCTTAGTCATTAAAGACAGAGAGATTAAGGAACTACTACAGACTGGAGAAGACAAAGGTAACACGACACTTCAATGCTTTATGGGTGCCTGGATTATATAATATATATATTATATATATTAAAAGAATAATATTAATGTTTAAACTAACAAAATTCAAATAAATTCTGTGGATTAGATAATATTATTGTACTAATATTAATGTCCTGGTTTTGATAATTGCACAATGGTTATGGAAGATGTTACCTTTAAGGGAATTTGGATAAAGGTTATGCAGAAACTCTGTAATAAATTACAATTTTTCTGTAAGTCTAAAATCATTTCAAATTAAAACATTTAAAAAAGGTTTTATTGATGTATCCTGGCACCATCCTGTTTCCTCACATAGTTAGTCGATTAACTTGAATATTCCCAAATATTTTAATGTCATTCAGCTCATAAGTGAATAATTATATTTCATTTTTAAATAAGTTTTTAAAATTCTGGATGAAATTTAATATCTTTCCATACATTTATTTGTTGTTTTGTTAATTTGTTAGGGCTGTAGTAACAAAATGCCACATATAACATAGCTTAAGTGGCATAATTTGTCAGTCAAGATACTGGGATGGTTGATCCAGGCTTCTCTCATTGGTTGCTTTCTCACTGTGTCCTCGTGCAGACTCACCCACGTGTATGTGTCTCTCTAGTGTCACTGCTTTATCTTAAAAGGACACCATTTATATTGGCTTGGGCTCACTATGAACAAAGCTATTGGAGGTGATGGAACTTCAGTTGAGCTCTTTCAAATCCTGAAAAATGATGCTGTGAAAGTGCTGCACTCAGTATGCCAGCAAATTTGGAAAACTCAGCAGTGGCCACAGGACTGGTAAAGGTCAGTTTTCACTCCAGTCCCAAAGAAAGGCAATGCCAAAGAATGCTCAAACTACTACACGATTGCAGTCATCTCACACGCTAGTAAAGTAATGTTCAAAATTCTCCAACCCAAGCTTCAGCAGTATGTAACCATGAACTTCCATATGCTCAAGGTGGAGTTAGAAAAGGCAAAGGAACCAGAGATCAAATTATGTTGGATCATGAAAAAAGCAAGAGAGTTCCAGAAAAACATCTACTTCTGCTTTACTGACTATGCCAAAGCCTTTGACTGTGTGGATCACAACAAACTGTGGAAAATTCTTCAAGAGATGAGAATACCAGGCCACCTGAAAAGCCTCCTGAGAAATCTGTATGTGGGTCAAGAAGCAACAGTTAGAACTGGACATGGAACAACAGACTGGTTCCAAAACGAGAAAGGAGTATGTCAAGGCTTTATGGCTTTATATTGTCACCCTGCTTATTGAACTTACATGCAGAACACATCATGGGAAACTCTGGGCTGGATGAAGCACAAACTGGAATCAAGATTGCTGGGAGAAATATCAATAACCTCAGATATGCAGATGACATCACCCTTATGGCAGACAGTGAAGAAGAACTAGAGAACTTCTTGGTGAAAGTGAAAGAGGAGAGTGAAAAAGTTGGCTTAAAACTCAACATTCAGAAAACAAAGATCATGGCATCCAGTCCCATCACTTCATGGCAAATAAATGGAGAAACAGTGACAGACTATTTTGAGGGGCGCCAAAATCACTGCTGATGATGAGTGTAGCCATGAAATTAAAAGACGCTTGCTACTTGGAAGAAAAGTTATGACCAATCAAGACAGCATATTTTGTTGACAAAGGTTCGTCTAGTCAAAGCTATGGTTTTTCCAGTAGTCATTTATGGATGTGAGAGTTGGACTATAAAGAAAACTGAGTGTCAAAGAATTGATGCTTTTGATCTCTTGTCTTGAAGAAAACTCTTGAGAATCCCTGGGACTGCAAGGAGATCTAACCAGTCCATCCTAATGGAAATCAGTCCTGAATATTCATTGGAAGGACTGATGCTGAAGCTGAAACTCCAATATTTTGGCCAACTGATGGGAAGAACTGACTTACTGGAAAATACCCAGATGCTGGGAAAGATTGAGGGCAGGAGGAGAAGGGACAACAGAGGATGAGATTGTTGGATGGCATCACTGACGCTGTGGACATCAGTTTGAGTAAGCTCCCTGAGTTGGTGATAGATAAGGAAGCCTGGGGTGCTGCAGTCCATGGGGTCACAAAGAGTTCAACATGATTGAGCGACTGAACTGAACTGACCTGAGGAAATTAATATCAAGCAGTTTGCTTGTAAAGGGAAAGAACAATTGGAGGCAATGACTATAGAGGCCTTGATTCAAGAGAGAATCTTTTTAAGGCTGGGAAACCTGTACATATTCCCAGGGACAGTGAAGCTCGTATGGAGGAAGAGATTGAAGATCCAAGTGAGAGAGAAAATAATTGATGGAGGTAGGCCCCTGATAATCTTTGAGCATATGACCTCTAGGTTATTTTATTATCTTTCAAGGAGAAAGAGGAAAATAGAATTGGATGCATATAAATTTTAAGCTGTAGGCATGAGGAAGCAGTGTCTGAAAATTGAGGAACATAATGTTTACTGCACTTCATTTTCTCACGTAAAATATAAGATTTTCATGCCTGCTGAGAGTAAAAGAAAGTGGATGTAGGGCTGGATGCTTGAGGAAAGTAAAAAGATTTAGAAAATTTTGTGAAGGGAATGGAAAGAGAGGTAACCAAGGACATGTTAAAGGGCTGTTATTAAAGGAAAATGCACACCATAAATCTAGACTAGTATCATCCCATCGGCCTCTTACCTCTCCTAAAACATTGCTCAAAACTAGTGTGTAAATGTTTTCTCCCATTCTGTGTATTGATTTTTGTTTGTTTGTTTTATGGTTTGCTTTGGTGTGTAAAAGCTTTTAAGTTTATTTAGGTCCCATTTGTTTATTTTTGTTTTTATTTTCATTACTCTAAGAGATAGGTCAGAAGAGATCTTCCTGCAATTCTTGTCAGAGTCTGTTCTTCCTATGTTTTCCTCTAAAAGTTTTATACTACCAGGTCTTACATTTAGGTCTTTAATCCATTTTGAGTTTATTTTTATGTGTGATGTTAAAGAATGTTCTATTTCATTCTTTTATATGGAGCGGACCAGTTTTCCCAGAACCATTTATTGAAGAGAATGTCTTTTCTACATTATATATTCTTGACTCTTCTGTCATATATTAGGTGACCACAGGTATATGGGTTTATCTCTAGGCTTTCTATCCTTTTCCATTAATCTGTATTTATATTTTTGTGCCAGTGTCATATTGTCTTGATTACTGTAGCTTTGTATTACAGTCCAAAGTCAGGGAGCATAAGTCTCCCACTTCTGTTTTTCTTTTTCAAGATTGTTTGGCTTTTCAGGGACTTTTGTGTTTCCATACATACTGCAAATTTTTTTTGTTCTAATTTAGTGAAAAATGCCATTGATAGTTTGACAAGGATTGCATGGAATCTAGAATGCTTTCAGTAGTGTGGTCATTTTGATAATATTGATCTTCCAATCCAAGAACCTGGGATATCTCTCCATTTGTTTGTGTCATTTTTTATTTCTTTCATCAGTATCTTATATTTTTCTGGGTACAGGTCTTTTGCTTCCATACATAGATTTATTCCTAGACATTTTATTCTTTTTGTTGCAATGGTAAATGGGATTATTTTCTTAATTTCTCTTTCTGAACTTTCCTTGTTGGTGTGTATGAATGTAAGAGATTTCTGTGTATCATTTATTTATCCTGCAGTGTTACTAAATTCATTGATGAGCTATAGCAGTTTCCTGGTATTTCTCTTTGAATATTATCATGTCATCTGCAAACAATGACAGTTTTACTTCTTTTGCAGTTTGGATTCCCTTTATTTCTTCTCCTTCTCTGATTGCTATTATTAAGACTTTCATAATTATGTTGAATAAATGATGAGAGTGGACATCCTTGGCTTGTTCTTGATCTTAGAGGAAATGTTTCTAGCTTTTTACCATTGAGTATGATGTTAGCTGTCAGAGAAGGCAATGGCACCCCACTCCAGTAATCTTGCCTGGAAAATCCCATGGACAGAAGAGCCTGGTAGGCTGCAGTCCACGGGGTCACGAAGAGTCAGACACGACTAGTGACTTCACTTTCACGCATTGGAGAAGGAAATGGCAACCCACTCCAGTGTTCTTGCCTGGAGAATCCCAGGAACGGGGGAGCCTGGTGGGCTGCCATCTATGGGGTCGCACAGAGTCAGACACAACTGAACTGACTTAGCAGTAGTAGTAGCATGATGTTAGCTATAGGTTTGTCATATATGGCCTTTATTATGTTGAGTATGTTCCCTTGCTGTTCACTTCCCAGAAAATTTTTTATCATAAATGGGTGCTGAATTTTTTCACAATTTCTTGATATCTTTTAAGATGATCATACCCTAGCTTTGACTATACAGACCTTTGTTTTTCTTCCAAGGAGCAAGCATCTTTTAATTTCATAGCAGCAAATACTATCCACAGTGATTTTGGAGCCCAAAAAAATAAAGTCTGTCACTGTTTCCATGTTCTCCCCCATCTGTTAGCCATGAAGTGATGGGCCCAGATGCCATGATCTTAGTTTCTTGAATGTTGAGTTTTAAGCCAGTTCTTTTCATTCTCCTCTTTCATCTTCCTCAAGAGGCTCTTTAGTACTTCTTCAATTTCTGCCATTAGAGTGATATCAGTTTGTTGATATTTCTCATAGTAAAATTGATTCCAGCTTGTGATACATACAGCCCAGCATTTTGCATGATGTACTCTGCATAAGTTAAATAAGTAGGGTGAAAACATACAGCCTTGACATACTCCTTTCCAAATTTTGAAAAAGTCTGTTGTTGCATGTCTGGTTCTAGTTGTTGCTTCTTGACCTGCATATAGGTTACTCAAGAGACCAGTAAAGTGGCCTACTATTCCTATCTCTTTAATAATTGTAAACAGTTTGTTGTGATCCACACAGTCAAAGACTTTCACATAGTCAATGAAGCAGAAGTAAATGTTTTTCTGGAATTCCCTTACTTTTTCTATTATCCAGTGGAATTTTTCAATTTGATCTCTGATTCCTCTGCATTTTAAAATCCAGCTTGTATATCTGGAAGTTCTCAGTTCACATACTGTTGAAGCCTACTTGAAGGATTTTGAGCATTACTTTGCTAGCATGTGAAATGAGTGCAATAGTACAGTAGCTTGAACATTCTTTGGCATTGCCTTTCTTAGGGATTGGAATGAAAACTGACCTTTTCCAGTCCTGTGGCCACTGCTATTCAGTTCAGTTAAGTTCAGTTGCTCAGTTGTGTCTGACTCTATGTGATCCCATGGACTGCAGCACACCAGGCCTCCCTGTCCATCACCAACCCCTAGAGTTTACTCAAACTCACAGCCCATTGAGTCGGTGATGCCATCCAACCATCTCATCCTCTGTTGTCCCCTTCTCCCGCCTTCAATCTTCCCAGCATCAGGGTCTTTTCAAATGAGTCAGCTCTTCACATCAGGTGGCCAGAGTACTGGAGTTTCAGCTTCAGCATCTGTCCTTCCAGTGAATATTCAGGACTGATTTTCTTTAAGATGGACTGGTTGGATCTCCTTGCCATCCAATGGACTCAAGAGCCTTCTCCAACACCACAGTTGAAAAGCATCAATTCTTTGTCAGTCAACTTTCATTACAGTCCAACTCTTCACATACATACATGACCACTGGAAAAACGATAGCCTTGACTAGATGGACCTTTGTTGTCAAAGTAATGTCTCTGTTTTTAATATGCTGTCTAGGTTGATCATAACTTTTCTTCCAAGGAGCAAGCATCTTTTAATTTCATGGCTTTAGTCACCATCTTCAGTGACTTTGGAGCCCCCCAAAATAAAGTCTGTCACTGTTTCCACTCTCTTCATCTATCTGCCATGAAGTGATGGGACTGGATGCCATGATCTTTGTTTTCTGAATGTTGAGCTTTAGGTCAACAATTTCACTCTCCTCTTTCACTTTCATCAAGAGGGTCTTTAGTTCTTCTTCACTGTCTGCCATAAGGGTGGTGTCATCTGCATGTCTGAGGTTATTGATATTTCTCTCAGCATCTTGATTCCAGCTTGTGCTTCATCCAGCCCAGCATTTCTCATGATATACTCTGCATATAAGTTAAATAAGCAGGGTGACAATATACAGCCTTGGCATACTCCTTTTCCTATTTGGGACCAGTCTGTTTTTCTATGTCCAGTTCTAACTGTTGCTTCCTGACCTGCAAACAGATTTCTCAGGAGGCAAGTCAGGTGGTCTGGTATTCCCATCTCTTTCAGAATTTTCCACAGTTTATTGTGATCCACACAGTCAAAGGCTTTGACATAGTCAATAAAGCAGAAATAGATGTTTTTCTGGAACTCTCTTGCTTTTTCCATGATCCAGCGGATGTTGGCAATTTGATCTCTGGTTCCTCTGCCTTTTCTAAAACCAGCTTGAACAGCTGGAAATTCACGGTTCACGTATTTTTGAAGCCTCTCTTGGAGAATTTTGAGCATTACTTTACTAGTGTGTGAGATGAGTGCAATTGTGCGGTAGTTTGAACATTCTTTGACATTGCCTTTCTTTGGGACTGGAATGAAAACTGACCTTTTCCAGTCCTGTGGCCACTGCTGAGTTTTCCAAATTTGCTGGCATATTGAGTGCAGCACTTTCACAGCATCATCTTTTAAGATCTGAAATAGCTCAACTGAAGTTCCATCACCTCCACTAGCTTTGTTCATAGTGATGCTTCCTAAGGCCCACTTGACTTCACATTCCAGGATGTCTGGCTCTAGGTGAGTGATCATAGCATCATGATTATCTGGGTTGTGAAGATCTTTTTCATACAGTTCTTCTGCATATTCTTGCCACCTCTTCTTAATATCTGCTGAGTTTTCCAAATTTGCTGGCATATCAAGTGCAGCACTTTCACAGTATCACCTTTTAGGATTCAAATAGCTCAACTGGAATTCCATAACCTCCACTTGTTTTGTTCATAGTAATGCTTCCTAAGACCCACTTGACTTCACAGGATGTCTGGCTCTAGGTAAATGACCACAGCATCATGGTAATCCAGATCATTAAGACTGTTTTTGTATAGTTCTTCTGTGTATTATTGCTACCTCTTCTTAATCTTTTCTCCTTCTGTTATGTCCTTACCATTGCTGTCCCTTTATTGTGCCCATCTTTACATGAAATGTGCCCTTGATATCTCCAGTTTCCTTGAAGAGATTTGTAGCCTTTTCCATCCTATTGTTTTCTTCTATTTCTTTACATGGTTCCCTTTGGAAGACTTTCTTATTTCTTCTTGCTGTTATCTGGAACTCTTCATTCAGTTGCAGATGTATTTCCCTTTCTTTTCCTTTCACTTTTCTGCTTTTCTCAACTATTTGTAAGGCCTCCTCTGACAACTGCTTTGCCTTCTTTTATTTCTTTTTCTTAGCGATTATTTTGATCTCTGCCTCCTGTAGAGTGTTATGAACTTCTGTCCATAGTTCTTCAGGCACTATATCAGATCTAATCCCTTGAATCTACTTGTCATCTCCATTGTAAAATAATAAGGGATTTGATTTAGGCCACACCTAAATGGCCTAGTGGTTTTCCTACTCTCTTCAATTTGAGCCTGAATTTTGAAATAGGGAGCTCATGATCTGAGCCACAGTCAGCTCCAGATCTTGTTTTCTGACTGTGTAGAGCTTCTCCAACTTTATCTGCAAAGAATATAATCAATCTCATTATATATATCAATCAATGTTGCGGTCTGGTGATATCCATATGTAGAGTCATCTCTTGTGTTGTTGGAAAAGGATGTTTGCTATCACCATCTTTTGTTCTTTTGACAGAACTCTATCAGCCTTTGCTCTGCTTCATTTTGTACTCCAAGGCCAAATTTGCCTGTTACTCCAGATATCTCTTTCTTTTTTCTTTTAAGGGACATTATTTTTCATTTTTTAAAATTAATTAATTTATTTTAATTGGAGGCTAATTAGTTTACAGTATTGTAGTGATTTTTGCCATACACTGACATGAATCAGCCATGGGTGTACATGTGTTCCTCATCCTGAACCCCCCTCCCTCTTCCCTCCCCATCCCATCCCTCAGGTATCTCTTGACTTCTGACTTTTGCATTCCAATCCCCTATGATAAAAATTATATCTTTTTGGTGTTAATTTTAGAAGATCTTGTAGGTCTTCATAGAGCCATTCAACTTCATCTCCTTTGGCCTTAGTGATTCTTACATAGATTTGCTTTGATTTTGCATGGTTTGCCTTGGAAATGAACCAAGATCATTCTGTCATTTTTTTAGATTGCGCCCAATACTGCATTTTGGACTCTTTGTTTTCTATTAGGGTTACTCCATTTCTTCTAAGGAATTCCTGCTCCAAAATAATAGATATAATGGTCATATGAATTAAATGTGCCCATTCCTGCCTATTTTAGTTAACTGATTCCTAAAATATCAATGTTCATTCTTGCCATCTCCTGCTTGACCACGTCCAATTTACCTTGACTCATGGACCTAATATTTCAGGTTCCTATACAATATTGTTCTTTACAGAACTGAACTTTACTCTCATCACCACACACATCCACAGCTGAGCATCATTTCCACTTTGGAACAGCCTCTTCATTCTTTCTGGAGCTATTTCTATGCTCTTCCACAGTAGCATATTAGACAGCAACTGACCTGGGGGGCTCACCTTCCAGTGTCATATCTTTTTACCCTTTCATACTTATCATGTTGTAATTGAGGCAAGAATACTGAAGTGGTTTGCCATCCCTTCTCTAATGAACCATATTTTGACCATATTTTGTCAGAACTCTCCACCATTACCCATCTATCTTGGGTGGTCCTGCACAGCATTGCTCATAACTTCATTGAGTTATACAAGGCTGTGATCTGTGTGATAATTTTGGTTAGTTTACTTTGATTGTGGTTTTCATTCTGTCTGCCCTCTAATGGATAAGGATTCAGCTTGTGCAAGCTTCCTGATGGGTGGGACTGGCTTTGGAGAAAACTGTGTCTTGTTCTGGTGGGCAGGACTATGCACAGTAAATTTTTCATCCAATTGCCTGTTGATGGTTGAGGCTGTGCCCCCTCCTTGTTCATCATTTGAGACAACCCAATTCTAGAGTCTGCAGGCTTTATGTTAGATCTATTAGCTACCTCATGCCAACATGATACTCCCAGGACTGCTGCTTCTAGTCCCCCATCCCCATGGCAGGCCTCTGCTGTCCCATGTCTCTGCAGGAGACCCTGAACACTCACAGACAAGCCTGGCTCCATCTCTTTATGGGGTCACTGCTCCTTTCTCCTGGGTCCTGGTGTGACCAGGTTTTGCTTGTGCCCTCCAATATTCTCTGTTTCTCCCATTCCTGTTAAATTTCTGTAATAAAATCTTGCTGTCCTTAAAAGTCAATTGCCCTAGGGATTCCCAATCATTTTGCTGAATCTCAAGGTTGGGAAGTCTGATATGGGGCCTCAAAACTTCACAATGCTGCAAGAACTTCTTTGGTATCATTGTTCTCCAATTTGTGTATCACCCACCCAGTGGGTATGGGATTTGATTTTATCATGATTACTCCCCTCCTGCCACCTCATTGTGGCTTCTCCTTTGTCCTTATATGTGGGGTATCTTTTTTGGTGGGTCCTGCATCTTCCTATCAATAGTTGTTGAAAAGCTAGTTGAAATTTTGGTGTTCTCACAAGAGAAAAAGAGTGTATGTCTTTATATTCTGCCACCTTGGATTATAAAATCTTTTTTGTGAACTTAGTATGTAGACTGCTGATGCATGTGGCGTATCCTTATCTTGATGATTGGCCTGAGGCATCCACCAATGGAGTTTGTACACAGTTGGGTGGAGCCCTATTTTGGTGCTGAAATGGGGGACCTGGAGGAGAGCTCATGCCAGTTAATATTCCCTCAGCCAAGAATTCTCTGGCCATCCAGCATCGAGGACTTGGTGCTATTACCACAGGGGCTCAGTTTTGACCCCTGGCTGGGGAACTAAGACTCCATAAGCCATGTGGTGTAACCAACAAAAACAGGGAAAAGAATAGGGGTAGACAAGCAAAAATGAAGACAAACAACACAAACATAACTAAATAAAACAAACGAAGAAAGAAACAACACAGAAAACAAAAAAAAAGAAAGCATCCAAACAATTAATCCCAAAACCAACACAAACAATAGAAACAAAATTAACATAATAAAAAAAGAAAAACTAAAACAAAAAAGCATAGAAAATAAAAATTAATTCACAAAATTACTGCAAAACAAAAACAGAAACCCAAATAAGGAAAAGAGGCAAAGAAAAAAAAAACAAAACAAGACAAACAGCATAAATATAATCAAACAAGGACATTAAGAAACAACAACAAAAAAAAAACACACAAAGAAAACAGAAAAAATCAAAACACTTCAAAACCAAAAAGAATAAAAACAAAAACCCAAACTAGAACAAAAAAGCAAAGAAAAAAACAAAGCAAATAACATAAAAATAAACTCACAAAATGACGAAATAAAATCTAAAAAAGGAAAAGAAAGCAAGTAAAAAGCAAGACAAACAATTAAAAAAAAACATATAAAAACAAAACAAAAAAAAAAATCCAGAGAACAAAAAAAGAAGAAAACAACCAATCAAACAAAAGTACCCTAAAACCAAAACAATGAAACCTAATTATAGGAGTATCCTTTTGTCTTTTTAGGTGTCTGTGGTCCTCTGCTAATGTTCAATAGTTCCTCTGAGTGAACTGTCCCACTTGTAGATATATCTTTGATGTACTTGTGGGAGGAACTTAACCCCAGATTTTCCTATTCCCAATCTTGACTGCTCCATCTTCAAACTGACAGCCATTCCTGGCTGCAAATAGGGCTTTAGCTGGGGAGGTCCCTCCCAAGAATGGTGGCCTTGTGGCTGTGGGCAGCGTTGGAGGTTGCACTGCTCTCCTCTCAGGTTCTTGGACAGCTTAGTGACAGAAGAGGGAAAAGACACTAAACCAGGATTTTCAGCCCTGCAGGGACCAGGGCTCCAAGCCTGGCAGCAGGGATGGGGCCACTCGGCCCTTAGTCATTCAGGAAGGGATGTAGGGGCACCTGGGAGGAAGCTCCCAAGAGCTTGGTGCAGTGCCTTGCCTCAAGGGGCATTCTGGAGGCGCATTCCAGGCATGGGGGTAAGGCCACCCTCTGTGACCACAGCCCCAGCCAAACAATACCTAAATGTCAGAGTTTGGAGCAGAGAAAGGCTTGTTGCAGAGCCATGCAAAGAGATGGCTGGCTTATGCACCCTAAAACCTCTTTGTTGTTATTCTTTACAATTTTTTAGGTGAATTGCCAACTTCAGTTTTTTCCAGAAAATCCATTTTTCAATGAATGAGCTCAATCCCTATTGAGTTTCTGAAAGTGTGATTTTGCTATGATTTTGACCAAGATATCAAAAGTGTATTCTGTTGGGTGATTTGCAGAGCAATTGAAGTGCTAGTTACCTGTTATTGCTCTGACCTAATAGGAGATTATTTCTGTTTACCAGTGGTCAGCTTTTAAGTGAAGTTGTTACACCCTTGTAACCTATAAATATGTATTGAATGATTGAAGTTCTGACCTTCGTATGATACTAGAGATGAACTGTGATCATATTTTCCAAACAAAGACATGGTAATCAAAGATTTTTCTGATTTTTGAATTTATTCATATGAAGATATATGGAGATATAAAAAGTACCAACTTAATAAACATTTATCAAATTGCATTTTTCAAAAAAGAGCAAAATGAAATGTGGGTGAGATTGTTTCAGAAATTCTGGACTTTATGTATGTGTAACCTCATAGGATGGTTGTGGAGATTAAAGAGAAGAGTTATGCTTCTTTACAAATATCAGGGATTATATGTTCCTGCCACATTGTTCTGTTAATGGAATATGACTTTTCAGTTGACATATAATTTCAGTAATGTGTTTTTTTTTCCATTTACACTTGCTCTTTAATAGAAAAAGGCTTAAACATATTGGTTTTAAGTTTCCTTGTCCTTCTCTTCCTTTTGCCTCTTTTTTAAGAATATCTATGTTCTGTAAATAAAATTTAAGTGAATCAAAAGTATTGATGCTTAAAGGAGTCCATTCTTAAGTCTTTTAAAAAGAGTATTTGAAAACAATTTGAATCATCATCTTTAAATTACTTATTTTCTGAGTTGGTGGGTAAGTAAGTTACAGGGCAAGAAAATCTACCTCTACATTGATCCCTCAATGGTGTCAATGATTCTTAAGTTCTCTCACTTCCAATCTCACTGAACAGTATCTATCAAAGTGCCCAAACCTAATGCTGATGCTTTGAGACGAAGAAGCTATTTAGATAGACAGAAGAATGTTGACTTCTGTTTCTGAAAATTTTGTTTTGGGGAAATGTGGTGAATTACAGGGGAATAGAGAGATCAGTCCTGAAGGGAGTTCTTAGCAATTTTTTTGAGGACAATTATTTATTTTAAGGGTACAAAATGTGGAATAGAACCATTTGAGTATTAAAACTATAAAGGGACCTTGAAAACCTTCTGGTACAGGCTCTTCATTTTACAAAAGTCCTTTTGTGCATGCTGCAGTAGTGGTAGCAAATTTTTCTTTCTCTAACTCCATTCCTACTCATCTACTCTTTGGAACTTTAGTTCACTCCCACTAACCTAGCCCCACAGTTCTTCATGTCTCACTTGTGCTTTGCAAACTCATCTTCTTAGTTATACAATCTGGCACTGGCCATTTCCTTCCTTTATTATTGCTGGGATCATTGTATTGGGGCTAGGAACCTCTTAAATTTAGACTTGTATTTGGGGAACATGAAATCAGGCTAGGTGCCATATATGGGGCAATGTACTTTTATTCATTGAGTCATTATTCTAATTCTGTGAATGATGGATATTATTATTTCCTTTTTTAAATTAGAAAACAGAGGCACAGAGTGTTGTAAGTGGCCTAGTTGAGACTTAACTCTAGGTCTGTTGGGTTAAGGCTAAACTTCAGGGAATGAGGACTTGTTTTACATGAGATGTTAAAGACAACAGCAACTTGCACTTCTCTTTTCATCACTGACATTGACTTAGCTCTTCTAACCTTAACTCTTCTCTTGAGTTCCTTTCCAATTGCTAATTTTTCTCTTTTACTGGGTGGTAAACTGCTTTTGCAGAGAAGGCTATGGCACCCTACTCCAGTACTCTTGCCTGGAAAGTCCCATGGACGGAGGAGCCTAGTGGGCTGCAGCCCATGGGGTCGCTGAGGGTTGGACACAACTGAGTGACTTCTCTTTCACTTTTCACTTTCATGCATTGGAGAAGGAAATGGCAACCCACTCCAGTGTTCTTGCCTAGAGAATCCCAGCCTGGTGGGCTGCCATCTCTGGGGTCGCACAGAGTCGGACACAAGTGAAGCGACTTAGCAGTAGCAGCAGCAACAGCAAGCTGCTTTTGTGGGCTTTTCTAGTGGCTCAGATGGTAAAGAATATGCCTGCAATGCAGGAGATCTGGGTTCAATTCCTGGGTCAGGAAGATCCCTTGGAGAAGGAAATGGCTACCCATTCCAGTATTCTTGCCTGGAGAATTCCATGGACAGAGAAGCCTGGCAGGCTATACAGTCCATGGGGTTGCAAAGAGTCACACAAAACTGAACAACTAACACTTTTACTTTTACTTTTCAAGCTGCTTCTTAATCCAACAAGTTCCTTCTTTATTGCCTTATGTACAGTTTTCTGGGTGAATAATTATTTTCTTTTTTTTTTAAATTATTTTCAAAGTAATTAGAAAATCTATTATCAATATATATGAAAATGGATTTTATTTTTATGTCTAAAATTGTATGGTTAGAAACCATGGTTGAGGTAATTGAATGGTACAATCTTTTCTGAAGATAAGATGGTTAAGAAAAATTTTTTCCTGTAAATTGGCCACAGAAAGTTGGGTTGTTCTCAATGCAGACTTTGTGGGAATTCAATTGCTGCCTATGTTCCCAAATGGCCAAATGGGATCTTGTCCAGAAAAAAACCCAACATTATAGCAATATAATGGATTTAGGGAGGCAAACTAGAGTGCTTTTTAAGGACCAGCTCTGATTTATGTTATTCTTCAGACACTCAGTCTAGCAACTTAGAGGAAACAGATTTCTTTTAGTCCTAGCCTATGCCTCCTGTCTCTCTGAAATATGGCATCTGTCAATTTTGTTCTGCCACAAGAGGGCAGCAAAGGAATAGATGAATATTTCCCTCTACCTCTGCTTTCTGGAATGATAGGTAAGTAGGTTGGTAGAGAGATAATTATTTTTAAATATGTATAAATATAAATATAGATTTATACTTTATGGATTTATATTTTATATATCTTAAAATATGTCTTTATGTATCTATCTACACATATACATATAGATACAAAACATACTCATGTACACACATGAGAGAGAATCTAATTAAGCCAAGTTTATACATCATTGCCTTTAAATCCTGAAATGATAGAGTTAAGCTAAAAGCTATTAAAAATAACATTTGTATTAGTCTGTACATATGAGGACAGTATAAAGAGTATAAAAAAAGATAGTATATGAGAATATAAAATGTATTTAACTAGGGATTTGGCAAACATTTTCAAATGAATCTTCAGAAAAAAAAAATACTTTAAGTAGTAAATATTAAAAGCAAAGTATAACCTGAAGAAAAATATCTTTGAGCAAAGAATGATTTGATTGAGAAATTTCAAATATGTTTATCAGTCATAGTGAATCTTTGAAAACACAGCTTTAAGTTTTCAATTCTTACTAAATCAAGAAGATCTTCACACACTTCCCAAAAGCCTAATTCTCTTAGCTTTGAAGTGAGGTCAGGACCTGTTTGAAGTGAATAAACATGTCCAAACCTGATGAGATAATGTGATAAGTGTAGGATAAGCTGTAAGCTGGGGTTTACCCCTCAGTGTTCAGAGAGCTGAAACCTTCCTCATGAGTCATCCTTTTGATTCTTGTCATCCTAAGAATTATTGTCAAGATTCAGTAAAAGGCGGGAAATACCCTCTCCCTTCCTTTTCCTGTCTCCAGCTGGCACTGAAACAAAAGTCACAATAGTACAAATAATAGCTGGCATTTATATAGATTTTGCTACTAGTGCCACTACTACTTGTGCCACTGGATGTGCTGAAATTTTGGTATTCAACATCTTCAGTGTCTCATTGAATTCTCATAACTTTTATGAGGTATTTCCTTATTTTACTTACAGGTAACTGAGACCTGAAGGGATTAAATTTGTTACGGATTTCAAAGTCAATTATCTGTTTTTATTGTATTTTTGGTGGCTTCTGATTTGCTTGTGTGTGTGTGTGTGTGTGTGTGTGTGTGAGAGAGAGAGAGATAATGAGAGAATTAATATATAATCAGAGATTTTTGAGAATTTAATAAGATCTCCCAAAATCATATAGGTCATTCCCCTCAGTGGCCAATGATTTTCCCATATCATATACTTTTGTCTTTGCTGTTCTCCTTTGGGTGATCTGAATCTCAAGTTTGAATATCAGAGTCTGAATAAAACTGAGGCCTCTGTACTAGAGGGTCAGATAGGTATAATTTGGCAGCTAGACATGAAGCAGACCGAGGTTCCTCAGTCTAGTGACACTACCTGTAGGAATTTCAGAAATCAGGTATCAGTGGAGGAGCATTGAGATTGGGTGAACTTTTTCTTTGCTCTGAGATTTTAGGACTAATGGCTGTCACTGCTATTTTGGGATTAAGACTAAAAACTGAAAATGCCTAGCTCACATCTATAGGTTTTCCAAATAACCATAAAGATGAGAGTATTATGGAAATAATGGAAAATAACTTTGGAAGCAGATGACCCTGAGGCTGAATCCCAGCTCCAATATTTGCTAGCCAGGTAGTCTTCAACAAGCCAGTCTACCTCCCAGAAACTTGTTTCCTTATTTTAAAATTGGGACTAATAATTAAACTTACGTCACTCAGTTGTTGGGATGGTTCAATGAGATAAATATATCAAGTACTTTGTACATAGTATTGCCCACTAAATGCTACTGAGTTAGCCAAAAAGTTTCTTTGGGTTTTTCCCTAATATCTAACAGAAAAGCTCAAATGAACTTTATAGCCAACCCAATAATACCTTCCCATCCCTTTACTATATTGATAGGAAACTAACTTTATCTCAGTGATGACACTCTTCCATAATCTACGGTATGAACTAAGTAGTCAAAGTGGTACTTTTTAGAAGTCCTTAGATCATTGTCTAGGTTGTCTAGGTTGGTCATAACTTTTCTTCCAAGGAGTGAAGTGAAGTGAAGTGAAGTCGCTCAGTCGTGTCCGACTCTTTGCTCCCCCATGGACTGTAGCCTACCAGGCTCCTCAGTCCATGGGATTTTCCAGGCAAGAGTCCTGGAATCGGTTGCCATTTCCTTCTCCAGGGGATCTTCCTGACCTAGGGATCGAACCCGGGTCTCCCGCATTGTAGGCGGATGCTTTACCATCTGGTTTTCTTCCAAGGAGTAAGCATCTCTTAATTTCATGGCTCCAGTCACCATCTGCAGTGATTTGGGAGCCAAAAAACAAACAAAGTCTGTCACTGTTTCCACTGTTTCTCCATCTACTTGCCATGAAGTGATGGGACCAGATGCCATGATCTTAGTTTTCTGAATGTTGAGTTTTAAGCCAACTTTTTCACTCTCCTCTTTCACTTTCACCAAGAGGCTCTTTAGTTCTTCACTTTCTGCCATAAGAGTGGTGTTATCTGCATATCTGAGGTTATTAATATTTCTCCCGGCAATCTTGATTCCATTTTGTGCTTCATCCAGCCCAGCATTTCTCATGATGTACTCTGCATATAAGTTAAATAAGCAGGGTGATGATATACAGCCTTGACATACTCCTTTCCCTATTTGGAACCAGTGTGTTATTCCATGTACAGTTCTGACTGTTGCTTCCTGACCTGCATACGATTTCTCATGAGGCAGGTTAGGTGGTCTGGTATTCCCATCTCTTTCAGAATGTTCCACAGTTTATTGTGATCCACACAGTCAAAGGCTTTGGCATAGTCAATAAAGCAGAAATAGATGTTTTTCCAGAACTCTCTTGCTTTTTTGATGATCCAGAGAATGTTGGCAATTTCTTCTCTGGTTCCTCTGCCTTTTCTAAATCCAGCTTGAACATTTGGAAGTTCACAGTTCATGTACTGTTGAAGCCTAGACAGCATATTAAAAAGCAGCAACATTACTTTACCAACAAAGGTCCGTCTAGTCAAAGTTATGGTTTTTCAAGTAGTCATGTATGGATGTGAGAGTTGGACTATAAAGAAAGCTGAGCACCGAAGAATTGATGCTTTTGAACTGTCATGTTGGAGAAGACTCTTGAGAGTCCCTTGGACTGCAAGGAGACCCAACCAGTCCATCCAAAAGGAAATCAGTCATGAATATTTTTTGGAAGGATGGATGCTAAAGCTGAAACTCCAAAACTTTGGCCACCTGATGCAAAGAACTGACTCATTTGAAAAGACCCTGATGCTGGGAAAGACTGAAGGCAGAAGGAGAAGGGATCAACAGAGGATAAGATGGTTGGATGACATCACCGACTCAACGGACATGAGTTTGAGTAAATTCCGGGAGTTGGTGATGGACAGGGAGGCCTGGCGTGCTGCATTCCATGGGGTCACAGAGTTGGACACGACTGGGTGACTGAACTGAACTGAGATAATTGTTAATTCATAGTTGTTAAATGATGCAGAACTCTTCACTTCTCTAGTCTGAAGGTATTGTAAGTAGGTCTTAAGAGAAAACTCCACTTGAAACCTGCCATTGCATTCTTAGTAGAATACATAAATCCTTGCCAAGTGGATGGAAGTGTCCTTAGCAGATTCTGACTTAATTCTTTCCTAAGTATCCTCTTCCCAAGGCAACTGGGAGGGGAATGGACTGACAGAGCATGGATTATAGACGTTAGATACAATCAGCAGAAGTATAAAAAGTTTCACAAAGGAGGTACTGTGTTTTAAGGGGATAGGGCACTAGATTGAGGATTAGAATTTTGGGGTTCTAATCAACGTTTTACCACCTACTAGCTTTGGAGACATGGGCAGACTGCTTCCTCTCTTTGGACATCAGTTTTACCTTAAGTGTGTTGTATGGGTCATGTGTCATGTAGAAGAACCTTAAAGTCTATATGTTGCAGAGACCAAAGACAAGCCTGGTGACAGCCCTCTTTAAAAATTTTTTGGCTCTTAGTAACAACAGACATGATATTTTCAAAGTTCTGTGCAAACTCTGGGAGAACTTGTTGACACACTTGATGTTTAAAGTGGTCTCTGCCAAATGCTAAGAGCTCATTATTTTTTAGCCAATCACCACTTTTGTTTCTAATGAAGTTCAGAGTGCAGTTTTTGCTAATATAACGAGACCTCAGAAAGTGCAACACAGCTTCAGCCAGAGTGTAAATGGCGGCTCATTAGAAAGCTGAGCTTCATCAGGGCCAAGTCTTGTATCTTTGTTTTATAGAAAGACAAGATGCTTTTTGTACAATCTGATATTTGCAACCCTGAAGCAGCATCTGAGGAGAATCTGGATAGTTACTGAGTTCTGTCAAAATTTCTAAGAATTTAGATGACTGTGGATCTTATTGCTTTTGGCAATTGAAAAATAATTATGTTAAATTTCTTCTATCTTTCATGCCTAAAGACATGATAGAGAAGAAACTTTAAGGGGATTAATATGTTATCAAATTCAGGCAAGAGTTTCCTTAACTCCCTCTGCAGTGAAGGTGATACCTCTCCTGTCTATGCCTCAAAGCCCAACAATTGTTATCATCCAGCTTTAGTCCTCAGGAGCCTTCAGGAAAAGGATTTCCAGGAATTGGACTCATGATGACCATCCCAGACACTAGCCAAGGCCCAACAGAGTGAAATAATATCCCTTGTATATTGATTTCTCTTAGACTGAGTCTTTAGAATTCAACTCAGCTAACATTCAGGGCCAGCCATGTGCCCAGAAAAAAATATCATTGGCTTGCTCCCAGACTATGTACTGGTTATTCTCTGGGACTTTTCCCAAAGTCACTGTTAAAGATCACAAAATTCTAGGTGTTCTTAACCAGTTTGCAGAAAGCCAAATCAGTTCACCCTCTTTCAGGAGTTTTGCAAGGTGGGAAAATAAGTTTGGCCTGATGTTGCCACCCAAGGAATTATTTTTAAACTTAAAATATGTTCTTCTATGTTATATAGTGGAAAGAATATTAACCTTAACGTCAAACAAATCTAAGTTCATGTCATAGCCCTGCCACTTAGGCCTTCTCCTGCTACTGGTATCACTTCCCCTTTTCAAAGATTGCATGAGATACAGAGGAGCTAGTTTTGTATCCTCTGCCACCTGGTATTTCACTCCATCCACCCCTATAAGAAAGCCCCACACATTATGATTTTCCCATTCTGTTAGAATTTATTTTTTTTATCATCAGAGGGTACATTGTGATTCCTCTCTTAGAACATACTTTTCATGGATACTCAAGAAGTCAATAGGGAATTGAGTAAAACAGAGTTTCTTTTCTTGTGCCTTTCTTAACATTAAAATTGAGTTGTCAAAATTAAGTTCAGAGATCTTGGGCCCATCATCTCTTCTTCTTCCTCTCTTAAGAGAAACTATGGATATTTGCCAGGTTTTCATTCCCAAAACACTAGTTATATCTGTAGTTTGTAGTTCTCCTTCAAAGAACTAATGATACAGATTAAATTTCATAAATACTAAATTCTTATCACATACTAGGCAAAGTTTTTGGCACTAAAGATAGATATACTTGTGAATAAATATTGTCAGGTGGTGATAAGTGCTGTAAATAACAAAGTAAAGGATGGTTATCTGTGGTTATCTTGTAGAAGGTGATATTAATATGATTCATAGGCAGAAAACTGAATAAATAGTATTAGCCATGATGGATAGCCTGAGAAAGAGCAGTTCCAAGAATAGTAAACAGTGAATGCAAAGTTCATGAGGCAGAATTGTCCTTGGCATGTTGAACAGCATGAGGCTAAACTGGCTAAGGTTGAATGAGCAAGGAGGGTAAATTTACTCCATTTCTTTTACCAAAGGGAATAGCAGTAACATATAGATTAAACGTCATCATTTAAAAATAGATCTGATGTCGGGCTTTTTGAGGGCCTACAGAACAGAGAGAGAGGTAAATGGATTCTTCCTACCACAGTAATTGCCAGTATTTCCACATTAAAGCTTGGCTTCAAGGTTTACATCTGTAGGCCAGCTTTGGGGAGAATGTTGCAATCCATGTTGACTCTCGGTTTATCTAGGCCATGTTTTAATTTTAGAAAGTATCCCCTCAGCTTTTCTAGACTTTTCTCATTTAGAAAGACTGGTTTTAAGCCTACTGAGCAACTTCTCTGAGCCCAGCCCATGGGCACATTGGCAGAACTTGTCTCAAAACTTTCCCAATGTCTCAGTCTACCTGGAGGAGACAGAGCCTATAGATAGAAGCCTGCCCAGGTGGATTTGCTGGCTTTCATTGTAAACCCTAAAAAGTAGTGATCACATATCCTTCTTGGGGTCTGGGTAGCTCTTTGAAGATGAGCAGGCTGTGAGGAAGGAGTTTTGCCAATGAGAAACAAATAACTGCTACCACTAGAGGAAATAAATAACTTAATCTGGCAGAGACCTCAAAGAGCCATCAAGTCCACAACTTCTGATTTGCATAGCACATAACCACTTCACCCCTTATTGCTTTAGTCTCAACCTCCCTCTGTCCCCTATTCCTTCCCTCCTCCATCTCACCTCTCCATCCTTGTCTCCCTGCTTCTCTCTAAGGAAACATGAGTTTAAGTCATTTTTAGGGTTGTGGTAGTTACCATCTATAGAGTGCTTAACATGTTCCAGACCAGGCTCTTTACATATTTTCTCATTCAGTCATCACAACAACCATATGAGGTAGGTGGTTATAGTGATTATTATCACTGTTTAGGAAATTGAGGTTTGAAAAATGCAAACTGAGCTTCACGTTTGAGGCACATATAGTTTAAGTACCTTTCCTGAGGTGCATAGTTAGCAAGTGGCAAAGCAACTACATAGCTGATTCTTGCTCAAAGCTAGTTCCTTAATCTCTGACTTATACTCTTTCCCCATTTCCAGTTGGAGAAGAAACAAGTGAGAAAAGTCTCTAGTATTTAATAGGCCTCAAGGGGCCTGGCAGCCAAAACTCATCCATTCATTATAAAAACTGTCACTGAACTGCTTTCTTTTGTCTGGTGTCCTAATAAGGCTCTAGTTTGTAGAGATGAATGAAACAGAAGTCTCTACTGTCAGGAAGCTCATGATACTGAGTGGGAATTGGGGGGTAATCAGTACTCAGGATATAGTGTAATAAGTAATATGAAGATGTACATCAGATGCTATGGGAGCAAGTGGAAGTAGAACATATCTCTGGCCTGGGAATCAGCTAAGGCTTCCCATAGCCTCAGTACTAACTCATGTTAGTACATGAGTTAAGATGCAAAAGTTAAAAGGGGATGAATGAATTAAGGTACAGCCTAACTTCCTGTAATACAAAGAAGAGCATATTCAGTGACTTAAATAAAAGACAAGTTCATTTTGCTTTCATGCAAAAGTCCAGAGGTAAACAGTCCAAAATTGGTGGAGTAGCTCTGCTATCCTTACTGCTTGGCCTTAATCTTTGGGTCCGACTTACCTGTTCCATCAGTCTTCATGAAAAAGAAAGGGAAAAGAGAAAGGAATGCAGACAAATTCTTTATAAAAACGTGATCCAGAAGTTTGTATAAATCACTTCCTCTTGTATTTTATTGTTTAAAACTTAAGTGCATGGCCTTACCTAGCTTTAAGGGAAGCTGGGACATGTAAGCATGGGTACTCAGCTAAATTCAACGACTTCTATTAATATTAGACTCCCTGGTGGCTCAGAGGTTAAAGCGTCTGCCTCCAATGCGGGAGGCCCGGGTTCGATCCCTGGGTCGGGAAGATTCCCTGGAGAAGGAAATGGCAACCCACTCCAGTATTCTTGCTTGGAGAATCTCATGGACTGAGGAGCCTGGTGGGCTGCAGTTATGGGGTCACAAACATGTAAGCATGGGTACTCAGCTAAATTCAATGACTTCTATTAATATTAGTAAAAGGAAAAAGGGTGGATGGATATCATAGTATAAAGTGAAGGTAAGAATAGAGGAAGATGAGATTGGAGATTATAGTCAGGGGCCAGATTATACAGTACCTTGTTTACTAACTACAGAGTTTGGACTTTGTCTCAAAGATAGTGAGGAGTCACTAAAATATAAGCAGAAGGGTAAGACAATTATATTTTGAGTTTATGAAGGTCCCTCTATTCACACTTTCATAGGCAGATTAAATAAAAGAGTGACATGAGGCACAGAGAATAGTTAGAAGACCACTGTAGTAATATTAGAGAGACATGATGAAACTCTGAACTGAGGCAGTGGTATTGAACAGAGAGAATAGGTAGAGAAATATTAAGGAAGTATAACTGATGGAACGTGGTGACTAAATAGATGTGGAGTGTGAGAGAGAAGGAAGATGCTAGGATAACAATACCCAGATTTCTGGCTTGGACATTAGCATTGTTTTAAGAAATAAACAAAATAGTTTAATTTTAGAAATGTTGAAGTTGAGATGCCTCTGGGATATCCAGATGTCAGTACTGAGTAAGCAATTTTATATATATACGGAATCCAGGTGAGGGATTATAACACCTGGTTAATCCAGGTCAAGGATTATAATACCTAGTGAAGCAAAGAAATAAGAAAAGACACAATGAGGAAGAAAGTTAGAGTCACTGTCTTTCATCCCTCTCCCAAGATTCAGCCCAGTGTGGAGAATGACAGTCTTCTTGGGAGAGGAGAATGAAGTGAGCACTTGATTTCACTGTTAAACCCCAGTACCAGCCCACCTCAGCATCAGACCAACTCCTGCAGACAGATGTCTCTCATGGCCCCACGCTCCCAGTGGTATCAGGCAAACCCAGGCCCTTGCCCTATGCTGTTATCCACCAGCTTCTGTGGCCCCAGGCATTTCCCAAAGTCCAAGAGAGCTCCTGTAGCACCATGCTACCAGAGGTTCCTACAGACTCAAGCTCTCAAAACACTCCACATTGCCCAGCACCTACATCCCCAGACAGCTCCCAAGGCCTGTGTGTGCTCACACAGACCCAGGTTGCTGGCTGACCCCACTGTCAGCCAGCTCTGTCACAAGGCTTCTAGTGGATTCCTGTGAGTGCAGATTCCTGGCCCATTCCAGAATGGGTCAGCTCCCACAGACCTAACCTCTAGACCAGCTCACACAGACTGAGGCACCCAGCCTACCTCAATGCCAGGATTGCTCCTATGGCTCAGGGTCCAGACAGGCTTCTGTGGACCCAAACTTCTGGCCAACCTTAGTTGGCCAAGCACTTGTGGCCTTAGCTTATAGGCTGGCTTCCAGAGAACCATACTCCTGGTCTGCACCAGCAACAAGCTGAACCCCATAGACTTAATCTCTAGGCTGGCCCTGAAGGCCCCAGATGGCAGGCCGTCTTCCATGGCCCTAGGCTCCCAGTGTGCCCAAAGGGCAGACTAACCCCATTGCCCTAGGTTCTAGCCCAGTTCCTATGAAATCAAGCTCCTGGCCCATCCAGCACCAGAATAGTCCCTGTGGACCTAGATTGGAGGCCCACCCCAGTGATTCCTTATCTTGGTCAGCCCCCGTGGACCCAGATCCAGATTCATTCACATGAACCCAAATCATAAGCCTGTCACTGCAAACGCAAGTGTTAGGCCTATGCCAGTGAATCCAAGCCCCAGTCCATACACTTGGACCCAGGCACCAGGCTTGCCCTAGTGGATCCAAACACCAAGCTTGCCCTCCTGATGACCAAGGCACCAAATTTGACTTCCAAAGGATTCAAGCAGCAAGTCTCCCCCAGACACCACCAGATGGCCCACCTAGAATCTCAGGATAAGAATGTGAAAAAAAAGGGAAAAACCCTAGTACATTGCTGGTGGGAATGCAAGGTGGTGCAGCCAATATGGAAGTCAGTGTGGATGTTCTCTAAAAAACTAAAAATAAGATTACCATATAATGCAGCAAGTCCACTCCTGGTATATATCTTAAAGAAATGAAAACATTAATTTGAAAAGATATATATACCACAATATTCATCATAGCATTATTTACAGTAGCCAAGACATGAAAGCAACCTAAATGTCCATCGCTCATGAATAAAGCAGCTGTGTGTGGACTATTAGCCATAAAAAAGAATGAAAATTTTGCCATTTGCAACAACGTGAATAATTTAGAAAGTATTATCCTAAGTGAAATGTCAGACAAAAACAAATAGTATATGTTACCACTTATATGTGGAATCTAAAAGCTAAAACAATTGAATAAAATAGAACAGAAACAGACTCAGATATAGAGAACAAAAAATGGTTATCAATGTGATGAGGGAAAGAGGGGAGAGCAGTATGGGGTAGGGGATTAAGATATATGTAGGGATGGAGCCAAAGCAAAAACAATACCCAGTTGTGGCAGCCCTGGGATTTCTTTGGAGGGAATGATGCTGAAGTTGACTCACTGGAAAAGACTCTGATGCTGGGAGGGATTGGGGGCAGGAGGAGAAGGGGATGACAGAGGATGAGATGGCTGGATGGCATCACTGACTCAATGGACATGAGTCTGAGTGAACTCCGGGAGTTGGTGATGGACAGGGAGGCCTGGTGTGCTGCGATTCATGGGGTCGCAAAGAGTCAGACATAATTGAGCGACTGAACTGAACTGATGTATACTTTATATAAAATAAATAAGCTATAAGGGTATATTATATAGCACAGATAATATAGTTAATATCTTATAATTACTTTAGAGTATAATCTATAAAATATTGAATCATTATGTTGTATACTTAAAACTAGTATAATATTTTAAATCAACTATGCTTTAATTAAAAAAGATATTCAGTGAACTATAAGAAAAAGATAAACAACTAAATGAAATTAGAGACACAAGGCATGAACAAAACAAGTTCAACAAATAAAGAGAAATCATTAAAAAATAAAAAAACAGAAATCCTAGAGTTCAAAGAACAATGACTGGGCTGAAGAATACAATAGAGAGCTTCAATATACACTCTATCCAAAGGAAGAAAGAGTTAGTGAATTAGAAAACAGGTTGTTTGAGATAATCTATTCACAGGAGTCTAGATGGGGAAAAAGTGGAAATAGTGACAGACTTTATTTTCTTTGGATCCAAAAATCACTGCAGATAGTGACTGCAGCCACAGAATTAAATTAAAAGATGCTTGCTCCTTGGAAGAAAAGCTATGACAAACCTGGATAGCATATTAAAAAGCAGATATATCACTTTTCCAACAAAGGTCTGTATAGTCAAAGCTATGGCTTTTCCAATAGTTAGAATAGGGTGGGTGTTAGAGTTGGACCATAAAGAAGGCTGAGTGCTGAAGAATTGATGCTTTTGAGCTGTGCTGAAGAAGACTCTTGAGAATCCTTTGAACAGCAAGAAGGTAAAACCAGTCAATCCTAAAGGAAATAAACCCTGAATATTCCCTGGAAGGACTGAGGCTGAGGTTGAAGCTCCAATATTTTGGCCACCTGATGCAAAGAGCCAACTCACTGGAATAAACCCTGATGTTGGCAAAGACTGAAGGCAGGAGGAGAAGGGGGCAAGAGAGGATGAGATAGTTGGATGGCATCATCAACTCAATGGACATGAATCTGGGCAAACTCAAGGAGATAGTGAAGGACAGGGAAGCCTGGCATGCTGCAGACCATGGGGTTGCAAAGAGTTGGACATGACTGAGGGACTGAACAACAATATCAATATTCAGGGTAGCATAAAGAAAAAATAATGAAAAAGAATGAGTATAGTCTATGTGAATTATGGGGTCCATTAAAAGAAAGAATTTATGAATTGTTGGAGTTTCAGAAGTCCCAGAAGAAGAATGAGAGAAAACTTTTTAAGAAGAAATGCCTGAGAATTTAAACCTAGGGATAAATTTATGAAGCCAACAGTTATCTCAAAATGTCAACCCAAAACAGTCTTTTCCAAGACACATTATAATGAAACAGTTTAAAATCAAAGACAGAATGTTAAAAGCAGCAAGAGAAAAAAAAAATACTCTCACATAGCTGCTAAGCTGCTAAGTCACTTCAGTCGTGTCCGACTCTGTGCGGCCCCATAGACGGCAGCCCACCAGGCTCCCCTGTCCCTGGGATTCTCCAGGCAAGAACACTGGAGTGGGTTGCCATTTCCTTCTCCAATGCATAAAAGTGAAAAGTGAAAGTGAAGTCGCTCAGTCGTGTCCAACCCTCAGCGACCCCACGGACTGCAGCCTTCCAGGCTCCTCTGTCCATGGGATTTTCCAGGCAAGAGTACTGGAGTGGGGTGCCATTGCCTTCTCCGACTCTCACATATACAGCTATCAAAAGATTTCTCAGCAGACCCCTTGCAGACCAGAAGAGAGTTGGATGGTATATGCAAAATGCTGAAAAGAAGAAAAACTTCCAACGATAAATAGTTTACCCAGCAAAGTCATCTTTCAGAAATGAAAGAAAGATAAAGATTTCACCAAACAAATAAAAGCTGAGGGAATTTGTCCACACTAGCCCTGCCTTTCGAGAATACTGAAAGGAGTTCTTCAAGTTGAAATGAAAGGATATTAGTTAGTAATGCAAAAATACATGAAAGTATAAAACCTACTGATAAGATAAATATGTTATCAAATTCAGAATACTCTCATACTGTAATATGGCACTGTGTTAATTATGTAACTCTAATATAAAGGTTAAAGGACAAATATATTAATGATAACTTAGCTATAGTAATTTGTTAATGAATATACAATATAAAATTGGATAAGTTGTGATGTCTAAAACATAAAATATAAAGGGAGATGTAAAATGGTAAGGTCTTGATATATGATCAAAGATAAGCTCTTATCAGCTTTAAATAGACTTTTATATCTATAGTTTTGTTTATATAAGCCTCATGCTAAGTCACTGCTAAGTCACTTCAGGCGTGTCCGACTCTGTGCAACCCCATAGATGGCAGCCCACCAGGCTGCCCCGTCCCTGGGATTCTCCAGGCAAGAACACTGGAGTGGGTTGACATTTCCTTCTCCAGTTTTATATAGTTTTGTTTATAGAAGCTCATAGGAACCACAAATGCAAAAACTTGTAGTAGATAAACAAAAGATAGAGAGAAGGAAATCAAAGCATGAGATTACAGAAAATGATATGTTCATAAGAATAAAGACAACAAGTGATGAGGAAAGAAATAAGGGAATTTCAAAATAGCCAGAAAATAATTAAGATAGAATTAATAACTCCTTGCCTATGAATAATTACTTTGAATCTAAATGAATTAAATTATCTAATCAAAAGGCAGAGGGGCTGCATGGATTAAAAATAGGACCCTATAATATGCTGCCTAAAAGAAACACTTCAAATTTAAGAAGACACATAGGCTCAAAGTTAAGGGTTGGAAAACTTATTTCCTGCAAATGGAATCCAAATGAAAGCAGGGATACTTATATCAGACAAAATAAACTTTAAATCAAAAACTGATTTAAGGGGATGAAGAAGGTCATAATTTAATGATAATGTGGTCTATTCATCAAGTTCAGTTCAGTTCAGTCGCTCAGTCGTGTCCGACTCTTTGAGACCCCATGAATCACAGCATGCCAGGCCTCCCTGTCCATCACCAACTCCGAGAGTTCACTCAAACTCAAGTCCATTGAGTCAGTGATGCCATCCAGCCATCTCATCCTCTGTTGTCCCCTTCTCCTCCTGCCCCCAATCCCTCCCAGCATCAGAGCCTTTTCCAATGAGTCAACTCTTCGCATGAGGTGGCCAAAGTACTGAACACCCAGGACTGATCTCCATTAGGATGGACTGGTTTCTCCTTGCAGTCCAAGGGACTCTCAAGAGGCTTCTCCAACACCACAGTTCAAAAGCTTCAGTTCTTCAGCACTCAGCTTTCTTCACAGTCCAACGCTCACATCCATACATGAGCACTGGAAAAACCACAACCTTGACTAGACAGACCTTTGTTGGCAAAGTAATGTCTCTGCTTTTGAATATGCTATCTCAGTTGGTCATAACTTTCCTTCCAAGGAGTAAGCATCTTTTAATTTCATGCTGCAATCACCATCTGCAGTGATTTTGGAGCCCAAAAATAAAGTCTGCCACTGTTTCCACTGTTTCCCCATGTATTTGCCATGAAGTGATGGGACCAGATGCCATGATCTTCATTTTCTGAATGTTGAGCTTTAAGACAACTTTGTCACTCTCCACTTTCATTTTCATCAAGAGGCTTCTTAGTTCCTCTTCACTTTCTGCCGTAAGGGTGGTGTCATCTGCATATCTGAGGTTATTGCTATTTCCCCCGGCAATCTTGATTCCAGCTTGTGCTTCTTCCAGTCCAGCATTTCTCATGATGTACTCTGCACATAAGTTAGATAAGCAGGGTGACAATATACAGCCTTGATGTACTCCTTTTCCTATTTGGAACCAGTCTCTGTTCCATGTCCAGTTCTAACTGTTGCTTCCTGACCTGCAGATAGGTTTCTCAAGAGGCAGGTCAGGTGGTCTGGTATTCCCATTTCTTTCAGAATTTTCCACAGTTTATTGTGATCTACACAGTCAAAGGCTTTGGCATAGTCAATAAAGCAGAAATACATGTTTTTCTGGAGCTCTCTTGCTTTTTCCATGATCCAGCATATGTTGGCAATTTGATCTCTGGTTCCTCTGCCTCTTCTAAAACCAGCTTGAACATCTGGAAGTTCACGGTTCACATATTGCTGAAGCCTGGCTTAGAGAATTTTAAGCATTACGTTACTAGCGTGTGAGATGAGTGCAATAGTGCAGTAGTTTGAGCATTCTATAACAATTTTACATATGTGTGCACCTAGCATTGCAGCACCTAAATATATTACAAATACTAACAGTTCTGAAGGAGAAATAAACAATAAAATAATAGTGAAAGACTTTAATATTCTACTTTCAAGAATGCATAGATCATTCAGACAGAAATTCAATTAAAGAAACATTGTACCTGAACTATACCTTAGACCAAATGAACTTGAATGACATATACAGAACATTTTACCCACCACCAGCAGAATACTCATTCTTCTCAAGTGTACATGGAACTTTCTCTAGGATAGATAATGTTAGGTCATAAAATAAGCAAAGTATGAAGATTGAAATCTTATCAAGTATTTTCTGGTCACAATGGTATGAAACTAGAAATCAATAACTGGAAGAAAACAAAAATTTTCAAATATGTCGTAAACAATGCACTTTTGAACAAACAAAGGGTCAAGCAATAAATCAAAAGAGAGAAAGCAATTAATCAAAAAATATCTAGAAATATGACAATAGAAAAACAACCAATCAAAACTTATGAAATGCAGAAAAGGCAATTCTAAGAGGGGACTTTTACAAAACGCTACACTTACACTACATTTACATTACATTACATTACACTACATTTACATTAAGACAAGAGAAAGATCACAAATAACCTAACAACATCTCAGACAATTGGTAAAAGAACTCAGCCCAAAGTTTGCACAAGGAAGGAAATAACAAAGATCAGAGCAAAAAAGAGAGAATTCAATGAACTAGAGAACAGGAAACCAATAGAAAAGATAAATGAAATTATGTTGAGTTTTTAAAAAGATAAATAAAATGGAAAACCTTTAACTAGACTAAGAAAGAGAGAAGACCTGAATACATAAAATCGGAAATAAACAAAGATACACTACAGAAATAAAAATGATAAGAGACTACTATAAATAAACCTATGCCAACAAATTGGATAACCTAGAAAAATTGGTAAGTTCCTAGAAATACATAACCTAATGAAACTGAATCATGAAGAAATAGAAAATCTGAACAAATAGTGAGTGAGGAGCTTGAATTAGTATTCAGCAGTCATCCAAAGAAGAAAAGCTCAGGTCCAGATTGTTTCATTGGTGAATTCTACGAAACATTAAAAGAAGAATTAATGTCAATTTTTTTCAGTTAAAAACGTTGAAAGAGAGAGAACACTCCCAAACTCATTTTATGAGGCCAACATTACCATGATGCCAAAGCCAGTTTCAGTTCAGTTCAGTTCAGTCGCTCAGTCGTGTCCGACTCTTTGAGACCCCATGAATTGCAGCACGCCAGGCCTCCCTGTCCATCACCAACTCCCAGAGTTCACTCAGATCATGTCCATTGTGTCAGTGATGCCATCCAGCCATCTCATCCTCTGTCATCCCCTTCTCCTCCTGCCCCCAATCCTCTCAGCATCAAAGTCTTTTCCAATGAGTCAACTCTTTGCATGAGGTGGCCAAAGTACTGGAATTTCAGCTTTAGCATCATTCCTTCCCAAGAAATCCCAGGGCCGATCTCCTTCAGAGTGGACTGGTTGGATCTCCTTGCACTCCAAGGGACTCTCAAGAGTCTTCTTCACAGTCCAACTCTCACATCCATACATGACTACTGGAAAAACCATAGCCTTGACTACACAAACCTTAGTCAGCAAAGTAATGTCTCTGCTTTTGAATATGCTATCTAGGTTGGTCATAACTTTTCTTCCAAGGAGTAAGTGTCTTTTAATTTCATGGCTGCAATCACCATCTGCAGTGGTCTATAAAAAAAAAAAGGAAAAGAAGGAAGAGGACTAGGGGGAAAGAGGAAGGAGGAAAAGAAAGCTATAGGCCACAGGCCAACATACCTGATGAATACAGAAAGCATAAATTCTCTACAAAATATTAGCATACTTATTTGAACAGCACTTTAAAAGAATCATAGACTATTATCAAGTGGAATTCATCCCTGGGATGCAAGGATGCTTCAACATATGAAAATCAATAAATGTGATATACCACATTAATAGAATGAAAAATAAAATTCTCAATAGATGCATAAAATACATTTGCCAAAATTAAATATTCTTTTGTGATAAATACTCTCAACAAATTTGGTATGGAAAGAACAGACCTCAACATTACTAAGACCATACAGGAAAAGCCCACAGCTAACATCATCAGTTCAGTTCAGTGTCTCAGTCATGTCCAACTCTTTGTGACCCCATGAACTGCAGCATGCCAGGTTTCCCTGTTCATCGTCAACTCCTGGAGATTGCTCAAACTCATGTCCATTGAGTCAGTGATGCCATCCTACCATCTCATCCTCTGTCATCCCCTTCTCCTCCTGATTTGAATCTTTCCCATCATCAGGGTCTTTCAAATGAGTCAGCTCTTTGCATCAGGTGGCCAAAGTGTTGGAGTTTCAGCATCAGTCCTTCCAGTGAATACTCAGGACTGACTTTCTTTAGGATTGACTGGCAAGGTAGACAACTGTTGCTAAGATCAGGAACAAGATAAGAATACTCATTTTAACCACTCCTATTCAATACAGTATTGCAATCCTAGCCAGAGCAATTGAGCAAGAAAAAGAAATAAAATACACCAAAATTAGAATGGGCTATTGGGGAGTTTGAGGAGAATGGATACATGTATATGTCTGGTTGAGTTCCTTTGATATCTAGCTGAATCTATCACAGCATTATTGATTAGCTATACTTAAATACAAATATACTATACTAAGTCACTTTAGTCGTGTCTGACTCTGTGCAACCCCATAGACGGCAGCCCACCAGGTTCCACGTCCCTGGGATTCTCCAGCCAAGAACACTGGAGTGGGTTGCCATTTCCTTCTCCAATGCATGAAAGTGAAAAGTGAAAGTGAAGTCGCTCAGTCATGTCCAACTCTTCGCGACCCCATGGACTGCAGCCTACCAGGCTCCTCCATCCATGGGATTTTCCAGGCAAGAGTACTGGAGTGGGGTGCCATTATAAAAAGTTTTAAAAGAAATAGCTATGAATAATTTATTTCTGATAATTTTTTATCAGACACAAGACATTAATTTTACCTTCTTGAATTCTGGCAATTTTTTAATTACTATAGGTAATATTCTTGAGCTTTTTCTGAGGTGCAGTTGTTACCTAAATACAGCTTGATATTTACAAGTATTTCCTTTAAGGTTAAGTAGAAAAAGAATAGTATTTAGTTGTGTTAATTTTTCTTTGTGAATGAGGCAAAACTTGTCTGTGTACTCTACTCAGTGCTCTGTGAATTATTTAATAGTTCACTGTGACTAGTGAGAACAGGAACTCTTCCAGCCGCTGTGTTTCCCTTTAATTTTGTCCTGTGGTTTTTGCCTTACACATATGTATTGATTAGTATGCAGCTAAATTCTTAAAGAGACACTTGAAGATCTCGAGAGTTCTCTATGCAGATCTTCTGTCTGCACAGGTACTCTGCCCTGAAAACTCTTACTTCCTTGCTCTTCTCATACTTACAGCTCAGTGTCTTCAGCTTATGGAGACTGCTGGGCTCTTCTGGGTTCCTTGTCTTGTAGTATGGCCTGAAGAATCTTTCCAGGCTTTATGCTGGGACAATCGTGGAGTTGACTTCATTTATTTTTCCTCTCTCATGGATCACTGTCCTTCATTGCCAGATTTCAAATGTCCTAATAAAGATCAGAATCATGATTACATTTTTTCTAGCTTTTTAATTGTTCCATGCTGATGATATAAATCTAGGCCCTTTTACCCTATTTTGGCTGGAAGGGAAAGTGGCTGTCATGTTATTTTCAGAGGACAATTTGGCCTTTTTTATCAGGATTTTAAATGTGTTAGTTTTTTGGCCCAGCAATTCTAGTCACTCTTCTAACTTCTGGAGATACAACAGTGAACATGATGATATACATTAGTATAGTATACAATCAAGTCGAGAGGCAGATAACTAAAAGCTAAATAAGTACAATATATGGTGTTAAAAGACCCTTGAAGACAAAAGGAGAAGAGGGAGGCAGATAATGCGATGGTTAGATAGCATCACCAACTCAATGTACATGAACTTGAGCAAACTCCGGGAGATAGTGGAGGAAAGGGAAGCCTGGCGTGCTGCAGTCCATGGGGTTGCACAGAGTTGGACATGACTTAGCAACTGAACAACAACAACAGCAGTGTTAGAAAGTAATAAGAAAATAAATAGAGACAGGGGATAGAAAGCACAACAGAGGGAAGCATGTCAAAATTTTGATACGTTTATCTGCAAGGACTCACTGAGAGGAGTGTATTTGATCATTAATAGTACTGAAATCAAGAGCACAAGCTAAGGATATGGTTACCTAGAAGAAGCACACTCCAGGTAGATGAAACTTTCAGTGCAAAGTCCTTGGTGCACTTGATAAATAACAAGGGATATTTGTAACAACTACTACTCTGCTTAAGATGCTCACAAAATGGTAGCCATTTAGAATATTATTACTAATGATGACACCAGAAATATGACCTAAAAGTATATGGCCTCAAAGTTCATCTGCTTGCTACTATGTCATATTCTTTTTTCCCTATTCCATGAGATACTGAAACATGTACTGCCTTATGGTTCTTATTACTTTGTTCTCTATCATTGTGCAGCTTTCACACAGGCTTGCCTTGTGTTCCCAATCATGTAAGTTCTGTGTCTATGCAAACTATGTTGATTCTTGCCTGATAGAATGTTGGGCTGACATTATTTTGCACAAATCATTGGGATTGATTTTATTACTGCAATGGTACCAGTTCCCTTCCTCCATCATCACATATGTGTGTCTTTCCAAACTGTGTTCACTCTGGCCAAAAGGTCATTCTTCTCAGGGGTAGGAAGATCCTTAAGTACATATGAGACACTATATACAAATTCTAGTCACAGTTCCTCCTTCACTTATCCAGCAATTATCATAACTTCAAGGAACTTTGTTTTTATTCTTTCTCTTTTGAATAAGTAATGCATACATGGTTTGAAAGTTTTTAAAGATCAAAATGATATAGGAGTGAAAAGCAAGTTTCCTCCATCCTTCCCTGAGCCACTCATTATTCGTGTCTTGTGCAAACAATGTAATCAGTTTCTTGGTATCTTTTCAGAAATATTGAATGCATGTGGGTATTTTTAATCATTCTTAACACCCTACCTCTACCCTTACAATGTACTTAGACTACCTTTCTGCTTGGTTCTCAACACATCCTGTGATAGGTGGTGCTCCCTGCAATTTACAGATGAAGAAGCTAAGGCTCAGAGATGGGAGGTGAATTTTTAATGAGTTTTGCTTGGAAATCTTTTTTTATAGTTTTTGTTGGGAAAAGCTTTTTTACAGTTTCCCAGGCAGTAAGTGGAAAATTCAGGACTGATGTTGCACAATTCTTTTAATAATAATTTAATTGGTTTTGTTCAGTGAATATGTGTCATACAGCAATCCCACCTATATATAGAAGAGTATGCTCCTGGTGTTGCCATTTTTGTCTGCATTCTTTCCTCCACACTGAGAAATCCCAGGTCCTGCACCTCAAACATGGTGGGATATCTCTACTTGCTGGTGGTTAGAGTGTTTAAGAAAACATCTCCAATTCCTTTAGTAATATTAGAATTTCTATGGCAGACACTAGGTGTAATGCTGATGGGCATCAACTGGTAGTTAGCATTAGAAATACAAAAAGTTGACCTTTCTAATTGTTTTCTGGAAATACTCCCCTTCTACAGATCTATTCAGGTCCACCTGAGGAAAGTACTGCACCCCCAGTGCCTCCACCTCGAGTAACAGCAAGAAGACACAAACCAATTACAATTTCGAAGCGCTTGCTGCGGGAAAGGACAGTTTTCTATACTTCTTCCCTGGATGAAAGTGAAGGTCAGTATTAAAGTTAACCCTTATCTTTTTAATAGTGACTGGAGATAAAAAGTATATTGAAAAGCAGAAGTGGAGGCATAATCTTTTTTTTTTTCCATGTAAAGGTAGACTTTTTCTGGGTCCTGAGCCAGGAAAGGCAAGGTTTGTAAAATTTGTGCCCAAAAAGTGAATTAGTCTTTTGGCAGTGGATAGGACAGAAATGGTGGTGAAGGTGAAGTCGCTCAGTCGTGTCCGACTCTTTGCGACCCCGTGGACTGTAACCTACTAGGCTTCTCCATCCATGGGATTCTCCAGGCAAGAATACTGGAGTGGATTGCCATTTCCTTCTCCAGGGGATCTTCCCAACCCAGGGATCGAACCCAGGTCTCCCGCATTGGACAGAGATGAACCCATCCTAATCAATTTACAGATGAATCTGTAAAATCATTTTCCCTTAGCAGATCATTGGAAGATACAAGGTGTTCTTAAATCTGTACCTCAATACATTGAAATAGGTGAGCAATGTGTTTTCTGAATATTCTGAGATTTTACATAAAATTCTGCTAACCCAGGGGACAGATGGCTTAACAAGAGTTTCTAGTGCTTGTCCCTTCATAGTACATGAATGAATTCAAACAACTATCTATGCAATAAAATTCCTTCAATGATAGCTATGGAATCCATATGACAGATAATACCTGGGTGGAGTACAGAAATAAGAAAAAGTGCATTGCAGATGCTAGAAATGACACTTTCATATTATCCATGTCACCCTTCCCCAAAGCTCACACTATGTAGTCCAGGGAGAGATCCCCTCCACATGGAGAAAGGAGAGTGAGGGGAGCAATCAACTTTACCTTGGACTGCAGCACCAGGCCCACCCCAGTAAACTCATCTCAGCACCAACTCATCCCCCATTTTTCCAGACTGCAGCCAAGCCTCTACAAAGCTAGGCTTTAGACCTGCCCGGTACTAGGCCATTCCATGTGGTCTCAGGCTCTAAGCCTGCCCCTAAAGACCCAGTATCCAGGGCCAACACATGTCAAGCTGGCCCTGTGGCTCTAATCACCAGAATGTAACCACAGCTCAGCTTCCAGTCCAGTCTTCTGTGGACCAAGCCTCCAGGTCTGTCTGAGTGCCAGGCTAGCCCCCTGGGCCTAGGCTTCAAGACCCAGGCTGATCCCCTGCAGATCCAGGCTAAAAGCTTGCCCATTCACTGACCCAGGCAACAGATCAGCCTACTCAAGGACTCCAGCAGCAAGCTCATCTGTGGAGCCTGCCAGGTGACCTGATTGTGCTGATGGATAAAAGGCTTTCCTCACCAAAGCCAATCTATAAAGACTGGAAGATGTGCCTAGTTCTTCAAATAGGGAAACACCAACTAAAGGCCACTAGGATGAGGATTAATCAGGGAAACATGACACCACCAAAGGGGCAAAATAAGGCACATGAACTGGTCCTAATGAAATGGATATCTATGAACTGTCTGAAAAGGAATTCCAAATAGCTATCTTAAAGAAGCTCAGTGAACTACAAGAGAACTCAGACAACTAAACAAAATCAGGAAAATAATGCATGAGAAGTTCAAGAAAGTCATGGAAATTATAAAAAAGAACCAAAAAGAAATTCTGGAACTGAGGAAAGAAAGAATCACTGCATTCAAAGACAGGTCATTTAAAATTACCCAGTCAGAGGAAAAAAAGGAAACAATATAAAAGAGACTTATGGGACACCATATACAAACAAATATACACATATGGGAGGGAGTCTAAGAAGGAGCACAGAAAGTAAAAGGGGCACAAAGCTTATTTAAAGAAATAATGACCAAAAAATTCCTAAATCTGGAGGAGGAAATGAAAACCTGGATCCTTGAAGCCCAAAGAAATGCAAATAAATTAAACATAAAGAGATTTTAGCCAGAAACATTTTTATAAAATTCTCAAAATTCCAAGATGAAGAGAATTTTGAACATACCATGAGAAAAGCAAATCATCAAATAAAAGGAAACTCTGATAATACTGTTAGCAGATTCCTCATCTAAAACCTTGCAGGCCAGGAGAAAGATGATATCTTCACCATACTGAAAGGAAATAACTTCCAATCAGGAATACCATATTAGACAAAGTAATCCTTCAGAAATGAGGAGAGATAAAACTCCCAGAAAAACAAACCTGAAGAATTGATCACCAATAGACTTGGTTCAAATGTATGGGAAAACCAATACAGTATTGTAAAGTAAAATTAAAATAAATAAATAAAGGATAGCATACTAAGTGAAGTAAGCCAGACAGGGAAAGACAAATGTCATATGAAATTTGCTTATATGTAAAATCTCAATAAAGAAACAGATGCAAATGAACATAATTACAAAACAGAAATAGACCCACAGACATAGAAAACAAACCTATGCTAACCAAGGGGGAAAGTGGAGGAGGGATAAATTAGGATGTTGGGATTAACACATACACATTACTGTATATAAAATAGGTGTATGTGTTGATGTATGGCCAAAAAATCAAAATGTTGTAATTATCCTTTAGTTAAAATATAAAAAAATAGATAGCCAGTAAGGACCTATTGTATAACACAAGAAAATGCACTCAGTCTTTTTAATAAGCTATAAGGGAAGAGAATCTAAAAAAAGTGTGTATATATGTATATATTGTGTATATATATATATATAGAGAGAGAGAGAGAGAGGAGTCAAGATGGGATAAAAGGATGCAGAATTCATGTCTCTTCACAAGTACATCAGAAATACATATACAAATATAACAATTCTCACAGAGCACTTGCTAAACACTAGTGGAAGACTGTGGACAACTAAAAGGAAAGAAAACTGTCCTTGAAACTGGATAGATTGAAAGAAGTGAAAAAAGAAAAGAGGAATCAAAAAAGGGACCAGTAACTCTGGCAGGAAGCTGAAGGTGAGGAGAATAAGTCAAAAAGGAAAAACAAATATCATATATTAATGCATATACACGGAATCTAGAAATATAGTAGTATTGATCTTTTTGCAGAACAGAAATAAAGACACTGACTTATAGAACAAATGTATGGGAGGAGGAAACAGGAAGTAGAATGAATTGGGAGACTGGGATTGACATACATACACTGCTATGTGTAAAACAGGTAACTAATGAATATCTGCTGTATAGCACAGGGAACTCCACTCATTGCTCTAACCTAAGTAGGTTAGTGGTAGTAACCTAACTAGGAAGGAAATTTTAACAAAGAGGGGATATGTGTAAACATTTGGCAGATTCACTTTGCTGTACAGCAGAAGCTGATGTAGAATTGTAAAGGAACTATATTCCAATAAAAAAGAATATATGTAACTGAATCACAGTGCTGTACATCTGAAACTAACATGACATTGTAAATCACCTGTACTTCAATAAAATAAGTAAATAAATCAAGAAGACATGCTAAAAGAGGGTCAGTCCAGTTCAGTTAAGTCATTCAGTTGTGTTCGACTCTTTGCAATCCCATGGACTACAGCACGCCAGGCCTCCCTGTCCATCACCAACTCCTGGAGCTTATTCAAACTCATGTCCATTGAGTGGATGATGTCATCCACCATCTCATCCTCTGTTGTCCCCTTCTCCTTCTGCCTTCAATCTCTCCCAGCATCAGGGTCTTTTCAGATGAGTCAGTTCTCTGCATCAGGTGGCCAAAGTATTGGGTTTCAGCTTCAGCATCAGACCTTCCAGTAAATATTCAGGACTGATTTCCTTTCAGATGGACTGGTTGGATCTCCTTGCAGTCCCAGGGACTCTCCAGAGTCTTCTCCAACACCAGAGTTCAAAAGCATCAATTGTTTGGTGCTCAGCTTTCTTTATAGTCCAACTCTCATATCCATACATGACTACTGAAAAAGCCATAGCTTTGAATAGACAGACTTTTGTTGGGAAAATAATGCTTTTGCTTTTTAACATGCTGTCTAGGTTGGTCATAACTTTTCTATCAAGGAGGAAGCGTCTTTTAATTTCACGGCTGCAGTTACCATCTGCAGTGATTTTGGAGCCCCCCAAAATAAAGTCTGTCACTGTTTCCATTGCTTCTCCATCTATTTGCTGTGAAGTGATGGGACCAGATGCCATAATCTTAGTCTTCTGAATTTTGAGTTTTAAGCCAACTTTTTCACTCTCCTCACTTTCATCAAGAGGCTTTTTAGTTCCTCTTCACTTTTTGCCATAAGAGTGGTGTCATCTGCATATCTCAGGTTATTGATATTTCTTCAGGCCATCTTGATTCCAGCTTGTGCTTCTTTCAGCCCAGTGTTTCTTATGATATACTCTGCATATAAGTTAAATAAGCAGGGTGACAATATGCAGCCTTCATGTACTCCTTTCCTGATTTGGAACGAGTCTGTTTTTCCATGTCCAGTTCTAACTGTTGCTTCCTGACCTGCATACAGATTTCTCAGGAGGCAGGTCAAGTGGCCTGGTATTCCCATGTCTTTCAGAATGTTCCAGTTTGTTGTGATCCACACAGTCAAAGGTTTTGGCATAGTCAATAAAGGAGAAATAGATGTTTTTCTGGAACTCTCTCACTTTCTCAGTGATCCAATGGATGGATGTTGGCAATTTGTTCTCTGGTTCCTCTGCCTTTTCTAAATCCAGCTTGAACATCTGGAAGTTCATGGTTCATGCACTGTTGAAGGCTGGCTTGGAGAAGTTTGAATATTACTTTGCTAGCATGTGAATGAGTGCAATTGTGCACTACTTTGAGCATTCTTTGGCATTGCCTTTCTTTGGGACTGGGGCTTCCCTGGTGGCTTAGAGGGTAAAGCGTCTGCCTGCAATGCAGGAGACCTGGGTTCGATCCCTGGGTTGGGAAGATTCCCTGGAGATGGAAATGGCAACCCACTCTAGTACTCTTGCCTGGAAAATCCCATGGACAGAGGAGCTTGGTGGGCTACAGTCCACGGGGTCGCAAAGAGTCAGACACAACTAAGCAACCACACATGTTCTTTGAGACTGGAATGAAAACTGACCTTTTCCAGTCCTGTGGCCACTGCTGAGTTTTCCAAATTTACTGGCATATTGAGTGCAACACTTTCACAGCATCATCTTTCAGGATTTGAAATAGCTCAACTGGAATTCCATCACCTTCACTAAGTTTGTTCGTAGTGATGCTTCCTAAGGCCCACTTGACTTCACATTCCAGGATATCTGGCTCTAGGTGAGTGATCACACCATCATGATTATCTGGGTCATGAAGATCTTTTTTTTTTTTTTTTGTATAGTTCTGTGTATTCTTGCAACCTCTTCTTAATATCTTCTGCTTCTGTTATGTCCATACCATTTCTATCCTTTATTGTGCCCATGTTTGCATGAAATGTTCCCTTGGTATCTCTAATTTTCTTGACATTCTATTGTTTTCTTCTATTTATTTGCATTGATTGCTGAGGAAGGCTTTCTTATTTCACCTTGGTATTCTTTGGAACTCTGCATTCAATTGGGTTTATCTTTCCTTTTCTCCTTTGCCTTTCACTTCTCTTCTTTTCACAGCTATTTATAAGGTCTCCTCAGACAACCATTTTGCCTTTTTGCATTTCTTTTTCTTGGAAATGGTCTTGATCCCTGCCTCCATTACAATGTCACAAACCTCCCTCCATAGTTCTTCAAGCACTCTGTCTATCAGATCTAATCCCTTGAATCTATTTCTCACTTCCATTGTATAATCCTAAGCGATTTGATTTAGGTCATACCTGAATGATCTAGGGTTTTCCCTACTTTCTTCAATTTAAGTCTGAATTTGACAATAAGGAGTTCATGATCTGAGCCACAGTCAGCTCCCAGTCTTGGTTTTGCTGACTATATAGAGCTTCTCCATTTTTGCCTGCAAAGAATATGATTAATGTGATTCTGGTATTGACCATCTGGTTATGTCCACATGTAGAGTCTTCTTTTCTGTTGTTGGAAAAGGGTGTTTGCTATGACCAGTACATTCTCTTGACAAAACCTATTAGCCTTTGCCTTGCTTCATTCTCCACTCCAAGACCAAATTTGCCTGCTATGCCAGGTATTTCTTGACTTCCTAGTTTTGCAATCCAGTCCACTATAATGAAAAGGACTTCTTTTGGGGGTGTTAGTTCTAGAAGGTCTTGTAGGTCTTCATAGAACCATTCAACTTCAGCTTCTTCAGCATTACTGGTCAGGGCAGACTTGGATTCCTGTGATATTGAATGGTTGCCTTAGAAACAAACAGAGATCATTCTGTCGTTTTTGAGATTGCATTCAAGTACTGCATTTCAGATTCTTTTGTTGACTATAACAGGTATTCAAGTTGAAATTAATGGACATAAACTATATGAAAACCTGAAAGTATAAACCAAATTTTTAAAGATTAGAATATAACCCAATTCACAATATTCTACTGTAATACTGATATGTAAATCACTTTTAACTCTAATATGAAAGTGAAAATATAAAAGTATTTAAAATTGCTTTATGTACAATAATTTATTAATAGGTACACAACCTAAAAATCTATAAATTATGACATCAATAACATAAAATAGAGGGGTAAGGAAAATTAAAATGTACAGTTATTGTATATAGTCAATGTTACTTTGCTAGCTTCAAACAAACTGTTATGTTTTATATAAATTTCAAGAAAAAAACTCCAAATATGCAAAGCAATGTTGAGAAAGAAGAGCAAATTTGAAGATACCACACTTTCTGTTTTTAAAATATAATATGAAACTATAGTACCTACACAGTATAGTTCTGGCATAAAAGCAACATATAGACCAATGAAATAGAATAATGAGCGAGAAAAAGTACACACATTTATGGTCAGTTAACCTTTGACAATGGGGTCAAGATTACACAATGTGAAAGTATAGTCTTTTCAATACATGGTATTGGGGGAAATGGATATCCACATGCAGAGAAACTGGATCCTTATCTCACACAGTGTACAAAGATCAACTGAAAATGGATTAAAGATATAAATGTAAGACCTATAGCTGTAAAACTACCAGAAGAAATGGTAGGGGGAAAGCTACTTGGAATTGTCTCATCTGGGCAGTGATTTGTTTGGATATAACTCAAAAAGTACAAGCAACAAAAGCAGAATAGACAAATGTGATTACAGAATGCTAAGCAGCTTCTTCACAGCAAAGGAAACAGTCAAGAAAGTGAAGAGACAACCTACAGAATTATATGAAGATATTTGCAAACCATATATCTAATAAGAGATTAATGTCCAAAATAAATAAAGAACTCATACTACTCAAGAATTAACCCATTTTTTAAACGTCAAAGTACCTAAATAGACATGACATCAAAAGATATATGGAAAGTTGCTCAACATCACTGATCACCAAGGAAATGCAAATCAAACCAACCATGAAATATCACGTCATACCTGTTAGGATGATTATTACCAAAAAATGACAAGAGATAATAAGTGTTGAGAAGAAATTGGAGAGAAGGGAACCCCTTTATATTGTTGGTAGTAATGCAAATTAGTGCAGCTATTATGGAAAACAGTATGTAGGTTTCTCAAAAAATTAAAAATAAACTACCATATAAATTTGTCAGTTGCCTGACTGAGTGTCCAAGGTATGCTCAAACATTCATACATAGCCCCTTTTCAAAGACTCAGAGTCATATTGGTGCTTGGTGTTTTAAAGTAATCTCTGCCTAATCATTAGCTAACCAAAAAGCTAACTAAGCAGTGTCTTTGATGGCCACACTCGACAAATGATAAAGATTTAACAGAAATGGGTGGAAAAAGTCAGTAAACAAACTAACAATACTAAAACAAATAGTAACAACAAATCGAGAAGGATAGAGAATCTGATTTCCAGAGATGCTATATTATTTAAACTGTCCAGTTTTCAATAAAAATATGAGATATGTAATAAAACAAGAAAGCATGACCCACACCCAAAAAGAAAAACAAAAAACAGTCAGAACGTGGCTTCACAAAGACTAACATTTGAATATTTATAGCAGCTTTGTACATACCAGCCAAAAGCTGTGAACAACCTAAATGTTTGTTAACTGACAAATGAACAAACCAGTTGTGGCATATACCTACAATGGAGTACTACTTAGCAATAACACACAGGAATGAACTACTGATACATAAATCATCCCTATCTCCAGGTATATCAGGTTTTCTCAAGATCTCTAGCATGCCTCATAATCCAGGCCTCTGCACTTGCTATTCCCTTTGCTGGACACTTTCCCCTGCACCTTCACATGACTGGGTCATTCTCATGCTCCAGGTCCTGAGACCTGGTCCAGATAAATGCCACCTCTCCAAAAGACCCTCCTTAACCACACCCAAAGTGGCTCTCCTTGGTTGTTTGCCTCTGCTCTTAGTTTGTTTCATTCATGCCACTTACAAATAATTCTTCATATTTTGTGGTCATACTACTTCTTTTTGGTTGCCCATAGAATAATAGTTACCAACTGTGTCAATTAAAAAACAACACTACCAGTAATTCTATTTCTGAATATATATCCAAAGGAAATGAAATTAGTATATCAAAAAGATATCTGCTCTGTCGTGTTCATTGCAGCATTATTTACAATAGCCAAGATATGGAAATATCAAAGTGAAATATCAACAGGTGAATGGATAAAGAAAATGCGAGAGGTACACAAATACTTACCCAGAAACACACAGGCACACACACACACACACAATGGGATATTATTCAGCTTAGATAAAAAGAAGGAAAGTGTGTAATTTGTGACATGGATGAACCTGAAGGACTTTATGCTAAATGAAATGAACCAAGGACAGAAAGACAAATGCTGCATGATCTCCTTCTATGTGAAATCTAAAAATGTCAAACTCATAGAAGCAGGGAATAGAATGGTGGTTGCCAGAGACTTGGGGGAGAGTGAAATGGGGAGGTGTGGATCAAAGAGTACAAAGGTTCAGCTGTGCAGGATGAATACATTCTGGAAATATGATACAACACTGTGATTGTCGTTAATAATACTATATTGTATACTTGAAGTTTATGAAAAGAGTAGATCTTAACTGTTCTTATCACACATAAAAAATGGAAACTATGTGAGGTGATTGATATGTTAATTAGATTGCGTGTAGTACTCATTTAACAATATATTCATTTATCAAAATATCATATTGTATACCTTAAACATATACAATGTTTGTCAATTTTATCCCGATAAAGTTGGAGAGGAAATCAGCTCACGTGGATTGAATAAGTACTGTGTTAGGTGGAATTAAGACACCATCCCTGGCCTCAAGGAGTTTATAGGCTAAATGGAAATAGATAATAGATAAACAAATAAATGCCATTGAGTAGAGTAATTATTAGTATGGAACCTGCACCAATTCTAAATGGGCCTTTCTCCTCAGTACTCTGTGGAGACCATTTTTTGTCAAGATAACCAGCAATCTCCATGTGTTATTCCACTATTCTTAACATACTCAGCTTGTGAGCAGCATTTCAGTTTACTAATTCTTCCTTCTTGAAACATTTTATTCATTTTGCTTTCAGGACACCAAACTCTCCTTCTGCCTCACTAGACATTCCATCTCAAGTCTTCTCTTGGTTTTCCTTCTCTTCTCAATTTCTGCATGTGGGAAGGTCCCAGAGTTTTGTTTTGTATTTCTCAGTCTGCTTTTCTGTCTATATTTGTTTCCTGCATGATTGCATTGTCTCACAGCTTTAAATATCTTTTAAATATGAGGATGATATCCAAATTTGTATATCTTCCTTCTTCCCATCTTAAACTCACTGCACAACAGTTCTCCTTAGATGACTCAAGGAAATCTCCAATTTTAAAATGTACAAATACACTAGATGGCCATTCTCTTCAATCTGGTTTTCCTCTCGTCTCATATTGTAATTGGCAATGTTTTTGTTGTTGTTCAGTCACTAAGTCATGCCCAACTCGTGACCCCATGGACTGTTGCATGCCAGATTCCTCTGTCCTCCACTGTCTCTGGAGTATGCTCAAATTCATGTCCACTGAGTTGGTGACAGTATCTTAACTATCTCATCCTCTGCCACCCCCTTCTCCTTTTTCCTTCAGTCTTTCCCAGCATCAGGGTCTTTTCCAGTGAGTCAGCTCTTCACATCAGGTGGCCAAAATATTGGAGCTTCAGCTTCAACAACAGTCCTTCCAATGGATATTCAGGGTTGATTTCCGATCTCTTTGCAGTCCAAGGTACTCTCAAGACTTCTTCTCCAGCACCACAACTTGAAAGTATCAGGTCTTTGGTGCTCAACCTTCTTTATAGTCCAACTCGCACATCCATAGATGACTACTGGAAAAGCCATAGCTTTGCCTATATGGACTTTGTCAGCAAAGTGATGTCTCTGCTTTTTAATATGCTGTCTAGGTTGGTCATAGCTTTCCATCCAAGGAGCAAGCGTCTTTTAATTTCATGGCTGCAGTCATCACCATCTGCAGTGATTTTCAGTTCAGTTCAGTTCAGTCGCTCGGTCATGTCCGACTCTTTGCGACCCCATGAATCACAACACGCCAGGCCTCCCTGTCCATCACCAACTCCCGGAGTTCACTCAGACTCACATCCATTGAGTCCATGATGCCATCCAGCCATCTCATCCTCAGTCGTCCACTTCTCCTCCTGCCCCCAATCCCTCCCAGCATCAGGGTCTTTTCCAATGAGTCAACTCTTCCCATGAGGTGGCCAAAGTACTGGAGCTTCAGCTTTAGCATCATTCCTTCCAAAGAAATCCCAGGGTTGATCTCCTTCAGAATGGACTGGTTGGATCTCCTTGCAGTCCAAGGGACTCTCAAGAGTCTTCTCCAGCACCACAGTTCAAAAGCATCAATTCTTCGG